>OU015491.1:92261537-92861537 GCA_907164885.2 Dolomedes plantarius | reverse complement strand
CATGAGTAATTATACTTTCGGCCGAATTTAATGTAACGTTTTAGCTGTTTACCATTTTAGCTATCCTTAATTTAGCTTTCCTTACCCTTAGATAATCGGTATTCAAATGGTTCGTTCGCTCTCTGATTCGAGCACCACTCTACGACGAGGGAATGTTCGGCAAACCTCGGAAGATTTTAAGCGAATGTTCTCTGTAAGCCAATCAGATAGCCCAAATTCATCGTCAGTGCAACATCAAATATTAACAAACATGGAAAAAATATTTCACGTAGTGTCTTCCAGAGGCGCACCCAGGATTTTTTCTTGGGAGGGGGGGGGGGGGGCCGAGATGAACGGATAAAAATATTTACATTGCATAGGGGGGGGGCAAGATGAACGGATAAAAATATTTATAATGCAAAATCAATATTCATAATGCAATTTCTATTTCTCTGGGGGGAGGGCCCCTTGGCTCACCCCCTGGATGCGCCACTGGTCTCTTCTAATGAAACTACCGCGGGTTATTAATGTAGGATTACTTATCGTTGCTTACCTCTTTTGTTTTTTTTGACGCATTTTGGTACTTTTTTGTTTAACTATTTATTGCTACTGGGTTTGGCGTACTGCCAAAATTAGAACTCGTGACGCCGGACAATTTTTTTCTCTCCGCAGGACTGTTATTGAGGAACGTAATCCTACGTTTAAAAAAAAAGAGTAATGCCTGGATACCCTACGAAAGAAAAATGAATCTAATGAATTTAAATTTGTGGAAAGATTACTTACAAATATTTTCATAATTCTATGTTCAACTTTTTTTGAAAATTTTATAAATCACTGTGTTAAATTACCGGAATTTTTTTTTTCCTTTTTAGCCAAAAACGGCCACATTTTTAAAGCAATTAGCAAAGAATACAGATAAGGAAAAATATATCGAATAAGGAGGATATGAAGAAAATATATTTCCGACAAAGTTTAGCTAAGTGTTAAAATATTAATATTGTGGTATTCAGTAATCTAATCTCCTTACGAGAGCTATGTATTTTAACATAAAAAAAAGTTTCTGGTAAAATCATACACTGAACTTTATGTGATGTCCTTGTTTCAATTAAATACATTAACAAAAGCTTTTAAAGTAGTTGTCACATTGATGTGCTTTATATCTGAAAAAACACATTCAAATCTCTGAAGTACAGGGCCTGACTAAGGTAGGGGCATACGGGGCAGTTGCCCAGGGCCCCCACATCAGAGGGGGCCCCCAAATCGAATAGAAAGTTTAGTATTAAGTATTAAGTTCTTCATTACTGAAGTAGTAAAGCAGAGGGGGGGAGCAAAGAAGTTTTTGCCCCGGGCCCCAATTAGGCTAAGTCGGGCCCTGAAGTATATACTAACAGTATAGTATTTAAAACTAACAGTATAGTATTTAAAATTTTCAAATATACACATCATATTATACAGACAAACTTAAAATTAAATAGTATTTTTTGTGTACTCACCTGATTATTCTCAGTTAAGATTTAGAGCTCATAACTTTCAAATTATCCATGACAATTAATAGCAGCCACAAAAAAATTACTAGTACAGACACTGCTTAAGTATAAATACACCACAAGAATTCATTTAGCTCAATCTTTTAAATTTTGGTACAATATCCTTTTAAGAAAATCCCATATATTTACACCCCTTTAAACAAATCCGTGAAATGAAGCAAACGCTTGTTTGCAGTGGCGTAGCGAGGATAACTGGCGCCCGGGACACGATACCGTTTTGGCGCGCCATGGTACCTACGTAACGTTCTTATTCATAGGGATCTGGCTATCGAACCTATTCGGCATCATATTAAAGATCTGGCTACGAACTTTTACAATAGGATATACTCAATCAATAACGAAGAACTTGCTAACCTGCCTGATTATGATCCTAGGGAGTGCTTTAGGCGCCCGACGGCTACTTTGGTTCTGAACCCCGGCCTTGTTCCTGTTCGGTAATTCCTTTCCTCTTTATCAAAATTTAAAATTACAATAGCCCGGCTACTTCTGGTTTCTGACCTGACTTTCTTTTTATATCGTTCTTCTTTCTACACCATGCGATTTCCCCTCGGACCAGCTATTTGCTGGAGAAGGGGATTGATAACCAATTCCAGGAATTCCAAACCTGCTTGCTTTCCTCTTTGATTTCGCTACTCGCGCCTTACGGACTTCGGACCTACCGCCCTAAACGGCACTTTCATGTAGCTTCTACAAACTTTTTTTTTTTATTCCAATCATATTCCAAATTTCCCGTCTTCTAGTTTTGAAATTTTTTTTATTTATATAATCTCTTGTTTCATCCATTGTTTAAATTCTCCATTATTATTTAAGTTAGCCATGCCACATTGGTTACTCGTACTCATTCTAGTTAAATTAATTTTTTCTCCCTTAATCATTGTCAACACTATTTGTAACCTTGAAAACGGTAATCTTATGTCACATACTAACCTTGATACTGAGGATAAGGAGCTCTTGCTCCCTGGTGCCTCTGTAGTGTTTTATGTCAATGTCAATGTCAACCTTTTTGGAGCTCCTCATGGTCTTGCGGACCAAATGGTCCAGTGATCTTGGGGACCATTTGGTGCCCCTCTGCGAGTGGCGCCCGGGGCATGATAGAGCCCCTTGTTCCTCCACTTACCCCGTCGCTACGCCAATGCTTGTTTGAATTACGCAGTTTTAACTCAAAAAGCACTTAATTGCTGTTCTCAGGTCACAATTTACAATTA
This sequence comes from Dolomedes plantarius, assembly GCA_907164885.2. Classification (NCBI taxonomy): domain Eukaryota; kingdom Metazoa; phylum Arthropoda; class Arachnida; order Araneae; family Dolomedidae; genus Dolomedes; species Dolomedes plantarius. Next base: position 92,858,806 of record OU015491.1, on the reverse strand, counting down.
TTAATTACAAGGAAAGATTATTCTACTTTAACGGTTCTTAAATGCTGAAATCATCAAAGTTTTGAGAAGTATTTATGTAAATGGAGTGCAGTAACGCAGTAATTTGTTAAATAAGTAAATTATATAAATATGTTCCTATTGCATTTCGTCACAGAGCATGACACTTTCAGACACAGTCAGAAGCTTATTGAAATGTATCATAGGCACTAATTAAAAGGAACACTAATGAGACACTATTTAAAAGGGAAAAAATTGTCATTGTTAGTGAACACAAACGGTACCGCCCATCGACCAATTAGAGAGTGAGTACATTTTGTCGAAGGCCAGATTTTAATCACCTCTGAGAGATCCCTTTGATTTGTTTATAGCAGGAGCGAAGTCCAATAGTTTCAACTCTACTCCATGGTTTGTTTGTAAACGTCTAAAGGGGGCATTTTAAATAGTGCTGAAGTCGTGTCAAATTTTATAGTACAGTATCATATAAATTTAAATATATGGCTACCAACTCAAATTGTGTTAAACAGTGTATTCTTAGAAGTAGAAATTATAAATATCGTGATATAATTTTACCTGACAAAACTCCTGTTACAGTTGGTCGTGGACCTTTAACCAGAATAAGAGACAGAAGGTGTTCAAAAACGCAAAGTAATGCTGTTAGTTTTATAAATGTGTTTTAATCATGTGAAAAATGCTTCCTCATGAGTTGATATTTTTGAAATTTATTATTACAAATGAAACTTATTAACGCTTCAGGAAATGAATAATTAGTAAAAATACAATACAAATCAAATATAAATACCGTTAAGTAAAATTACCGTTATTCAAATACCGTTACAGTACAAATTATTCATAGGTAAATATTAATACAAAAAATTAAGCATAATATTGCATTAAGACTGTGTAAATGTATCATTAGCTTTTATTTAATTGTAGGATTAAGTTCTCTCAGGGCGCGCACACACACACATAAAATAATTAATCTCGAAGTATTAATCTGATACACTCATAAAATCTTTCGTGAAAGATGTTTCAGTATGGCTGTTAGTTTTACAATGAAGTACTCAAATCTTCTGTAAGATAACATATGAATAATTACTCTTTCTGTGTAAGTTAGCTCTCTATACTGAAATGAGTGTTTTTGTTTAGTAATATGAAAGGGTATGAATGAAATATTGACTTAATTTCAATAAAGCTTTCTAAAAAATTATTTGATGACTGTATTGTTTCTGTTATTTATTGTTAATATATACATTATAATCACCACTAAGACAAATATTTTTCTCTTGATTAACATATCTACTGGTCTTTTTTTTTTTTTTTTTTTTTAGTTTTATATCTATGATATGCTCTACATATAATTCTTGTCTATGCCATACTTAGTGTTGCATGTTTAAAATGCATTTACTTAAAACATTTCAACTTTGTTTTATTGTTTATTAGTTCTTTGAATTGATATGTAATAATTACTTCTTGTGGAGGCAAATTAGAATACTGTTTTAAATGCTTGAAACTAAACAATTCAAAATAATGATATACCCAAAACTCATCTAGCATATAAGATACTAGATATTATCAATTGTTTGTTTGCTTTTGAATACTAGTCAATCTGTTATGCTCATTTTCTATATATTAATATATCAATTTAAAAAAAAATAGGTTTGGGCATTATGTCTGCAGGCCTTTTCAGAACTGTTGCACACTGTAAAAATATAGTGGCTGATGAGTAATCAAAGTAAATTGAACTTTTTTGCTTAAATTTTCCTGGAAACTTGATAGATTTTATATAATTTTCTCTTAATCTTACATTGTCTACTGTCTTTTAAGTATATAAAATCTACGCTAGTTAATAAAATCTGTGTGACAGAAAATTTGTTCATAATTTTGAAACATAGCTTCATGCTAAATAAGTTTGAGTAAACTTTATCTCATAATATGACTTATTCATGTGTTCTTTTATTCATCAGTCCAGATTACTGCTGATTACAGTGCTCAGACTGCAAATGTAATACAGGTTGGCCCTAACCCTTCTGAAGTGAATGATAAATTATTAGTATCTCAAGAGACTGAGCAAATTTTTGATGGATCAAGCATAAACCTTGTTAAAGATGATTTGAAGTATACTTTAGAATTTTTGACTGATGTCCTTCATCCTGACTCTAGACACAAACACCATTCAAAGTATTCTCCAGAAAAATCATCTAAAAGATTGAAGGTTAGATCACTTTCTCCCGCAAGTAGCAAAACAAGTTCATCTCAAAATGAATTAGCTTCATCTACTGCATTTGAAAATACTGAATCTTCCAAATATGTGGTTGATGATCTTGTACAGAATAAAACAAAAGGTACTTTCTGAAGAGAATTTTGCATAATTTCTGAAAAATTATATTTTAGGAGTGTATTATAATGTGTTTGTTTATGATACTGTCACTTTGAAAGCTTGTTTAAATGTATATATTTTATACATTGTAAAACTTTAAAATAGTAGTGGTAAATTAACATATTTGTTTTAATTTTATTTATTTATGATCAAATTTTCATTGAGCATTGTACTATATGATGTTTTACAAAAGTACAGTATTATGACTATAGAAGTAACTGTAAATAACAACCAATTGTTCTTTTTGATTTAAATGCCACTTTCCAGTAAGATTAATTATATTCTATTTTGTCTAACATCCCTAAGAAACTATGTCTAAGGAACGAAGGAGGATATTTACTTATGAAAACTTTCCATGGTGAATCAGGCCTTTGAACATTGAGACACAGGGCCTAGTGCAGTCTAGTATTTATTGCATCAGGATTCAGTTTGAATTCTGACAAGCATCACTAAATGCTTTTATGTCTATGCTGGGTGTGGGCAAGTTAAATCTGTGGACCGGAAAGTCTTATAAAGTAATGTACTTAAGTGTGGGAGGATGGTACATGATCAGATGTTGCCCCTATGGATGCTCAGTTTAAATTCAGGTCTCATCAAGAGTTAATGTTGGTTCATGTAATGTTTCCCTATGTATATGTTTTCCCTATGATAAGCAACCATGAATTTTGTGGTATAGAACAACTGAATGTTGAAAGACAAAAGTGCTAGCTACATTGGGAAAAAAAAAAGACGACACCAAATCAGGCTTTTAATCTTGAAGGGGATGCTGGCTTTCATTCAAATGGAGGTATTGAGCTATGAGAGCCAATAAGGATTTATAAACAGTAATCTTTACGATTAATGTACTGTTTTTATTAAGACTTATTTAGGACTTTTCAAAATTCAGTTTACTCTTGAAAGTAATCTTTAAAATTTCCAGCTGAAATAATTTTCACTCAAAAATTTACTATGATCTATGCTTTTAAGGGAATTTTAAAAAGCACATTTGCATGAGAAATATTTTTTAATCTTAAAAAGGTTAAACTATGGATTTATTTTTGTGTATAATATTTTAACTGGTGCAAGGAGGTTCTTAAAGGTGTTAAGGGGTACTCAGCTTCCATGTTGCCCTTTTCTAGGTTAATAAACCTTTGGCTCAATGTATTATATTAAAATAATATGCTAAGAGAACCTAATGCATCCCATTGCTATTGTTGATGTTGAACTTAGGCATCATCGTAACTCTCTGTGTCTATGATTCTAATATCTCTATTATAACTTTGTTGCTGATTCATGAAACCATTTATATACAGTATAATTAATAAACTTATGTGAAATAAACAAGAAATTCCTCAATGGACATTAATAGGTTAGTTTATGCTTTTATTGTTGGATATTTCTATCTATTTGAATTTTTACTTAGATACAAAATAATGATTATAATATTTTAAGAACCATTGGGTTTAGAAGGCTAGGACTATTTCAGCTGTTTCAATTTTACGTGCAAGGTTTCACGTTTTGCTTGATATTTAATTTTGTTCTAACTTTTAAGGGTCTATATATGCTTGATAATAAAAAAATAACTAAAATTCAGGATTTCCAGATTGTTTTAAAAATACTGTCAAACCTCGATATCTCGAACTTGAAGGGAGAAACAAAAAAATTCGAATTATCGAAAATCGCATGTTATCAATAGTAATAGAGAAAAAAAAGCTTTTAGAAACCTTTTTAAAAAGTAATCCATATTTTTATTTTAATAAACACTATTTACAAAATTCTTTGAAAAAAATTCAATTGTTTGCTTCAGAGAAATTGTTTGCTTCAGTCTGAAATTTTATCTATTACACTTTCTAAGTGGACAATGGCTTTAAATGTGGCCTCTTACCTATTTGGTTGACTTTCAACATATCTCCTCAAAGCGTCCACTGCAAATAGTCCTTCTTTGTTTCATTTGGTGGCAAATGGGAGATTTTGTCCTCCTCTACGACAACAAAGTCATTAAATTCCATGTTATGGAGGTGCATGAGCATCGAGGCACTAGCTTGAATGCAAGACAGCACAGGTGCATTCACACCTATAGTTTTTTCTTTCACTCCTTGTTGCAAAGATAAGAAATTCTACAATCTTCTTGTAAGCCACCCACCTCTTGATTTTTGTTCATGCCTTCATTTCCTGTTTTGCTAAAACCACCCCAACCCCTCTAGAAAGTAACCTTGGAGAATAAAAGGAGAAAAAATAAAAGAAAGGATCGATGGTCACTGCATATGCATTGCAACTAACTGAAACGAGATAAGAAAACAGTAAACAAGAATTTCAACTCTCATCTTGGAGGGTCAAGAGAAGTTGTCATTTCATTGTGTTATCTTCCATCTTTATATCCCTTCTTTTTAAAATTCATGCAGGGTTTAACCATTATAATGTCTAAATAGCTTTTCTATTTTTTGGATATTATTTTTTTGTTTTTAGAAAAAATTTTCTTCTCCATTTATGGAAAAAAAATTCAAGTTATCGAGGGATGAGCTGAAAAAAATTCTCCAAATCAAGGTTTTTTTAACATTGAGTGCATAGGAAATTTGAAGGGAATTTTTATTTCTTTGAGATATCGAAAAATTCGTGAAATCGAGGTTCGAGTTAGCGAGGTTTGACTGTATTAAATTTAAAAAAGTCTTAGTGTCATAATCACAGTTTAAGATCATAATGTGTTAAACGGCATAATATTGTGCAATTCATGTAAGTATAGCATATTCACCACAAGATTAATGTCTAAAGTGAAAAAAAAAAAATATTTCTAAAGTCTTAAAAATTTTACATGCTATATCTGAGAAAAACATCTAAACCCTTAAGTTGCAAGTTTGGTATATCTGTGTGGATGATCATTCAACTGAATGGGTCAAACTTTAGAGCAGGGGTCAACAATGTAGAGCCTGCGAAACAATTTTAAATTGCCCGCCTTTCAAATATAAATTTTTTTAGATATTTGAACAACAAACACTCGTAGGTTTAATGAATAAATTTAGTAAAAAAAAAATAAAGAATTGTAAAACCGTAAAAATCAAAATCTGACCACCCTGATCTCTCAACAGCATCACTCTCCCCTTGCTTCTATGATAAGTATGATAAATGCATTTAAAGCTAAATTGGCACTCTGGAAATCATGCATGGAGAAATATAATTTATCATATTTCCCAAATTTAAAAATCATGAAAGAAAATTATTGCAATGGAAATGTTACAACCTATCAGTTTTCCAAACATTTTAATTGCTTACTGGAAGAATTAAATACCAGCTTTGAAGAATTCTACAAATTGGAGGCATTCTTGACATTTTTTACTAATCTTTTCTCTCATACAGAGGATGATGTGACCAAAAAATCACAATATATTTTGATATTTCCAATAAAGAGGACTTATAATTGGAAATTATAAATATAAGAAATAACATTGAATTAAAATCACATCATAATGAAGAAAAATTCTGGAATATAGTAAATGAATAGCTTCCTATTGTTGAGAAAATGTGCTCTGAAATTGAACTCTCTTTGCACGTCAACATATGCTTGCGAATCTTTGTTTTCCAATGGGAAATACTTCATAAGTACCGATCAAACCTCACTGATACTCATTTGAACCAATGCCTGAGAACTACAAATTCAACTTATGTGCCACATTACAAGAAGTTGACCACAGATTTGCAATGTCCAATATCACATTAATAATCAATTTTAAGATTGTTTTGTTTAAATTAAAATTTGAATTTATGTATGCGAAATTTATGTTACATTCATATTTTCATGTTTGAATATTAACCCGAACTCCCGCATTTGTGAAATATGCCCTCCTAGTAAAAAAGGTTGCTGACCCCTGCTTTAGAGACTTGTTTGTTTTATATTTAACTGAGTAGGTAGAATCTGATGTAGGTAAATGTTATTTATAGTTTGTTTGTATATTTGTTTTTTGTTATTGATTTTATGCTAAAACAAAACATCAAATCTAGAACTAGTTGTTTTTGTTTTCTTTGTAGAAAGTGAACCTGAAGATTTAAAAACAGATATTGAAGCTAAACTTCAAGAAATACACAAGGCTGTTGTAGAGGACTTTAATTCATTATCTACGGAAGACCGCTGGGAAGAATATGACCATAGCAAAATATTTATTTTTACTCCTGCTGGTCTTAGAGGCCAAACTAAGGTTTACTATTTTACTTCTTGATTATTTATTTATATCAGAATTTTTTTTAACAAAAAAAATCAAAGTTTTGTAACCTAAGCATTAGATGAAGAAATGTCCTAAATTTTGTAGTTTTTTCTGTTTTAATTAAATATTGAATTGCATATATGTGTAACCTGTCCATCTAATTTCTGTTGTTTAGGTTGCAGCATTTGATCTTGACCATACTATTATTACTACAAAATCAGGCAAAGTGTTCCCTACTGACACCAATGACTGGCAGTAAGCATAAAATTTTTTTTAAAGAACTAAGATTTACAGGCATCATTCATAATAGTGGTTTTAAATTTTTCATCTATTACCTGTGATTATCACTAAGTGTTACCATATACCATTTTCTATCTCTCTTTCATTTGGCACATGCAACTGACATATCTATGTGTAACAATGTAATCAGTGGCGCACCCAGGGGAGTGGCCAAGGGTCCTTGGCCCCCCAAAGAAATAGAAATTGCATTATGAATATTGATTTTGCATTATAAATATTTTTATCCATTCATCTCTCCCCCCCTCCTCCCTCCCTCTCCAAGAAAAAATCCTGGGTGTGCCACTGAATGTACTGTTGTACAAAATGTTTTATTTCACCAAAGCATTCTAAACAGAATGAATACTTTTTAAAAATTTTTAATTTACTTTATACATCAAATGCTATAAAAGAGATTATTAATAATAAACTGTATGTTTTAGTTATAAAAAGTAAAAATAAATTTAAGCATATTCCTTTTACATAAATTTTACGTAAAAAGATTTAAAGTGATTAACCCTTTAAGTGACAAACCCGAGTCCAGCTCGTCCACCTGTTTCCCGCCATCCGTGTGACAAACGAGCTGAGCTCGCGCACCTGTTTCCCCTGGTAAAAGGAACAAACGAGGTGGGTTCGTCGAAATGGTTTTCGCTTCATTGGGACACCCCGAGCTGAACTCGTCTTTCTCTACAGGGGTGCGGTTTATTGTGAAAGAAAAAATAGGGACTGAAGTAAGAATAGTAGCAAGAAATTCCTTGAATTTCTTTTCTTATCACTATGTTTACTTCAGTCCTTAGTAATATTTTCCGAGAATTTTCTTGCAATTGTACACACGGTTATAAGTGAAATACGGCAAGTCATATGTTATATTTGTTGCTATTCCTTCGATAGAAGTGGCGTCCAAACGTATATTTTAAGTGATTACTTAAACGCATATTTTAAAGTTAAAAATAAGTTAAATTTAAATACTTTTGTATTCCTTGGATAGAAATGGTGTCAAAACGCGTATTCACAGGTAATTGTTCTTCAAGCAGTTCGGATGAAGATGTTTTAATCTGTTCGGAATATGAATCTGGATCCTAGGAAATGTCTGAGGACAATTCAAGCGATTTATCAAGCGATGAATCTTCAGATGACGATGGAAATGTTTTATCCAATGCAAGATTTTGGTGTAAACTTCCCTCTCAAAATTGTTTGCCGCCTCCAGTGCCATTTACATTTTGTGGTCTCCCAGGAATGAAAGTTTCTGTTCAGGAAAATAATAATCCCCTTCATTATTTTGAATTGTTTTTTGACGAAGTGATAAATCATATCACGGAACAAACAAATTTATATGCTGCACAAACTATTGCTAACCAAACATTAAGCAAATTCTCCCTCTCGATATACTGGACTGATGTGACAGCTAACGAAATCCGTGTATTTTTAGCTACTTTAATTTTACAAGGCATTGCGAAGAAGCCTCAAGAATTGTTATAGTGGTCAAAAAACAAATTAATACACACACCCAGTTTTGCTACAATTTTCTCAGAGAGGAGATACCGGCTATAAGTGAAACACACGGTTATAAGTGAAACACACGGTTATAATTGAAACACACGGTTATAAGTCAAAGATATATGCATAGACGAAAGCCTTGTTTTATACAAAGGACGTCTTTCATGGGTACAATACTTACCTATGAAACGTGCTAGGTTTGGCATAAAAATGTTCTTATTGTGTGAATCGGAAACTGGCTATATTTGGTCGATTATAATTTACGTTGGTAAGGGGACGCATATATCAGATGATTATAAAGACTGCAACATGAGTACTAAAGTTGTGATGACTCTGGCAAAGCCCTTATTAAATATGGGATACTGTCTCACAATGGACAGTTATTATAATTCTCCTGAGCTTGGGGAATTGCTCATAGAAAATAAAACTGATTTTTATGGGACATTACGTTCAAACAGGAGAGATATCCCTGGAGAATTAAAAAGTGAAAAACTAAAGAAAGGGGATACGTTGGCTTTTCAAGAGGGAAAAACCATGAAATTACGATGGAAAGATAAAAAAGAAGTGATTCTTATAAGTTCCATTCACAACAACGAAATGATAACTACGACTTCTAAGTCAGGAAAAAGTAAGATCAAGCCAAAACTTGTACTTGATTACAATAATACAATGGGAGGAGTTGATATCCTTGGTCAAAACATCGGATATTATCAAGCAACAAGATCAAGACAAAAAAAGTACTACAAAAAGATTTTTAGGCATTTATTGGATTTGTCCATTTTTAATGCTTTTATACTTTTCCAAAACAATGGTAATACGAAATCAAATTTACAGTTTCGTTTAGACATTGTGGAAAAAATTATTGCAAAGTATCATATACCAAAAAGTGTGCAATCAAGGCCCTCCTCTTTAAGTACACAATGTGATATTCTCCGTTTAACTGAGAGACATTTTCCGGAATATATCCCTCCAACTGAAAAAAAACAAGAACCCACAAGAAGATGTGTAATATGTTGTTCGAGGAAAAACTCATCTGGAAAAAAAATACGGAGAGAAACAAGAGTGTATTGCAAAGACTGTGATGCTGCTCTGTGTGCAATTCCTTGTTTCAAAATTTATCACACTCAAAAACACTTTTAGAGTGTGAGTATCTGAAATACTGAAAAAAAAGAGGTAAGAAATACATCGTTTATGAGTAAATAAATTTTGTAAACTTAAACTGTTAACTTCTATGTCATTACTATCTAATCATATATATATATATATATATATATATATATATATATGTATATATGCAACATATTTTTCTTATATTTATTTCAAATTTCCTAATTCACTTTAATTGTATATAAGTAATTATAATTATTTATATACATTTAAATTGATATTATGTATTTAATATTATATAGTAAATTACATAGTCCATAAACTATTCAGAGTAATTATGATTTTTATCTTAAAAAAATAAGCGGCAATGACAATATTTTGAACATATAATATAACTGCATATTTTATATAACAGAGCTTGAATCATTAAGTGAAAAAGCCGCAAAATGAAAATTTTATAAACATCACTGTTGCGGTATTAGCGCAAATACGTTGTCCCAAAAGCGAGCGCCGACCTCACGCAATGTGTTCCTTCCCTAAGAGATCCCGCCATACCAGATGACCGTGGGGAAAGCGAGGCACCCGCTGCCTATGAACGCTTAAAGGGTTAATTTCTGTCTATTAAGCAAAGTTTAAAAAATCATGATTTTTTTCAGTTTAAATTCTTTTAACATATTTCTTTTTCAAAATTAAATTAAGTTTAAACAAATGGTAATCATTTTCAAAAACCATAATGAAAATTTCCTGTGGAATGTAACTGCTGTGGCAAAATTAATGTATTAACTCATGTGTTATACTCATATTAAACAAGTTGCTCAGAACAGTTTGTAAGTAAAAAAAAGTTATTAAGTAATCACTTTATATCTATATATTTAATTTGTAATTATTATTAATTTTATTTCATACTAATTTGTAAGAAATTTAAAAAAAATTCAAAGGATTTCTTTTAGAAAATAAAAAGTTTAAATTAAAGGATCTTTTAAGGAATCAAATCCTTAATTTAATAATTTTAGCAGGCCAATTCATTACAAATTAAGTTTTTTCAAAACATTGTTATAAATAATTAGAGAATATTTTATGTTCAAAATCATGAAATAAATTTCATGTAATATTTTTTTAAACTTTATTTAACACTGCAATTTTTTAAACTTTTTTTAATAGAATTTTATATCCAGATATTCCTGGAAAACTTAAAAAGCTACATTCAGATGGTTACAAGATTGTGATATTTACAAATCAGGTAAATATGTGTAGAAAGTTTCATTATGTAAATGATTTCAGCTTTTTTAAAATTTTGTTACAATGCATCTGAAGCTCAAAGTGTTACTTTTTTTTTTCTTGCAATACAGAATGATGAAAAATACTATACATTAATATATGTTGAAAGAAATTTTTTATATACATTTGTTATTCATGTATTAAAAATTTTATGATTCTTAGAAATTTCATGTGTGTATCATAAATATTCCTAATTATAAGAACATTTAACTTTGTTGGGTTTAGGTTATGTTTAAAATTAAATTTTTAACAAATTTCAAAAGATCTAATTACACTAAATTTTAAGAAGCATGGGATTATAAATTTTCTCTGGAGCATTATTTTATTTAATTATGTGCCAGATTATGCTATTTACCTTGTGTTTACATAATAAAAAAATAAATATATATATATTATTAATATATATATATATATATATATATACACACATACACATCTTAGCCTATTCACATCTTTATACAGATGTAGATAAAGATATGGAATTTTTTTTTGTATGCATATATATGTTTATAAAAAATTTCCTTTTTAAAAATTGTTAAGATTCTATTTCCATACCAAGTTTTACAATGTTACATTTAATATGATTATAGAAAGGTATTTCTAGAGGGAAAACTTCTGCACCAGAATTTAAGAAGAAAGTTCAAAGAATTATACAGAAGCTTGGTGTTCCTATCCAAGCAATTGTGTCAACTGGATCTGGTAGGTACCGTAAGCCAAATACTGGAATGTGGGACTATTTTGCTCAAAAGTGTAATCAAGGAATTCCTGTTGAACTTGAATCCAGTTTCTTTGTTGGAGGTGTGTACTTTTTATGTTAAATATATGCTCATTTCAGATATTTTATTCTTTTTACTGCTTTGCCATTTGATTGTATTATTTGTTTTATTTTAAATTAGAATGTTAAGATGTTACTTAATCATAAAATGTCTTATCATTATGCAAAGTGTTATAACAATGTATGATAATATTATTTAGACAGATGAGAATGTTTTTGACTTAACACAGTTTAACTGGTTTTGTATCAATTTATGCTCATGAACATGCAAATAAAATAATGTTTGCTCTCAGTATAGTACTGCAGATTTAATGTACTTCAGTAATTTCTTCATATAAAATATTACAAGTTTCTTTGCATACATTTTAGAATATAAATTTGTTAAATCATATTACTAGTTTGTCCTAAGATTTTGATTGATTTTAGAAGTTGTTTGTTGTAGACATCTTTATAATTTTTTAAAAATTTTTAGTTTACTTATATAACAGAGTATTTGTTAACTGTTATATTTTGCAGTTATGAAACTAACCCTAGAATGATCATTCTATCATCCTTTCGAATATTTTGATACATATTTGTTTTACCTCAAACTACAATTGATAAGACAGGGAATAAATATTAATGCATCCTTGTACCCAGACAGGCTTGACTGTACATAAGTTAGTCTCTCTGAATAAACTTCTCATTTTTTCTCACTTGTACCTCTACAACAAGGAATGCCAACTGGTGACCTGACAGACGACTGGCACAGCAGGACTTTTTAACTGGCCCATGCCACTAAAATAAATGAAAAATAGTATGTTGCTGGGCGCAGTGTCCCAGTTGGCAAACACAGACAGCTGAGATCTGAGCGTCTCAGGTTAGATGCTGGTCGCTGACAAATCCACCATTGTGTATACTAATAGCGGCTGGTGCACGTTAAATCTGTCATGGCTGCAATGTCCTCCAAGTTCTCATATTTACCTCTGGAAGTGTAGTGTCAAGTGTTCCGGTCTCGGCAGTAGACTTGGTTCAAAATTATGGGACTGGTCCTTTGGCCAAGTTAAACTCTTAATCTCATGGTGCTATTAACAACCAGAGCCGCACCCCTTCGCCCAATAGCCATTAAGGACGAACTGACAATATATTGTCAGTCAAGGGGCATCAGAAACAACAACAACAACAACAACAAAAAGTTTATATTGTTGTGAAACAAAATACTTCAATCACTTGTTCCATATTCGACAGGACTTATGTGTGCAAAAGCACATTTTCTAACATGAAACACAAAGTCCAACCATAAACTTACAGATAAAAATTTAATTCACCTCCTCAGTGTTTTGTCATCAGAAATCAACGTCAATTATACTGTCCTTGCTGCATCAAGTACCCATCCACAAGCATCTTATTAAATTATTTCTACTCTTTGATTATTTAGAAAACAGATTTTATGTTTTGTTTTATAATATAAGCATATTTTTGTAAATCAGACTTAATTTCATTTTGTTAAGAAAATTGATTTTTTTTAAATAAATATTTTATTTTCCCAAAATCAAATGTGTTTTTGTTATATATACAGGGATTTCAAAATTGCTACTTTTAATTTGTTAATTTTAAAATTATTTGATAAATTTTGTAATTTTTGCAGTTTTTTTTTAAGCATATATACATTTTGATATCACCAAAATTAATTTTTGACTAAGCAAACATTTTTATTAACGCAATTTTTACTATATTATAATGCATTTTTTTTAGAATCCTCTAATTATATGTATTTTAAATAATTTAAATTTAAATATTTAAAATTATTTTAAAGTTTAAATATTTAGTACAGTATGGAAATCAATATTTAATGATGGCAAATTCACCTTTGGCACAGTAGACATCAAAATTCACTCCGAAAATACTGTTGACCTGACATCGTTAATATCTTTCTCAATTGGCCCCTGAACTGTTTTGAGCTGGCCATCCCTGCTCTACACCATCATCTGGTTATAGTCCTCTTGAATTAACCTTACAAACTTTGGAATTTTTTTTTAATAATAATGTGTAAAAGATATTTTGTTCAATTATATATAGTGGTATTGGGTATATTTTCAAAGGTTATGAGATTCTGCACTCTAATTTAGAGAGAAAAAAGAAATCACTGATTTACACATTTTGTATCCTAAACTGCATAACTTGTTACTTAAAAAAAGAGAAAAAAAACCTTATAAATGAAGTGTGTTGGGAAGAGAGAGACCGTGAATATATATGTATGCACAATTTGCCTTTAAGCTAAAATTCATGATCAGCAAAATATAAAATAGCAACTAATAAAATCTTATGCATAATTAATAAGGTATATTTTCATAATTACATTAGTAATATAAATCTAGATATATAATATATAACACTAAATAATTGCATATAGTAGATACTTTAAAAAAAAACTTTTTTACCTATTTTAGAACTATTTGTTTTTCATGTTATATTCCAGTACTGTGGATACTGAATTACCAGAATTTGCTTCTCGGGTAGCTATGTACAGTGGAACTTTGATCAATCGTTCCCCAAATCATTATATTCCAATTTGTGTCGTTTATTTCACCTAGTCCCAAGGATCATATTTCTTTGTTATGTTCCCGCATCTATCTTTTCCCCACATTTATCATTCAGTTCAGTCGGTCCCTTGAAAAATGATATTATGATTCCATTGGATTCCATTGTGTATATTTAGCATATGTTAAACAATATTTTTAAGCAAACAGAATATTTGTTTAAATTGGATGTTTTTCTTTTACTTGGCAATATTAGCAGTGAGTAATGAGCTTGTTAATATTAGCAATGAGTAATGATTTTTGTGTTTTGTTGCAAGAGGAAAATGATTTAGCAGTACATTAGTATTTATTTATTTATTACAAATGCCCCAAAGATTGGCTATGATGCCATTAGTTCTCAGATAAAGGGAGAGACTGCTGGCCATTCATTTAAGGGGGCACCATATAAGTGGCCAGGCAGTACATTAGTTATTCATCATTTTTCAAATCAATTAAAATTATTCTTATCAAAAGCTTTTTTTGTTGAATTCAGAAAAATTACTTCTCAAAATAATTAATTACAGTTCTTAAATTTTAAATAACATGAATGGATCAAAATTTTTATAATGTATCTCAAAAATTTTCTCTTTGTGGTGCAGTATCAACATTAGCTTGATTTCTTTATTAACTTACAAATAGTAGATGATTTAAAAAACAAGAAGTGTTCTGATATATATAAACAGCGTGTGTTTAATATGCAGAAACTAATAATATTTTTCTCCTTGTCATCTCTTAATTATTGAGATTATGTATTTTGTTTTTTTCATTTTTATATTTAGATGCTGCTGGTAGACCAGCCAACTGGGCACCTAAAAAGAAGAAAGATTTTTCTTGTGCTGACCGACTCGTAAGAGGCTTTTATCTATTCATTTATTTAGATTTATTCATCAATGTTTTACTTGCATAACATTTTTCATGCAAGAAAAATTATAAGGTTTTTAAATTACAAGCAGTAGATTTTCAAGGTTCATAGAATTTATTTCAGGTATAAAATTTTCTTTTTCTGAACATGCTTTGTAAAAAAACTATTTCAAAGAAATGTAATATTCTGTATTGCCCCTTTCTAAGTATGAAATATTCTTTTCTACCAAATTTTCTATTTGATCATTTTCCTTTATTCCCATAGTTTGCTTAAACTTTTTTAATCTGATGTCATAAGTATAATGATATAGTTTGTAAAGTCCTTAAAAATCCTTAAGAGCTTCTTATTTTTCAGTGTCTAATTTTAAGGTGATTAAATAACCCCTTATATAGTTTTTTAAAAGTTCTTATCATTGCATTTAAGGTCCTTACTTTTTTTCATTTACTCTGAGGTTCTTAAAAAGTATTAATTTTTTAGATGAAAATACAAGAGTTTTCAATTTATGACTGTCACTGATAGGCTTTTGAAAAATGCAGGTTTCAATTTTGTATGTGTCTGTCACTCTTTGTATTATTGTTTTACAGCCTTTTTTTTATATTATCTCTCAAACCTCCCCACTCCAAAATATAATGCTATAATGACCATGATATATAAATTAATCATGTTAAATGAGAGTAAAACCAAACAGATTGCAGTATATAAAAGTAATTCTGAAATAGGATTATGAATATTACAGATTTACAAAGTTGATATTTTATGAGAAAATTATTTGAGGACTGAGTGTATATATGTGTGTGATCCTAATATACAAATATTTTTGATTAGAAATCAAATACCTTTTTAACTTATTTTTTAAGGTAAGCATAAATTATCAAATATGTGTTAGTTAATATAATATGCATTTTTAACATGAATATTTAAGTTTTTCTTGTGAATGTTTTGTACAAAATTTAAATAATTTTTTATATTCTATATTAAAGTGCTTATATTATTTTGAATTAATATTTGAACTAACAAAATTATGTAAGACCACAATGATAGGAAATCTTAGCAACTTCTGTTGACATTAGGGCTGAAGCACCCAAATAAGTCTGACTTTTCCTTGTAGCCTATTAGCTTTAGCTGGGCAAAAATGGAGTGGCTTCATGGCCAGACATCAAACTCCTGGTGTACTTCACCCACTCTGCTCACTGACAGCCCTCTACCATGTTGAGACAGCTAGCAGGACTTTGGTTGTTTAGACATTTTTAAAAATCTCAGACTTGTGCAGCTACAACAATATTGATCTCCAATGATTTCTTTCTCATGTGGATCTGATTTACAATGATATTGTGAATGGCTTGACAAAAGAGGGCTGTGTAGATCCTCTGATTTCTATCGATCGTTTCATGTACAAAGAAATTTTCTCCTTAAAGAAAATCCATATTAACAACTTTGGGGAAAATTCCCCTGGCTCATGGTTGGTATGTTAGATCTGAAGTGCACCTATCTGTATACTCCACATTAGAATAAGGCACAGATACTAAATAATTCTGGTGTTCAGCATGCTGAAGGCATAAATGAAGTTATTCATGATTAAAAATAAACTTTTATTCAACAAGAGAATCAGCACGTGAATAATTCCATGAGCAGTCACAATGTTAACCTTTAACATAACTAAAGTGCATTCACATGCAAAAGCTAAATAGTTAATGAATAGTGAGGTACAAATTCCTCGCTCCAGAACTAGCTTGTGCACTGGCTGAATGCCTCGACTAAACTACTTGTCATCCTTCTGGCACACTGCATTTATGTTGGAAACCTCCAGGCAGTTTTGGATATCAGGCAAATCTCAAAGTCTGGACACGGGATGAGAATGAAGTCTATCTCTCAAAGAATTGACTATTACGTCATAAGTAGAATAATGGCATCACTCGTCAGCTGGCCGTAGTTGGTATTACGTCCATGATATGAAATAATATTGTTGGTCATTTAAACATGGGCACCACAGATCTCAGCCTGGTTACTAATTTTAAAGGAGACAGGTTTTCTCAAACTACACTGTCAAGATTGGTCAGTGGTCATACTAAAACTCTCATTTATTCCCAATGTCTGAAGTGCTTGCCCTCTTGTCCTAATTGCTTTGCACAGCAGGCCACCCCAATGTCATCTTTTGACCTGCATTGGTGAGTCCTTTGCTTAATAGAGTGGACATTAACAAAAGATTTGTTATTGATATCGAGAAGTTAAAGACACATGCACTTATGGATTTATTCTAATTTTTTGGGACTAGGAGGAATGATTAATAAAATTATATTTTCTTGTACATACTATTCAAACATAATTTGTTACTTAAGTATGCATATGTTTATTTGTAAGTGATAAAATGTTGCAATGATTTAAAGATGTTGCTAATCTTCTTTTCAGTTTGCTTTGAATGTTAATATCAAGTTTTACACACCTGAAGAATATTTCCTTGGTTATAAATCTGCCTCTTACACAATGCCAGTCTTTGATCCTGTAAGCTCGTAAATTTATCTGTTAAACTGTATCTAAGTGATTAATTTTCTGTTTTTTTTAAATCCAATATTTTTATTTTTAAAAAGTAGTTCAAACAGTTTTAATTACCAAATTGTTTAATTTGATTATGTTCACTAGTGTTTATTACACTAGTGAAGTTAATACATACTTTTCTTTTTTAATATTTAGAGAAATATCAAAAGTTCTCCGCTAGCAGTTAAATTTCAACCTCTTCCTGAAAAGGAACTAACTGCTGAAAATATAATTTCTTCTACACCTGAGGTGAGTTGCTCGGGGTAAATGTTTTTTTGTTTTTTTGTTTTTTTTAACCAATATTTTTTCATTTTCTTCTGAATTCTTGTCTTGTAGTGTATCATCTCGGATCCAATTCTTAAGACATGTACATACCTCCATTCTAAACATCTAGGGTAGTTCCATTTTTGAAAATAAGTGAAGGAGAAAATGTTAGGGGTTTTTATTTAAAAAAAAAGAATTTGGGAAAAATTAAATAATCAATTGAATTTATACACAGATTCTCTATGGTACTGATATATTACTGATAAAATCTTACTGAAAACTGTACTACACTGTATTATTAGTACTTCTCTTTAAGTCGGTACTTAATCATGTTAGTAAAGTGAACACTTTTAGTGTACATTTTAGTTTTTATGTTGAAATGAAATTATGTTTCATCTATATTAAATATTAAATATTTAATGTCTTAGAGAGGGACAAAAATTTCTATTGAAAGTGAACAGGATTTGAGGAATTCATTTTTATATTTTTTCTCCTAATTGTGACCCATTTTTGTTCGAATTCTGCTAATTTATAATCCTCTACTTCATTGAATATTTCTGTGATGAACTGTTGTTTGTTGTATATAAAGTTTTAGTTTGTCAAAATGTTGTAAATAATTCTATATTTTGTGTACTTCCTATTAATGATTTTTATTACTATTAAATGAATGTTTAAAAGTGTAAGTGAAATAATGTTGGCATCTTTTAATCTTTTATTTCTGTTAATGATTTTAATGCATTTAAATGTTTAAGTGGCAAATAAAAAGGATAGTTTCATTATGTATACTGATAAACAATTTTTTTTTCTTTTTGCAGGTTGTTGTCTTTGTTGGATTTCCTGCTGGTATGTTTAAATTAAGTGATTACCATTTGAAAATAATTTTAATCTATTTTTCAGCTTCTCTCTTTTGCTATCTCTAGAATGATAGAAAACATTATATAAGGCCACTAATCATGATTTGTATGAAAATTATTTTTCTGTTTTTAAGGCTCTTTTATAAATGAATAAAAGCTATTATCTTCTCCTTTTTATTATATATATATATTTATATATATATCCTTCTATGAAAGTTTCTTGCCTTCTATTGAAGTTATCTTGTGCTTGTGCCATTTTAGTTTTATCATAAAGAGAGAAATAATATTAAATTTGTTTTTTTCATCTCTTTAAATTTTGTTGTTATTTAAATAAATGATCTTAAGAAATTTTCAGCAAATGAATTATCCATATTTTTTTTAGCTGGAAAAAGTCATTTTGTTGAGATGTACTTGAAGCCTAAAGGTTATTTTCATATAAACAGAGTAAGTGCTTCATATGTTGTGTTAAATATGTATATATTCTTTTAATTATGCTTTTTTTTTTCAATGCGGAGGTACTTGTCACAAAGACATTCACCTATAATTCACCGTAGTTTTGCTGGCCATTTTATTATGGGGGCGCCATATAGGTAGACCAGCATTGCCCCCTATGAAGGGACGATAAAACGGAGGCGTTTTAGTGGCGCTTTGCCAGGATTCGATTTGAGCACCCTCAGCACTGAAAACCAGCGCACTGTACCACAAGGCCGCCACGGTCCTCTTTTAATTGTGCTAAATGGAATATTTTTCTGCATATAAGAAATTTGATCTCATTGAAAAGAGAAAATGGAATGAGAGAATTTGTCAATATACATGTCTAATGGGGAACATATCCTAATTAAATGCTATAATTAAGTGATCTAGTTTGAACTTGTTGGACAGTTCTAGTTCCTCTAAGACCTGGCATTTAGATACATCTCATTGTTTTGTTGTATTATTTGTGCAGCAGAATATGAAAATTAGAAGATGAACTCTTCTATGGTAACTTTGAGTAAGTTTGACAGCTTTTCATTTTTACTGGGTGACATCTTTTTTCAGATCTCATTGGTATTCATGACTGTGTCAGTCAGTCTGCTTGCTTATATATGTTGGAATTTTTTTAAAAAAATGTCAGTTATTGTAATAGTTCTGAAATAAAACCACATATTTCTCTGAAAAATTCTTGAAACCTCATATTTTTTTTATGTTGGCTGTGTCTAGTTAATGTAGAATACCTCACTATAGTTTTGCAGTTACTCATACATTCTTGCAATTAATCTAATGGTGTCATTTTGAAAATGATATGTTTTATACTTGTTTTCATTTGGTTTGTTACTCTTATTGAGGTATATATCAGATATTTTCTACTTAATCAGAATGGGTAGCATCATTAAAAGTGCTTGAATTTGAAGACATATTTTTAGGGTCCTTAAAAGTGATTACATTTTTTGTGTGTTTGAGAAAGTGCTTGATTTTTTAGCTAAGCATGTCTGGGATTAAAACTTGATACAGTAAACAGGTTATTTACTGGTCATGAAGTTGGGTAGAGGATTCCAAAATTGCCATGAATTTACAAAGTTGTTGCTTTAAAAATATCTGGTTGCATCTGAAAAAGTCCATGAATTTTCCTACTTATGAAATCTAAATTTTTCTTTGTGTTCCTTTTCCCCTCTGCAGTGAGCTACCATTTTCAAACTGCAAAAGCGAGTATCAAGAGCAATGATGCATATGTTTGTAATTTTTAATTTAGTATATAGTAGGTTTTAGTAGTCTGTAATTTTTAATTTGAAAAATGAGTCCATTTTCACCTTCTGTTATGTCTAAAATCTCAGTTTAATTCCATCTGAAGTGTAAAAGTAAGAAAAAATATATTATTTGACTAGATTTCTTGAAATGATAAGTTAGGATAGGTTTTTGTTTCATTCCCTATCTATATATATAAAACAGTTCCGTGACTGACTGACAGATAATGCACAGACCAAACTGTTGGACTTAAAGGGTTGAAATTTTGCATGGCGATTTTTCTTATAGTGTAGGGGTGCATTAAGAAAGATTTTTGAAAAATTCTTAGATTTTTTAAAATTAAATTTTTAAGCTTTTTTATGTAACATTCTTTAAAGTTTGCATTTAAAATAATCTGAGGGTTATAAAATTTATATCACAAGAAAGATCATAAAAATTCCTTTAAAATGAAATCTTTTACGAATCTTTGCCTCCATTTTCTGATTTTTGGTGAATTTTTAAAGATTAATTTTTAGAATTTAATTTATTAAATGCTGATCACATGGTTTCTTTTCTTTTCGTGATACTTTAAATTAATTTTGTGTCACGTGCATAACAAAATAAATTGACAAAAAATTTTTTTTTTCTTTTTAATGCTGCAGACGATTGGACATTTTCCAAAAATATATTAAAATACAGTAAAAGAAATGTTCCTCAAACTGTACTATATTTTTTAGTATGTTCTATTAGATATAATTTCAATATTTTCTTCTACATTATTTTGTCCACAAAAATATCCATTATGATTTTTTTATAAATATATTTTTTCGTTTTTTAAGCATTAATTGCATACATTGACCATGGTAATTATTATAAATATATTCTTTTGGTTTTTTTTTTTTTTTTGCCATTAACTGCATACATTGACCATTGTATTTAATTTGAATGTACTCCATAGCAAAGCACAGGTACTCAGCTAGTGGTTCTCATAAAATTAGAATTTTATCTAATTTTTTTTTTTTATGAACGAGTTTTTGGCAGGTAATTTTTCCTAAGGACATTGACCCATCCATGCTGCAAATTCATTGGCTACTTTATTATGGAAGCACCATATGGGTGAGCCAACACTTACCCCTATGAGAGGGATAGCATGAGAATGTCCATTCTTTAACCAGGATTCAAACCTGAGCCCACTTTGGGGGGAAGCCGAAGGAGCTAACCACCCTACAATGTAGGCAGTTGTTTTCTAAGCCTACAAAAAAATGTGTGTAAAAGATCATGGATAGGCCATGTGGGAATTTCCGAACTCTTTATTCCTAAGTGTTTTTTCCTTTTAGTTTGAAGAAAAATTAAGTGAATGACTTGCATAAAATGAAGATTTCACCTTTACATGTGAAATCTACATAGTAAATTTTTCTCAGCTGGATTTTTCAATGTAAAGCACTTTTTTTTGTACCTGTGTATAGTATATACATTGCAGTGTTCATGCCAGAAATTGTATCAGTTATAATTGCTTATCTTTACCATCATTGTAAAGATTGTTAAATATTATGTGTTGTGAGCATTCAATTTGGTCACATTTGTATCTTTCAAAAAGTTCCTTTTTTATACTCTTAAATATCTCTAAAAGCCAATTATTTCTGTAGTTTTCCATGTGATATAACAGGAGACAGCATTCATGTGTTTGTTCCATTATTAACTTAAAGTTGTTTTATTAGAATATTTTATTAAAATGATAATAAATGTAAATGCACATGCACATACTCACAAGTATGTATGAGTAGATGTTTAATTTTTCTTTAGATGAGCTTAAAAAGCAGCTTATTTTTCAAAATGAAATGTGACTAAAATTACCCCTTTATTACAAGACTTATTGCATCTAATCTCTCAAAAATTTTCATGTCACTGTTATATTGGAATGACACTTGAGGAGAGTAATCAAAAACAATTGTCCATTTCAAAAAGTTTTCAGTAAATGTATTCTGTTGTTAAGAAATGAAAGTTTTATTTCATGAATAAGAGATTCTCAAGTTATTATCTATATATATATAAAACACTTCCGTAACTGACTGACGTAAAGATTAATCTGTTAAGATTCACTAAAAATTTCTGGATTGTGGTGACAGGGGTACAGGGATGTATTTTACAAAACCATTGTTAACCAGGATTCAAACCAGGAAGCAATATGTAGGTTAAGAAGTAATTGAAACTTTATCTATGGTCTGTTAATTTCATTGTAAGTGTCCAGAATTTTTCTTTCCTTGTTGATCAGTTACAGTGCTTTCATGATATATAATCATAGTTTTATTTAACAGATAATATTTGTAAATAGTAAGATATTGCATGTTTGTGTAGCTCTTCAGTTAAAAAAATTAGAAATGATATTACCTTTTTTATTTTTATGTATTTTTTTAAACTTTTTTTTTTACTTTTTTAAAGTTACCAGCAATCTGTGTTAATCTTTGGATGTGAAGATAACATTTCGTTGACTTTTTTTTATTACTTTAGTTTTTAGAGCCTTTTCTTGTGGTTTCTTAAAGTTATCAGTTTTTTATTGTTTATTTTATAATTATTTTCTATCATCTATTTATTATAGGATATTTTAGGCTCATGGCAGAAATGTGTTGCTGAATGCTCTAAAGCTTTGAATTCAGGTCAAAGAGTGGTTATTGATAATACAAATCCAGATGTTGAAAGTCGAACCAGGTATTTTTAACAGTTTTTATCATAGCAAAATGTGCTGTTATTTATTTTTCTAGGTGCCTGCACTAAATATAACCATATTAAACACGTGGTTTTAAAATTTCTCTGAGATGGCTGTTTGAGAGTGGTACTTTATCTAAAATAGCTGTATCCTGAAGTTCTTCAAGATGCTGGTAGAGCTATAGTGTTAAACATTTTTTCTTTTATTTACATACTTGAAGTTTAATAGCATGAAGGATATCATGTGAAGAAAAATTTTTTTTTCCCACCTATGTCTGTCTCCAGCCTATCAGCCATAAGTAAATGAGCAATCCAGTACAAACTAGATTTATAAAAATACGTAAGGAATAAAAATATTGTAAAGTAAACTAGCATAATGTAGAATACATTTAATTCCATTTTCTTAAGTTTAACATATATTCAATTTTATTATACTTATCTAATTAGATTTAATCTAACATATTTCAACTCTTGGTAAAATATCTTAAAATATTCTGATAAAAGCTCTGAGGAGGGATAAAAGGTTTTTAATTTCAATCCAAAGAAGGATGTAAATTATTTCTGTTTGAAACATAAATATTTAAAATATAATTTTATGAAACAAAGTATAGAACTTCAGTGTTTTTTTTTTCTTGTACTGGTTTACATAAACCTTTATTCTGCCTCAATCACAAATGCCTCAGTTCTATACATGCTTACATTAAAGAGCTAATTTTTCTTGTGCCGTTTGTTGCTACATACATGTTTTAAGCTTACATTATATATACACACTAGAGATCAGATAAACTTGAGTCCAAAATAAACAGGCAAGATAATTAGATTTTTCAAATTAAATACTTCACAACATCCCCTGTAATTTATTCCTATTTGTATGTTAAATAAATATTTGTGTGTTGAATATATGTAATTCTCAAATAAATAATCAGACTAATAAACTCAGAAATCTTGATAATAATATCAAGGTATATTTTGTAGTTAAAGTATGTGAAATAAGTAATATATTTTATGCAGTTCGATTTATGATTGTTTTAT
This sequence comes from Dolomedes plantarius, assembly GCA_907164885.2. Lineage (NCBI taxonomy): Eukaryota > Metazoa > Arthropoda > Arachnida > Araneae > Dolomedidae > Dolomedes > Dolomedes plantarius. Next base: position 92,834,818 of record OU015491.1, on the reverse strand, counting down.
TAAAAAAATAAAGAGAATGAGTTTTTGAAAAACAGAAAAATATGATTTTTTCAGTTTATCTTATATTTGTCTTTTGTATGCATTCAGTGTTTTGTAAAAATTACACTTTTATTCTCTTTTTTTTTTGGGGGGGGGGGGAGCTATTTCCTCTGATTTTCAATGTAAAATTAGGAAAAATGATACCTATCTACCCTTTTTTAAATGTACTGTAATGAACCCATAGTATAAGTGCAACTGTGTCATTCTTCCCTCAGACTTCTAGATATATTTGATACATATCTAGGAATACTCTATTTGAGTGTTCACTAGGTGGCATTATTAGTAGACAAATTTTCTATTGAAATTTGCTTTGATCGCTAGCCTTTGTATGCTGGTTTCAGTTTCTGGTGTTTTGCAGTGAATGACCAAGAATATTTTTCTGCAAATAGTTACACTTGGTCAGCATTTTCAACTGCCAATTCGATGTAAAGGAACAAGTTCAGTGATGCTTGCAGTTTCTTATGTTTACTTTGATGAAGAGGCAAAGGATGGAATATTTACATAAAGCAAGATAATATAATTCCCAGTGGATTTCAAACATTAGAAATAGTGGGGTTCTGGGTGTTTTATTTGAATTGTATAATTTATTTAATTTTCTTAGTAGTCGTGATGAAAAGAGCTAAATATATCACCTTAAGTGAGAATTTAAAACTAAAAAAATGAGCCAGGTAATGATATAAGTGATGACTAGAACTTCTGTGTTAGTGCTTAAGATGAATCTGATGAAGACACTGAAATTTACAAATCTGAAGACATTCATGTGCATACTTGTAGCAAATTTTCTTTGTTGATTCAACTTGATTCATAAGAACTACTGCCGGATAGTTTTTCCATGAATGACTCAGACCAACCTGATTATAGGTGCTTTTTCTTTTTTTTAATGTGTGTCAAGAATGCTATCGTAGTATGTGACATTGTCTCAAGACTCTTGAGAGAGAGGTTGTAATGTAGATTAAAACGAAGTTTCCTTGTGTACATGCTATTTAAAAATCATCTTGTCTGTGCAAAGCATGTAATTAAGAATTTGTCAAGTCTGACTCTCCTTGTAGATATATATGGAATGAAAACTCTGGAGGTACTGGTTCCACCAAAGGACAACTAGTATTTTAGTGGTTAGAAAGGAGACATCCTGTTGCATTGCCAAAGTCAAAGATATCTAGCCCATTTGGGGCTTGACAAATGTGTCTGTGTGTGTGTGTGTGTTTGTTTGGGCAACTGGGCTCACAATGAACCTATTTTATCTCTAAGGAGCTGTTGTGTTGGGAATAACTTAATACAGAAATTAATTTGCTTTACTGTGTAGAACATATGTTAGAAATAAAAATTATCATAATTATTCGAAAGCCTTAATTTAAAAAACTTTTTATTTTATAGATATATTGATTGTGCTAAGAAAGCTAAAGTCCCCTGCAGATGTTTTTTGTTTGTAAGTTCATTAGAACAAGCAAAACATAATAATGTGGTAAGTTTAATATTCTAATTTTGCAATAGTTACTATCAATTATGTAATTATATATATATATTTGTAACATCCCCCACATCATGGATTCCGGAACACCGGACACACTGCAGTAACACGAGAGGGAATGCTACAGGTGGTGAAGTTATACAGGGAATAATATCCTTTAACGTAGACATGGCCAGAGTGGAGAATATATGAATAACTCAAAGAAAACATAGTCCTTACATTGAACAGCTGAATTTCTTTATTGAAGGGATGAGGGCAACACACACATAAAGATGACACAAGATCTGACAACACATCTTGAATTTATGAGAATAGCTGCACCTCAAAACATACACTGGATGGATGCTACATCGCAAGCACGAAGATAGGGAGAACAAAGGCCCGCAATGAAACAAATGCATAATGGACACTACATGGCAAGGACGAAGACAGAGAGAAAAATAGCCCTGGTCAAAACCTTACTGTGGCTTAAATAAACTTCATGAGGTCATTGTCACATGACCCTTGCACTCTACATTCATAGGTCAGAGAAGATTTCTGGTCTCAATCCTCTGGCTTATTATATAAGATTTGGTGCCCACAAGACTGTGGATTTAAAGGGATGATATATTAATTGTCTACTATTGCTTTTAGTTACTCGAAATAAAACGAAAGCGAAATTAGTTTGCTTACGCCCAAGTAATTTTAAAGGAAAATGAAAAGAATTTGGACATTAGAAAAGGTTTTTTGTTTTGTATGTTATATATATATATATATATATATATGAATGAGTAATCTGCATTTTCATGTTAACTTTTTTAGTTCATCATTCAGAACCACAATGGTATAACTTTATAAATTGATTATTTAAACAAAATTAGAAGACAGTATAAGTGTTAATGAAGAATGAATACTTTAACAAATGTAAAAAATGCTTCATGTAATTAATCATTTGTAAATGTAAGTGGGAGGTCTTACTTCTGAACTTTATAGTGTGTGTGTGTACATGAAAAGTAATATAATTTAAGTGTTATCAGGGAAAGTTTTTTTTTTCTTCTAGGCTGTCTTTTTATATCCTTTTTTTTTTCAAAAAGTAGGTAATTGAATTAACTTCGTTATATGTATTGCATAATGTAAGATATTTACAACCACTTACTGTTATGTATTTCTGAATAATGCTGCATGATGGATGGATGTATTAATATCAGTCCTTATCATATTTTCAACTAGTTTTTGTTAAATATTCTGTGGAATTCCATTTTGTAACAATTATCATAGAGGTTCATTTTTTTCATATTTTTTCGCTTATAAAATTAGAAAATATAGCTTGTTATGAATAATATTTGATAAAATTTCAACCTGCAAAAATTATTCTCATTTTTTGTTAAACTATTTTTAGTAAATTTTTTCTTCATGTTAGATTTAGAATGCAAAATTTTTTGTGATCTGGATACAACTGCAGAGCGGTTGATTATCTTCTGGAGCAAGATGCTTTGTCTGCAAATGGTTAATTCAACTGATACAGTGGAGTCCTGATAATCCGAAATGACTGGGACCAGACCCTTTTCGGATTAATGAATTTTTTGGATTAAGTGAAATCTTTCTTAAAATAAAATTAAACTGCATAATAACATGCGATTACATAAATATTACATATTACATGTGATTACACTGTTTATTTTATAAGGTTTGTTTAAACATTACTAAATCTCGGGATGAAATGGGTGATACAAAAGCAGAATGCTGCCTAGTACAGTACAGTACAGTAGAGTGTAAGATTATAGACGATCAGAAAATTGTTGAAATGGTTTTGAAAGAACCTGTCAACATCTCAGACGAGATTGAAAGTGAAGCAGACAGTAACAGGGAGCAGATGGTATCGCGCTGCCGTAAAGGGCATTGTGCTGGCATAATTTCGCTTCAAAGAAGAGGTATTTTTCTCTTCGACAAAAAAAGTAACAGATTTTTTCAAACCAATATAGTTCAATAATAATTAGTTCAGTACATTGTCTAATTTTCAATTTTCTTATAATTTTCAGAAATATACTTCATATTACTGAGTATCACTGTGGTTTTATTGTAACCTTAGTTCTTTTTGACTTTTGGTTTCAGATTAAGCGGACTTTCGAATTACCGAAGTTCAGATTATTGGGACTCCACTGTATCAATACTTACAAATGATCGGGCTTGTTTGCAGTGATATGTGCCCACAATATTCATGAATTTTGAAGGCAAATGTAATCATGCTTATCTAGTCATAGCATAAGCATTTTACATGTTAAGTTTCAAAACTCTTTATATTACTCATGAAAGAATTCCCTTCTATTATTTTGTTTTAAAATAATTGTATTAAATCCTTTCCCAAGGTTGATTATTATAATATCAGTTTCATTTTTTAAAAAATATAAACTGTGAAAATACTATTGAAAATCATTACAGAATTATAATGATTATTTTTTGCCACTTGGATTGTTAACTTTTTTTATTACTATTTCATGGGTTTTATGAAAGTTATGAGTTTTCAATTATATTTTTTGTTATGAAGACTTTTCAAAAATTTTAAAATGTTTGCATTAAATACTTTTGATATTCAAATGATTATTTTTATTCTGAAAAGTTATTTATATGTCTTCTACTGTAATTTAGATTGTTTGGCTATCACTTCTCTCATAAAATCTGAATCATTTAGCTTATTGTAATAGATAAGAATTTTCACAAAAATTTGATATCTGTGCAATGAAAATATATAGACATGCATTGTGAAATATTACATTACAACAGATGGGGCCCGACATAGCTATCACAGCCTTCTGGGTTGAGACCTCCATCAATTGGATTATACTGTATCAGACAAATCCCCCCCCCCCCCCCATCCAATGCACCAATTCTTCCAAGCACATTTTTAAATATTAAGAAGCTGCTACAAAAATCTCTAATAAGGTGTAGCATAGTTAGAAAACCCATTTGATCTCTGTGCTATGAAAATATATAGACATGCATTCTGAAATATTCAGAGGCTGCTACAAAAATCTCTAATGAGGTGTAGTTAGAAAATCCATTAACTATGCATTGCATACCCCAATAAACAGTGTTTTCTAAAATTATCAATGTCTTTCACAAAATATGTTTAGCTGCAGGCTTGCAATTGAAAGGGCTTAACACTCAGTGCTGCCTATATATAAAGGAGTAAAAAACTTGGTCTTGTTTGCTGATTTCTATAAGGAGTTACCAATATTCTGCATTTAATTTTTTTTCTTTCTTTCAGTATAGGCAACTAATGCAACCTGATGATAAACATCTTGATGTTAATGATATGGTTTTAAATAGCTATAAGTAAGTAACATGAAATCAATAAATTGCATTTGAGTTTCATTATTTACCTAAATAAAGTAATGGTGGCCAGGGCATGTAAAATAGGGCATGGCTGCAATGTCCTCCAAAATCTCAAATATACCTCTGGAGGTGCAGAGTCAAGTATTCCGGTCTTGTCACTTGACTCGGTTCAAAATTACAGGACCAGTCATTTAGCGAAGTCAGACTCCAACCCTTGTGATGCTAATTCAAAATAGGAGTCGCACTTTCATTGCCCATAGCCTTTGGGACTTGATCTGATGTTGCTGTCAGTCAAGTGGCATAAGCAACAACAACAACCTAAATAAAGTCAATAAATTGCATTTGTATTTTATTTACCTAATTTTACTCTTTTAACTTTTCGATTAGAATATAGTTTAGAAATTGAAATGCTTGTCATTTTTCTCATGATGTGCTATTATACATAGTTTAACATTTAAATTTTTATAAGTGTGGTGAATACACTTGGAGATTAACCAGGTTTTATATGTTATAGAAACATGTCTGTTAAAACAACATCCTTGATTTATCTATGTCCTAACTTAGACCTTCTCTTAAGTCTGACAAAATTTTTAGTTCATCATAGTGTAATTTTTGATTATATATTTACCTAAAGTACTATTGTAAGGGACACAAACTAGTCATGAGATAGTTGTTTTTAGTAGTTGTAGATGAATTAGTCTGCTCTTGAAATATCTAAAAATGAGTAGATAAAGTTTAATTAAATTTAATGGTTTGTGTATAGAATGTTCTTGCTTATAACTTAATAAATTATTTGATTATTCAATAGAATTCACTAAAGTTTTTTTACGAGTATCTTGAGCCATCTTTTTTTTTTTTAATGTGTACTTGTAATACCTAATTGAAATACATACATGCATACATATATATATATATATATATATATATATTTATTTATTTATATATATATATATATATATATTTATTTATTTATATATATATATATATTTATTTATTTATTTATTTATTTATATATATATACACTGCTAAAAAAAATTAGGGGAGCTAGCAAAGAAGTTAAGAAAACCGTGCGAGATAGCCACGTATTGGCATAAAATGGATAGTACACGCGTATCAATGCGCAATGCAGAAAAAAAGACGTAAAAAAAAATTGTAATTAAGTTTTAATTCTTTGGAAATATGGAAAAAACATGAAAAGATGATTTAGGGCAACAATTTGGTTACATGTAAATGATAAAAAAAAAGTATTGTTTAGAAATGATGCAAGATTTTTAATATGGCATGTGGTCTCCTCGAACAGCTAAGACTGCTGCACACCTGTTTTCCATGGATGCGATGATGTTATCGATAAGACTTTGGGGAATACTGTTCCACTCCTCAAGAAGTGCAATCTCCAAGTCTCGGAGAGTAAAAGGAGGCCTTGGTCTCGCAGCAATGCGTCATCCAAGCATGTCCCAAACATGCTCGATTGGATTCAGGTCAGGAGAGCACACTGGCCATTCCATACGCTGTATTGTTTAAGCTTCAAGCATGTTCTCCACAAGACGAGCTGTATGCGGTCTGGCATTATCATGCTGAAAGACAAAGGAATCTCCAATGGCTGTAGCATAAGGTATGACATGAGGTCTCAGTATCTCGTCTGCATACCTTCGGGCCGTCAAAGTACCATTCCGAATGATATGCAGATCTGTACGTCCACCTATGCTGATTCCACCCCATACCATAAAACCAGCTCGTCTGTATTGTGACCTTTCGCGAACGAATGTGGGGTTATTTCGAGTGCCCCTTTCCCTCCATACGAAAACATGTCTGGTGTCACACTCCAGACTGAATCGGGACTCGTCTGTAAACAGCTCTTGGCTCCAATCATGTTGCTCCCAATCTCTATGTTCAGCAGCCCATCTTCTTCGGGGCGCATGGTAGCGTGAGGTCAACGGAATGCAGACCATTGGCCTACGTGCATAGAGACCTTCCTGATGAAGCCTATTATGTACTGTTTGGCTGGACACCCTTTGTCCTGTTGCCAAGAGCAACTGTCTTTGCAGCTGAGTAGCATTGTCTGTTCTGTTTCGACGAGCTGTTAACAGTATATACTGGTCATCAGTTGCTGTAGTGGCACATGGCCGACTTTGTCCTGGTCAACGTCTAACATTCCCTGTTTCTTGAATCGATTCCACAGCCTTGCAACGACACTTCTGGCGACTCCAACAGTGTCCGCGACACTACGTTGTGTTTGCCCGGATTCAAGTCTGCCTATAATACGCCATGCCATGGATTCTGGTAAATCACGTTGTTGAGACATTTTCAAGTCACCTTTTCTCAAAAAGAATAACTGAGCAATCGAATTTCACAGTTAAGGCAGTGAAACAGACGTTTCTGCAACATCCCGATTTCCGCCCTTATGTTCTTTTTCTGGTTTTTACGTCATGAACTTTGATTTGCATATGAAGTTTTCTTCTTGTGTTTCCTGCTAGTCTTTAAATTATGGATTTATTTTATGTTACTTATCGATGTAAGTATTTGCATAATTTCGTCAAAACCATGTGCTCCCCTAATTGTTTTGAGCAGTGTATATATATATATTTATTTATTTCAATTTTCACTTTTAAAATTACAAGTTTTGAAAGTCCAGAAAACATGTGAAAATTGAAGTGAGTTACATGTTTTAAATTTTATCTAATATTAAATCTTATTACATTTGTGTACCTATTATTTTTTTCAGATCTAAATACAAAGAACCTAGTCTTAATGAGGGATTTACAGAAATTTTGAAGATTAACTTTGTGCCCAAATTCAAAAGCAAGCATGAAGAGAAACTGTTCAAAAGATTTTTAATTGAAAAATAATGTTATAATGTTTGTATTTAAAAATGTATTTATTATTAAAATAAAATGTTTTTAATGATAAATTTTATAAATTATTACCTAGCACATATCTTACTTTATGGTTTTTGCTAATTATTTTTACCACAAGAACATTTCTTCTGACACACATAAATATATTTCCTGAAATTAAGAACATATATTTTAAACACTTAGGGGAGATACAACATTTTCTACTAAAAATTATGTTTAAGTCATTATTGATGATTAACTGAAATATTTATACTAATGTAGACATTTTTTTTTATTCTGCTGCAACTATTATTAAGGCCCTGGCTTTTATCATGTACCTATCTGCTCTTATCTGGTATAATGGTTAAACTATAGTTTAAATTATAAATTATATGTAGTGACTGAAAGTAAGAATTTTTTATTTCTTTAAAATAATTGTAATTGTAATAAATCAAAGAAATTTTGTACCATTAGAAATGATAACCCTTTAAAACAGTTTTAAAAAATCCTAAATTAATTTTCATAGTGTAATAGATTATATGCTGTCGGGCTTTATTTTATTGCTAAATACTATTGTTTTACAATTTTGGTGACATAATAAATATAATCTCTTTCAAACTCATGAAATTCAGCATAGATGAGCCATTTCTCAAAGCTATCAGTTTTGACAGAAAGCTTGATTGTAATTACCAAACTCATAGAATCAATACCTGTGAGCTAGAGTTAAGTGGTTAGGCTTGTAGAGCCTAAAATTCCCCCTCATCAATAGTTCGCAGTGGTTAGAAGAGGTATACTAAGTAAGAGAACATAGTTTTCAAGAATTGCAATTTTTGCAGCATATCCTGGTATATTTTTGCTTGAGAGAAAATTAGCCTTATCATACTAAAACATGAAAAAAAAAATCAGCATAATCATCAAATTGCATTCATATGTAGTTAATATACTTGTTAATGTATTGTATACATTTGTAATACATTTTTTTATTTCACAATCAGTCTCTTGTTTCTCTGAAAGTAATTGAATAGCTCCAGTATACCCTAGTATCTATAAAATTAATTCATTACAGATGTAATAAAAGTTTTTAAAATATCCTTTATGTATGTCAATTTTAAATCCTTTGTGTAACTGTTCAGGCATATCAAAATAGTTATAAATGAAAAAGGCCAACTTATGAAAATATTCATCTACGTTATCGCTGAGCTTTACAATTAAACTATGGTGGTAACATTACTCTTGATCACTCCTGTCTCCTTTTGAATTCAGTTAAAAAAAGTGTTTTAGTGTTTATGTTCTAATTGTAATAAAAATATTTACAGTTTTGAAATTCTATAAATATACATATTTTAACTTCTGTTGAATCAAGCTAAAGCAAGAAAATAAAGCTGTTCCTTAAAAATTGGTGTCATATATTCTACACATAGTTCATATGAAAGGAAAAAAATTCTGAAAATTTCCTTCATTCATAAACTGAGAAATGAAATTTTTATAAAATGCTTAAAAACAGATATAGAGTTATCTCATTAGATAGATAGATATTCAAGAAAAATGCTATTAACTTTTAAAAAAAAGTCACAATGAAAGAAACTACTTGAATACTTTATTAGAAATTTCTCTTCTTCATAAGTACCAACATTTTAAATTAAATTTGAAAAGTGTGTTTCTAAATGGTCTGAAGTTTGACTATTTAGAGACACCTTTTACCTTGCAGATAATTTTCCAGTAGTTTATTTTAATTTCTTTGTTATAAGTACATTCATTCAAATAATAGATACTGACTGTTGAAAAATTAATATCTTCCTTTATATGGTACACTGAATTGTTTAATACTGTAATAAGTACCCATCTGTAAATTTTAATTTTTCATATAGCTTTATTCTTATGATTTGATTTTTTCCAGGAGCTGTTATGTATGTGTGTGTGTGTGCAATGTGTCCCTTGAGTTTTGCACAAATAAATGATGAATTGGAATTTTAGTGTCCATTAACTGAAGCAAGTCACTTTCTCCCAGATGCCTTATAACAGATTGAATAAAAAGCAATTTCATGGTAAATTTTCATCACACACACCCTCCTTTCTTCAGACAGGGGAAAGAAGAAAAATACTAGAAAGTGTGCTACTTGTAGACTGAGTTTAATGCTTCCATTACTTGAATTAGTTGTTAAATCATACTCATTTAAAAAAAAAAAATTATACTGGTTTATTTATTCAGTATTGAAATAATTTTTTTTTTCTTTTAGTTCTTTCACCACTGTAATGAATATTCCTTCAATATTTTATAAAATTTCCCCTCTTTCTTGTTAAGACTGAATCAATAATTAGTAGTTTTCAATTATAATTGTTCACTCAACCTTAGGAAATAGGCAGATTTCTGAAAAATGTGGTTTAAAAGAATTACTACAATGCATTAATGTATATGTATTTAATTTCGCATTTAGATGTCTAAAAAATGAACGGAATTTTATTCTGTTTCATATTTTCCCTTGGAAAATACTATGAAATCCGTTAACTTTCCAGTATTTATTATTGAATGCATTTGTTTAATTTTAATTTTTTTAATTTTATTATTATTATTATTAGTTCAAAGATAGCGAAGTTTTATTTTGAGATATTGCTCGGTATTCGGTTTGTGGATATGTTTTCTAATTCAATTACGAATAGGGCAGGAGACCTTGGGTATACAGCTGAACGAATTATGCGACGGTTCTTTTTCCAAAAACCTGTTTCTGTTCTGTTAATAAAAAAGGTCGTTAAAGCCACGAAGTTATGTTGTAATGTATGTTAAAGATTAAAATACAAGTTAAATTTTATTTTAAAAAAATGGAATATCAGTTGTTAAGGGTTCTAGCGTGATACTACCTTTCGAGCTTTATAATTTAAAATAAATAACTGTTTCTCCTCCACCCTTCTCTCCCCTCCCTTCCCACATGGTTCATTCCATTTCAGCAAGCGTCGATCCGGGAGCTGACTCTGACGTCACTGGCTGATCGTAAGGGTGTACATAGAATCTGTCATCTCTACCAATACAGAAGAATAATTTCTTTTTGTTTGGTTGTGAATGTTTTGTAATTATAACACGGAACTATTGCATGTTTACAAACTGCAACATCCACTTGTCTCCTTTCTACAAACTTCACAAGATCACAATTTACGCCATTGCTTAAGAAATTCATGAGAAGCTGCGCCAATGATGAAATCAGCTGACAGATTAAAATTTTTGTAGTAAGTACGGCTTAAGTATCATTTTAATTAATTTTAAATAGTTAATTTTGCGCTATTCCTTTTAACAGATCTCTAATGAGTGTTTAACAGAATTATTGATCGACTTGCAGTCTGTAATGTATTGGGATGCTTCTGTTGATTAACTGTTCAAATTTTCTTGCGCTATGAGGCAGTAACCGTTCTCTTACATTAGGAAAATTCAATATCGTCGTATCATTGACCCGTTATAACAAACTGAAATCATTCTGTCTGACAGGTTTCTATAAAATATTGAACTTCATGCACAGCGCCATCTTCAGAGGCAAATCTCTTCATTTCAGTTTTTCAATCAATTATTTAATACCTTATTATAGAATTAACCCTGCGTCTGAGCTTCACACATGATATCAATGAGCCGACGATTCATCTTTTCTGTGGCAGAAAATTTCTGACTGTCGAACATCGTTCTCCCCAAGACATCCCTTCTCCCCCCTCCCTTTAAATTTACCTAACCTGATGCCACAATTTTATTTCTTATTCCTTGTATGTTTTACAAATTTTCTTTGTTGCTATAAGGATTTTGTTGCCTACGGTTATTAGAGATTTAGATTAAATTTTGCAAAATCGTAAGAGATCTATCTAAATCACACTATCTCGTAATGTAGAGGTACATATAGGCCATAAACTCTGTCGAACTGCAGAGCTGAGCCCCACCCCCTGTGTGAGAGAAAACATTTATTGCGTGTCTACGGTAGTTTCGTAACGCGCGGATTATGCGTACGTAAAAATTAAATTTTATGAAGAGATGAAAACTAGGGAGTGGACATGAAAATTATAATTAGTAATTTCATTTGTCAACCACCATGTGGTTTGTTAGACTTCAAAACTTTCAAATAAGCATCTCTAACCATGCTTTAAGTATAACATCTTTACTTATTTAAAACGTTACCTTCATTTTAAAACTGTTATTTTTGTTTGTTTTCATAGATTTTTAAAATTTGTAAAGCATTAAGAAAATTGATGCATCAGTATATAGTTTCAGAAATTTTAATAATGAGAGTGATATATATCTATATTCACCTATGAATCCAATATTCTAATCTTTAATTCCTCATGATTATAAGTGTGCATTTCAGTTCTCTTGTCAAAACTTAATTTTGTCCTATGTATTTCTGGTCCAACTCATTTTTCCAAAATATAAGTATTCAATAAGTTTAATCAACCATTAGGTTGATAGATTTTTGCATAATTCATATCTCTTCAGGGTTCTTAATACCAAGTATTAAAAGGATTACTGTAGGTATTTAAAAGCCATAAGGTGATATGTCAGTTTTTGGCAGATCTTTAATTCCTCAGATATGCTTTCAGTTTATGCTCAGATTATGCTTTCAGTTTAAATTCGGGTAATACCTGCTGTGATAAATCAGGAGATTTTGGATGAAATTGTTTATCTTTTAAATAATTAAAAATGATCTTCATTTTGACTTAAAAATAAGAGCAACTAATAACCACCTGTTAGTTTATTTCTATTTCAAGATGAGTTGAGGTATGGAAGAGTTGGAGAAAGGAGTGATAATATGTTGTTTTTCATTAATTGATACACATGACAATTTTGATTTTATGGTTAGCTTTAACCTTACATATTAATACAGTTGATGTTTAAAATTTTGCAAACACTTTATTGAGAGGTGCCATTATTATCATTTATCCTAGGTATTGTGGAAATATCAGTTAATGGATTTTGTTTTATAGGTTGAAATTTGCATTTTTTTTATGTGATTGACTTTGAAATATCATTAATTTTTGTTGTGGCCTCATTTACTTAATTACGTCATTTGTGTTTTGTTAACAGGTAAAGTAGTAATAAGTGCTGCTATTAGTAGGAATTTCGTTTTAGGAGAAAAAAAATAGTTTATAAAGAAATTAGAACTATTGGTAGGTTCTTAAAATTTCTAGAAAATGAAGTTCATAATAAATACTTAACTTTTCAGCTAGAAAAAGAGTAGGGGGACTATGTTTAATTAACATAGCTTCCCCCCCCCCCCAAAGAAAATTAAAAATTAAAAACTATTTCCTTTCTGATTCTTTGTCTATATGATTTACAAAGTACAAAATCATGGGAACATATGCTGCATTTAATTTGATTACCTAAATTCTTTGTTCAAACCAAACTCAAAAATAATGCTAATATGATTTCAATTATCAGTATGTTCTCTTGATGTCAGTTTTATTTATTTTTTTTTTCAGAGCTGTATTTTATTCATGTACATTTTTCAAAATAACATTTTGGTAGTTCTGATTGTGTATAATATTTTTTGAATAATTAAATTAATTTGATCTTGTAAATAAATAAGTTTTTGATATTAACAATTGAGTAAAATTAGATAATTACAGTATTTTGATATTGAGTACTTCAACTGAAAGGATTGTCTTGTATATTAAAAACTTATTTACAAAAAAATATTGTGATTTTCAGTACTATTCTTATATTATAGATATTTTAAATGGACATGCTCTGTAAAATTCTGCTGATGAATTATTTTTTGATATTTTTTTAGGTATTTATTTTGTGAGGTTCATTTATTTATTTATTTTTTAATTTTTTTAGGAAATGTGTTTTCTATATATGACCCAATATATATATATATTTTCCTCGCTGTGGCAGGTATGCTTGTACTAAAGGCTTTAGATCATATGCACTGCGATTTTTGTCTGTTACTCAATTATGGAACACCATAGAATTGAACAATAATTACTCCTTTTTAGGGAACAGAACGTACTGATCCATGCTGTAGGCTAGATTCAAACGTGGGCCTACTCATATGAACTAAATATGAACTTTTGAAAAAATTTTAAATTCATGTCACAAATTATTAAATTATGCTTTGCAAGTGCATAGAATTTTTTAATTTTACTAATTTTCTAAATCTTAGTGATTATATTTTCTGCATTGCTCGATTCATAAATTTTCTTGTGTAAATTGAAATTTTAAAGTAAAACACTAGAAAACATCTTGGCTACAAAGAAATCTTGATTTTCAAAAGAACTTTAAGAAGTGGGAATTGAATTAAAGTAACATGCTAGATTTTGAAAATAATTGACAGTTCTGTTTTATTTTTAAAAGTTGAAAACACTTTATATTGTTTACTAGAGCTCTCATGTTTCATCAGTATTAATGCAAAATTTAAATTCAGCAGTCAGGAACTCTACAAAATCTGTTCTTTTGCTTGAAAAAAGAAATTATAGTGATCTTTTTTTTATTAGCATTCAAGTAAAAACATTTATTTACAAGAGTCAGCTATACATTTTCTAAAATACTAAAAAAAGAAAAGACTAAAAAATTATATTTCTATTAAGGACACAAGTATAAAAATGAAAGTATGTTTTATTTGTGTGTATATGTGTAAATAGGAAATTTTAGATATATATGTGTGTGATTTTTATCTTGATATATAAAATAAGCATTCAGCATAGGTTTACATAATAAGTCCTGTTGAAATGTAGTTTGATGTTTTTGGTTTATTCTTTAGAAAACATCATGATTTATTTCTTAATCAATCATTATTTTGAGTGCTAAAAATTTTCGAATGTATGAAGAGTTGGTTAACAAAATCCAGTTTGGTCTTCATCATATCTTAGGTAAATTTTAATTGAAATGAATAGATGCATTTTATGTTGTATTATATATACTGAGAATTGGCTAAGCGAGTGTTATCAAAATACAAACATTATTCATTCATAAATGTGTTTTTGTGTAGATATTTGTTTTTCTTCTGATTTTTTTCCTTTAATCACATAGTTTATAAAATTCATATGAAAGTTGTTATTACCCTCTTCAGTCTAATATTTTAAGAAATTTATGCTTTTTTTCCCTTTTCCTTAGGTATTGTCTTCAAGTGGATTGCTACAGAAAGATATATATTCTAAATAATGTGGCTGCATAGTGATGTTAAATGTAGAATTAAACCCTAGCTATAAAAACTTCAAAATATAAACTGTAAGGAGTTAGAGAGGTTAGTGTGATTGAAGTTAATTTTAAAAAAAATGATTATTATAAAATTTTTTAATTTAATAAGTTTTATTTCATCGAAATGTACAATCAAATATTTATTTCATTATTTTCTTATTAAATAAACTGATCTCTTAGTAAAATTGCATTTGGCCTTAAAGTAATTTGACTTTTTATGATACTTATGATTTTTATAGTATCCTTTAGCATATTTTAATTCTTCTCAAGCTTTTTAATGATTCCCCACTTAATCTATCATGTACATTTTATTTTGCATCTGGATAGATTATTTGATGCATATTTTGTACATTTATATTAGACAAAAATTCTAATCTCATTTTATGCTATTTATTTAATTATTTATTTTATTTTATTTTATTTTTGTTCACATTTGGGTATAAAATGGAGCCTGCTCCAAATATAAATACTCCTGCTTCTAAACCATGTAATATATGTGAGCACTGTCGAAAGTATTACCTAACATTGAAGCCCCATGAGTTGTATGCTCAGTGTGTTGAACGGCCTTTTATGTGTTCTTATTGTGACAAAACGTTTGCTCGTAAAGATAAGCTTAGTGACCATATAAAAATGCACACTGGAGAGCGACCCCATATGTGCACACATTGTGGGAAAAGTTTTACTCGTAAAGATAAACTTACTGTTCATATTCGAATTCATACTGGAGAGCGACCTTTTATTTGTCCGCACTGCAGTAAAGGATTTGCCAGGAAAGAAAAATTGGGGGCCCACATGTGCATACATACTGGACAACATCCATACCATTGTCCTCATTGTGGTAAAGGATTTGCTTGGAGAGATAAACTTGTGAATCATATTCGTATCCATACTGGAGAAAGGCCTTTTGTTTGCAAACACTGTGGGAAGGGCTTTGCCCAGAATGACAAACTGACAACCCATATTCGAATTCATACTGGTGAACGCCCATATGTGTGCAAACATTGTGGAAAAGCTTTTGCTAGAAATGACAAGTTGACTGTCCATGTAAGAATTCATACTGGGGAGCGACCTTTTGTATGTAAGCATTGTGGAAAAGCATTTGCTAGAAAAGATAAACTGACAGCTCATATTCGTATGCATACTGGTGAACATCCTTTTGTTTGTAACCATTGTGGAAAAGCATTTGATTTAAAAGGGAAGTTAAATGCCCACATGAACATTCATACGGGTAAACATCCATTTGTGTGCAATCATTGTGGTATTGGTTTTGATCGCAAAGAAAAATTAAACTCGCATCTCTTGCTACACTTGGGAAGCAGTCCTTGTGATGCACTACTTGTTAATCCTCTTATGGCTAAACCTTTGTGAAAATTTGATTTTTTATATGTATTGGCTTATATTACTTGTTATTTTTGTTTTGTAGTTTTGTGGTTGAGAACTCTTGTTATAAAATGCTATGTGCATTTGCCATGTTTTAGAGCTGTGATCAAATTAGATTTGCTTTGGTTAGTAGTTACTTTATGTGAGCTTTTTGAAATATATCTGTGAAAGCTGTAAATAATCATAGGAATCAAAAGTTGTTTTTCTGCATTTCTGTGTAGATTGCTGCAATAAAAAATTAACTAAAATTATGAAAATTGTGCTATTTCTTTCTTAAAATAATGACACAAACATTTTTAAAAATAGCTCTTTTTTTAGTTCTACTCTAGTAAATATTAATACAGAAATTTCAAATGACATTGTATGAAATGAAATTTTTACAGCACATTTCTTAAAAGTAAATGATGGGGGTTAAATCTTAACTAGGATGTAAACATATAAAAGATATCTCCTTAGGTATCATACTTTAAAGTCTTCAGCAGTGCAATACTTATCTTGCCATTTAAGTGTACTGAATTTTTATCATAAGGGTACTCAACCACAAGTTTAATTTATCTTAAGAAATTCAGGACAATTTTAGAAATATAATCCCTCCTGGAAGAATTTAACTTTGTCTCTCTTTTCAGGATACCTGAATACTTACAGTTTCTTATCCAGATATATATGAAGTAAGGATAAAAATTTATTTTAACATTGTTAAATGTCACATGGTTATTAAAATTTTCTACAATAGATCTCATTTAAATAAATAAATAAATATATATATATATAAAGCATGTAATAGACTAAATACTTGTAATCTTGCTGAACTACATTAGTTGATTAAACTCTCAAAATTCATATAGTCTGAATTTCCCCTCATTCCATATATATATATGGCCGCAAATTCCAGAACTTTTTCTGTCAGAGTTTGGAGTTATGGAATTTCTTTCATTTTTATGCTAATTATTAGATGGGAATGTTTGCTAATAGTGTAACTGAAGGTGTTTAAATCAAAAGTGATTATGGTCTTATGTTACTACCATTCATCATGGGAGGGACATCATATGCATGTAATGTAACTATTTTTGCATATTATGCTATCATCTCCCTTTTTATGATAAAGTGAGAACACCTTTTTAAAGGTTAAAATAAGTCGTTTTTAAACTATGGTTGTGCTCTGAAATTCTAGTGGTGTATGAGTTGTGATACTTTATATGACCACATTTGCATGTCTGACTTAAAATTTTGAAAATAGATGCTGCTCAGAGTGTCGTGGCTAACAAAGGAAGAACTTCCCACATCTTTCTAAATCTTGTTGAAAGCCTAATCTCAAGCTCAAAATTTTTATTAATTGCCACTACAGGCAAAAAAAAAATTATTATATTGGAATCCAGTAATTTTTGTAGAATTGTACAGATGACAAAATTTTCAGAAATCTGAATAAAAATAAAGTTCTATTTTCTTGGAAAGTATATGTAAAATCATGTCTGAGTAGAATGTTTTTATGCATATATATGAGCTGTTCTTTAAGTACCATAAAACTTGGGTAGGTTTACTTAACTTTTAGAATTTTAGAATTACATAGGGTTTTGGAAAAGTGGCACGAGTTAAAGAGGGCAACTGAGAAGGAACCATAATTTTTTTTTCTAGTAAATTTTATCCTGGAATATTTATTTATGGAGTGTTAATATCTGAGAGTTCCATTTTTTAGATATGCTTTTTTTCAGTCGTTAAAATTTGGTTGTAACCAAAATCAGATATATAATTCAGTTAGTAATTTTCATGCATTAATTTCTTAAATGCTAGTAAGTTATATTAAATCTAAAGGAAGAAAGAAAAGTTTACTTATGCTTCAAAGTATGATCATTTAATCCTTTTCTAATTATTCCCATCATGATTTTTATTTTATTTTTTTATTTTTAGCTAAACTAATTTAATTTTCCATATTTGCTTGTGTTGGCTGGTTAAGGGTTTGAATTTGGTTTGTTTATTTAAATCTTATGATATAGACCCTGAGTTTCATTATATTAAAAAAAAAAATCCTAATTGTTGATAAATTAAGATACAGTAAAAGTAAATTAAAACAACATTGCTTGTGTGCTATCATAAATTATAAAAACATTAAAGTAGTAGTGAATATAGATGCCTGTATCCTTTTATGTATTTTAAAGGGAAAAACTTGTAATCCTCATAAGTTATTTTTATTGTAATTAATTTCAACTGGTGCTAAATATTCTGTATTTTCTTCCATTTTGTGATTTCATCTAGTTGATAAAAGTATTTAAAATGAAATTGATTAAATATGATAAGAATTAAATTCAGTTTACCTATAATAAATATCTCATTTTTTTTATGTATAAATGACTGAGCTTGAGAACAGTGCCATAGAACACTAGAATCTTGTTGTTGAAACTTAGTGATAAATTTATATTTTGTCTTGCTTGTCAGATGATAACCAGCTATTTGTAAATTCTACAAAAATAGCACCTTTTCTGGCACTTTTTGTATATTAATTACTAATAAGCTTATATTTAAGTATATACTGACATTTTATGTGTAAAGTTTAACAGTTTGATTTATTTTTTATTCAAATAACAAAAACTGGAAAGAATTTGTGGTAAAATCCAAATTATGAAGCTATGCTTTCAAAAAAGAATTGAAAGGTGTTCCTAGCAAAATTAAAAGTATTTTTAAGCTACAGAACTGAACCTATGCTATCATAAGTAAGAGAGGTTACATTTACACTAGAACATACTACTTGGGAGGGAAGTTGCCTTCTTTTTTTCCCCCATTTTTTAGATATGCATATTAAAATGTTCCAGCTAAACGCTCTGCCTCTCTTTCATATTTTCTTACCATTAGCCTGTACCATTAAAAATGTCCATTCCATCAGGAAATCTTGCCTTTTTATTTATCTCAAGTTTAAAAAAATGATAATTTCATGCTTAGGATGAGTCCTTATGGAACTTTTAATCTCAAGTTCTATAAAGTTCATTTCTTTGCTTTTCATTTATCACCCTAGTAACCATTTAATGTACAAGTTTCAAAATTCATCTTCTACCTAACACAGCTTTTGGTATTTTCTTCTAAAGAGCGGAGTTAAAACTTTTATATGGATTTTGAATCTTTTTTAGAGAGATATTCTGTTGTTGCCAATATAGTGGGCATATTGCCTTTTGATATTTTCCCAAAGCATTTGTGAGATTTGTTGGTTTTCAATAGAAGCACTGTATAGGTGAACCAAAGGGTAGATATTGTAACTTCTCTTATCAAACAAACTCTATTTTTTTTTTTTTTAAATTAGGTATGAAGAACATTTTTGATTCACTGTAGCAGATATCCCAAAACTACTGAAAGATACGTGATATGAAAATAATTTGAGAATCATTAAATAAACCTTTGGGGTGTGGCAATAATGCAAGGAAATGATTATAATTCAATTTTTAACTGAAATTTGTTGTTTATAATATTCAAAATGCTTGTAAAATTTGAGAAATTTGTATTTTAAAAAAAGCTAAATTGTTTTTTTTGTTGATTATAATGTTCATCTTTTGAGTGGAAAGAAAGTTTAGAAGCATACATTCATGCTTATGGAAATAATAGTTAGCTGAAAGAATTATCAAAGTTAGAAAATGTATATGGGTATTAAAATCTTTAAATGTAGATATCCTTTTTCCCTCTCTTGAAACATTAGCTTATCAAGTAAATTCAGCACAGTATATTTGGATAGCTTTGAAGCCTCAAGTCTGTTATCACACCTTTGTGGCTTGACACACTATCATGATACAGGTCGCCACTTATCATATTTAATGGTTATATGTCTAATGTATTGAAGTATCATTTTTTATAATCTGCCATTTCAACCAGCCCCTTTTGTTCCATAAGGTTAGTTCAGAACACAGATGAGTAAATTGCTTTGAAAACTCGTTTATATATATAATATATATATATATTTATTTTATAAAAGTTTGAAAAGAATTGTAAAAATTATTCCTATAAATTATTTTTTACTTTCAGATTTTGATTCCATTAGCGTAAGACAAGAATAATATGAAGATATAATGAATGACCTTTAAGTCATTTGTGTTAAAGGTAATGATGACATAATTGTAAGAATGTTTAAGGGAAACTTGTTTTAAAATTCATTAATTTGTTTGGTTGATATCTTGCAATTGCAACGAGCTTTTGGTATAATAGTGATGATTGTATAAATTTGTGTCAAATATTTTTTTAAATTTTAATTTATGTGAAGAAAATATATTGATAAGATCAGTTTTATATGCATACTTGCCAAATCTAGGTGTATATTTATTTTTATTTAGTTTTTTAGATAAATTAATTTGCTTTTAAACGTTGTTAATATGTAAATATTGTTTTTAGTATTGTCTTCATCAATTTTTTCTGTATATATAACTTTCATTCTCTCGAAATTGTGCCTCACTATGGCTGTTGTTCCAACTATAAACATTCCTGTCCAACCTGCTCATTTACAAGAGCATTGCAGAATTTATTTCATGAACATGAAACCACAGATTTATCCTCAGCCTGGAGATCCCCTTTTCTCATGTCATTATTGTAACAAAGCCTTTACTGAACAAGATAAGTTAAATGAACACATAAGATTGCATACTGGGGAATTGTCCCATATTTGTCCTCACTGCAGTAAAGGGTTCTCTCGTAAAGATAAATTAAATGCCCACCTTTTAATTCATACTGGAGAACGCCCTCATACCTGTAATCAATGTCCTAAAACTTTTGTACGTAAAGATAAACTGACAGCTCATATGTGCACACATACTGGTGAACATCCTTTCACATGCCAGCACTGTGGTAAAGGTTTTGCTTGGAAAGACAAGCTTATAAAACATATCAGGGTACATACTGGAGAAAAGCCATATGTGTGCACTTACTGTGGTAAAGCCTTTGCCCAAAATGATAAACTTGTTACTCATTTAAGAATCCACACTGGTGAACGGCCTTTTATATGTCCACATTGTGGTAAGGGCTTTGCTCGTAATGATAAACTTACTACTCACATTCGTCTTCACACAGGAGAACGACCTTTTGTGTGTCAGCAATGTGGCAAAGGTTTTATTCAGAAAGATAAGTTAACTAATCATATGTTTACTCACACTGGAAATTATCCTTATACATGTATTCATTGTAATAAAGGCTTTGTGTGGAAAGATAAGTTAATTAATCACATACGTACTCATACAGGGGAGCGTCCTTATGTTTGCAAAGAATGTGGTAAGGGCTTTGCCCAGAATGATAAACTAGTAACACATACAAGAATTCACACAGGTGAGCGCCCTTTTAAATGTAAACATTGTGGTAAAGGTTTCACCCAAAAAGACAAACTTACTGTACATATACGTATTCATACTGGTGAGCGTCCTTATGTGTGCAAAATATGTAGCAAAGGCTTTACTCAAAAAGATAAACTAACCACTCACATTAGGACTCATACAGGAGAATGTCCTTTTGTGTGCCAGCACTGTGGGAAAGCTTTTTCTAAGAAGGACAAACTAACAGTCCACATGCGGTCCCATACTGGAGAAAGACCATATGTATGTAAACACTGCAACAAAGCTTTTGCTAGGAATGATAAACTCACAGCACATATCCGGACCCATACAGGTGAACGACCATTTCCATGTGATCAGTGTGGTAAGGCATTTGCTACTAAAGGTAAATTAAACTTGCATCTTAAAACTCATGTTGATAAACCCCCATTTAAATGTGTACACTGTGGCCTTGTTTTTGATGCTAAAGAGAAGTTGAGTGCCCATTTAATCGTTCATGATATCAAATACCCATTTAATTGTCATCATTGTGGTGCTGGTTTTAACTGTAAAGATAAATTTAATAATCATATAATGCTGCATTTTACTGAGAGTAGTCCTAATGCTGCCCTTATTGTTCACTCATTGTTTGCAAAGACCATGTAAAATTTTAAATGATATTGCATTTTTCATTTCTGATTTTTATTTTTAGATAAAAAAGAATTTTCATTTTAATGAAATGATTTATAGCATTTACTGTGTATTAGAGCTGTTAATAATTTGTTTGTTGCAAAATTGATTGTTAATCTTCAAGGCCTTTGTGTCAAACATGTAAAATCACCAATCATTACATCAATACATGTAGATGCTGTAATAAAGTATTGTTTAACATTATCTTGTGTATTGTGCTTATGAATTATCTTTATCTGATGCACATCCATACAGATAATCCACTTTCATTAAATAAAAACCCTACACAAATCTTGTCATAACTGTCCAAAATTTCTAATTTCTTTCATTTACACAGAAAATACTATTCTTATTAAACTGGTTTAGATCATAGTTTCAAAGAGTACAATGATTGTTGTAGTATGTAATACAATACACAATTTGTTGCCCACAAGAAGATAAGATCTGAAGAGAATTCCTAATCATTATAACTGACTTATTGTCCAGTAAGTATTTTTAAATTAAAAATTTTAATTGCAGTTAATCTTTTATATTTTTGACAGGCTTAATGTATAATCTTGCCAAAGAAATTTAATATGTAATTGCTGCATTAATACTGTCTGTATTATAATTCTAAAAATTTGAATTAAATTTTTTAATTTAAAGAAACACATCTTTTTTATAGTTATATTAGTGACATGACTAAGAGTTAAAAATAAATTATAGATTGCTGTAATAACAATTTAATTGTTTGGTATATATCAAAATATCTTGACATAATCTTCATTTGTTCATGAAAGTAAGCATTTGATTAAATAGTCATTTCTCTCCTACATTATTGTAAATGACATTTTTTTTCAGAAATGAACTTCTCAGATTGCATCTCTTCTTTATCTATTGGAAAATATTTGGATTTGCACAGTTGATGAAAAGTCTTATTTTCCAATGACAAAGGTAATAACTGCACACTTTCTCCGTGAAACTGAAATGCTTGCTTTTTAACGTGACAATGCTCCCACGAAAGAAAATGTTTTGAAAGGATTTTAGAAGCCTTATACTACGTGTTCTCATTTATGTATTGTTCATAAACAGTTATTGGTTATGCATTTTAGCACTATATTTAAGTCTGATGTATTGTGATTGTGTGTGTATATATATATTATATATATGTGTGTGTATACTTTGTTACATATCCATGTCTCAGCAGAACTAGTGTGCCATTTTTAGTTTCTTCTTGTTGTTTACAATATGAAGTGCTTATAATATACATATGTTGCAGTAATACAGGTGTAACATTACTTTTTCGTTACATTTTGTTAACTTTTAATGTTGTATAGTTCTGTATACTTTGATTTGTAGGAATTGTTCTAATAATGTTAAAGAATCCTTCCATCGGTGTAGAAATGGCTGTTAACATGGCTGACTTGACAAGTCTTCACATTCCTACTACACAACCACATACTGACTGTGAACACTGTCGAGTTTATTTTGTGGATATAAAAACTCATCAGTTGTACACACAACAAACAGCACAAGAACAAAGGCCATTTCCTTGCAATCAATGTGATAAAAGTTTTACACGCAAAGATAAACTTGGTAATCACTTACGAATGCATTCAGGTGAATGTCCTCATGTTTGCAGTCACTGTAATAAAGCCTTTGCTCGAAAAGATCAACTTAATGCTCACATACGCATACACACTGGTGAGCGACCTTATGTTTGTAATTTATGTAGTAAAGGTTATACTAGAAAAGATAAGCTTGGGGCTCATATGTATGTGCATACAGGACTGCATCCTTACCATTGTCAACACTGTGGTAAAGGGTTTGCATGGAAAGATAAGCTTACAAATCATATAAGAATACATACTGGGGAGCGTCCATTTGTTTGCAAATATTGTGGCAAAACTTTTGCACAAAATGACAAATTAACTACTCATATTCGAATTCACACAGGTGAACGTCCTTATGTCTGTAAGCATTGTGGTAAAGCATTTGCCCGAAAGGATAAACTAGGTGCTCATATGTGTATACATACGGGAGAACATCCTTATAATTGTCAACACTGTGGGAAAGGATTTGCCTGGAAAGATAAATTGACAAATCATATTCGCATACATACGGGTGAACGTCCATTCGTATGCAAACATTGTGCTAAAGCGTTTGCACAGAAAGACAAACTGACTGTCCACGTGCGTATTCACACGGGAGAGAGGCCTTTTGTTTGCAAACACTGTGGCAAGGCTTTTGCGCGAAACGATAAATTGACAGCCCATGTACGTATGCATACAGGAGAGAGGCCATATGTTTGTGTTCACTGTGGAAAAGCATTTGCCATGAAAGGAAAGCTTAATACACATATGCGAATTCATACTGGAAAGCATCCGTACACTTGCAATCAATGTGGTAAGGGGTTTAATCGAAAAGATAAACTCAATGCTCATTTGCTGATCCACCTGGGAGGAGGTTCTTGTGCAGCTCTAGTTGCTAAACCACTTCTTGCTAAAATACCAGAGATTACACTTCCAGGTAAAATTCCTGAATTAACATTACCAGCCAAAATCCCAGATATTACTATGCCAGCAAAAATTCCAGAAATGACACTACCAGCAAAAATTCCTGAGTTAACACTACCAGTTATGCCAACACCTGATACTAAAGCTATGGTCCCTGCAGCTCCTCAACAATAAAACTTAGTGAGTCCTAGCAAACTGATAACAAGATATTTTATATCAATTTGTGCTATTCTCCATGAATATGAAACTAAAGAACATTTTGCTGCTTTATTGTTTGTATATACATTACTCAATGGCAGCAAAATTGTTGCTGCAAATTGGAATTCTCTGTCAGAGTACTTTAAAGTGAGATCGTTCTTCCTAAAAAAGGAACTGACCAGAATGTGAGCATTAACTAACAAGATATGGGGCCAGAGGCAATGTCTCATAGTTGCTAGACCAGTGAGTTGACATATACATATGTGACTATCAAGCACCTCTTTTGTTATTTGCTGGAATAAGTTCTTATATATTAAATAATTTTGTGCTATTAAATTGAACGTTGTAATAGTATATTTCTAGAATGCTTATAAATATTTATGCATTCTTTTTAAAAATAAATTTTGAAATCTGAAATGAAATTTTTGTAACTAATAAAAACTTTTAATATATGAATCTTTGAAATGTTAACTTTTTACTGATAAATTATCTTTAAGATTTAGGTTGTTTTAATTTATTTATATGTAACAAAAGAGGGGCTCCTATTGAATTTTATTGTTAAAACAGTTTCACTTGGGATTTAAAAAAAAGAAAAGTCGACTGTGTTTGTTGAAGGAGAAAATGAAAATTATATTTCCAGATAAATGAATGTTCTATAAGTGATAATAGAATTATGACTTTTCAAGTGTGAAATTTTTTTAAAAAATCTTTGAAAAATTAGGCAATTAATTAGATTTACATTTGTTATAAATTCTTTTCCAATATTATTCATGTTCTGTTATATATAGTTAAAAGTTAAATCTTGTTTGCTTGTTCACCTTGAAACTGTGATGCAAGCTGTATGTGTCTGTATAATAAATGAATCAATCAAAAGTCCTCTCTTTTTTTTGAGTAAACTGAGCTTTCTTGATTTTAATAGACAAGTATAACTTAAAAGATAAACCCATGTGGAAGGGGTAGAAATTGATTATATCAATATATGATTACAGTCTTTTTAAATGAAGACATTGGGATAAAAACGATAAGATATCTCATTTATCATCATAAGTTCTTAAATAAGCTATATGTATGTATATGAATTTTAGTGTTTAGTTTTCATATTTGAAATTATTTCCTGGAAGTGAAATCAGAGTTATTCTCATCTTCTATTCTACCCAAGTTGATCATAGTTGAATGGTTTACTCCAGTAAACACTAGTCACAGTGATTATTGAAGTCTGAAATTTGAATTCCCACAGTTGCTGTTGGTTCTGGGTCTGTGAATGCTTGGTTTTCTCTAGTTTTGGTCTTTTAATAAATATTAATATAATATGATTCCCTTAAAAAAATCTTCCGTTGAAGCCATTCAGCACATGAAGTTCATCTTAATTGTACATCGCCATATTCAAATATTTTTTCTCATAGTCTACATATACATTCATGTTTATATGCATTGTAAAAATAGAATTTCTTTATTTTAAATATTCAGAATATTTATGTTGAATGTTCTAAATATTCTGTTAAAAAATAAATGTACAAATTGTTCTCAAAATTAATGTTAGCAGTTAGAACATAAAATTTTTACACTCTTATTTTTATATTCTTATAAATCATATTACTTTGATAATCCAAATAATAAATTTCAAGAAGGCTTCTCTTTTTTTCCCCCCATCTTTAAAGGTTCTGATTTGTGCTACAATATATAATGAAACAGTGCCGACAGCAAACATCAGGATTTACATATGCCAAAAATAAAGATGTAGATTAATTACACTAATATATTTATGAATGAAGAAGAAAGTAACATAATCAAATATAATAATTAAATTAAATTATCAAATTTGTATTGTGACATTAGGCCTGAAAGATATGTGGGATGTGGGCATAAAAATTCATCAAAAAGATTAAATTTAAACTGATGCAGTATGAAAAAAAAAATAAGGATCTTGTGTGTTAAAGCAGTTTAATTTGAAAATTATTTTATATAAAATGCAATGCCTCGTGCACATACAAGTAGTTTTGTCTACTTCATTATAAATTGTTTCTTTTACTATCCAAATAATAAATTTTTAATGAAATACACAGCATTTGCATTTTTTAACAACTTAAAATATATTTCAAAGGTCCATATATATTGAAATTACGATTTGCATTACAGTTGAAAATGTTTCATAAGCTAAATATCAGGAGAGGGTGTATTATAGATTATTTAAAATTGAAAATCTTTTAAAATTGATAGTTTTAACTTATTAAAACCATAGTATTTCATAAGTAAGCATAATAATGTACTCCATGGACAAAAATTATTAAAATTTTTGACCTAAACACATTTTCTCATAATTCAGTTTATAATATGAACCTTTTGTAATGAAACAGTATCCTTGTGTGGAATATGCAAAAAAAGGAATTCACTTGGAAAAGAATTTTTTCTGATCTTCTAATTATGAATAAAAATAAAGAACTCTAAGAGGGCCCCCAACTTTACAGCCTTAATATTGCTAAATCTTATTTATAGTTTGTGAAGTCTGAGTGTACTTACATAATTAAACTTCCCCTTTCCATGTTACCACCTTATCCATATACCATAAAAAAAATAAATAATTAGTATTTGATACAGTAGAGGCAATATTGAGATCTAATTTTTCGATAAAAGTGTGCTGGACTTAATACTGATAGCACTATCGTAATACTGAAAGTGAATATACATGTGAATTCTTTCTGTTCTTTACCCTATATTCTCTTCTCTTTCTGAAATATTTAAAGATTCTATTAATTTCACAACATCTAAAGACAAGGTCAAAATTATATTTCTGATGTACCTCTTCTTTCATAAAGGTCTTACTTTTGGATTTTATTTGATTCTTTATATTAATACTACTTTTAACTTCTGACATTTTTCATCCCTTCTTTTTTCAGACAAATTTCTCATATGCCCATTTCTGATTGAGTGTGGTACATGGAGCAACAGTTCCTAACAGATAACGTTTCAACGTGGAGGTAAAGAATAACGCCAGAAAAAGGGGGGATACTCAAAATCAACCATAATTATAAACACATGACCTTAATTAAATAAACTTTCTATAATTTGGAAATAGGAACTTTAATCTTTTGCATTATGTAAAAATAAGACTGTCAAAACATGGCTGATGTTGTGAATCTAAACATACAGCCATGCCAACCTCATAATGCTTGTCAGCATTGCCATATTTATTTTGTGGATGTAAAGCCTGAACATTACAATGTGAATAATAGAGAGAGTAACCAAGATATCAAAAATCCTTTCATATGTTTTTATTGCGAAAAAACCTTTACTCGCAAAGACAAACTGAATGATCATATAAAAT
The DNA here is from genome assembly GCA_907164885.2 of Dolomedes plantarius. NCBI lineage: Eukaryota > Metazoa > Arthropoda > Arachnida > Araneae > Dolomedidae > Dolomedes > Dolomedes plantarius. Next base: position 92,806,648 of record OU015491.1, on the reverse strand, counting down.
TGCATACAGGTGAAAGCCCACACATATGCACTTACTGTGGAAAAAGTTTTACAAGGAAAGATAAACTGACCGCACATGTTCGAATTCATACTGGTGAATGCCCATACATTTGCACTCAGTGTGGGAGAGGTTTTACAAGAAAAGATAAGTTAGTTGCTCATACATACATACATACTGGATTGCACCCATTCATTTGTCCTCACTGTAGTAAAGGATTTGCATGGAAAGACAAACTGACAAATCATATACGCACCCACACTGGAGAACGGCCATTTGTATGTAGACATTGTGGAAAAGCTTTTGCACAAAATGATAAACTGGTTGTACATACAAGAATTCACACTGGAGAAAGGCCATATGTGTGTAAACACTGTGGTAAAGCGTTTGCACGGAATGATAAGTTAACTGCCCATGTCCGTATCCATACTGGTGAATGTCCATTTGTATGTAAAACCTGTGGTAAAGCATTTGCAAGGAATGATAAATTGACATCTCATTCATATACACACTCGGGAAAATATCCATATAACTGCCCACACTGTGGAAAAGGATTTGTATGGAAAGATAAGTTAACAAACCATATTAGGGTGCATACTGGAGAACGTCCATTTGCATGTAAACATTGTGGAAAAGCTTATGCCCAGAAAGATAAATTAACAGTACATATTCGATGTCATACTGGAGAAAGACCCTTTGTTTGCAAGCACTGTGGGAAGGCTTTTGCTCGGAATGATAAACTTACTGCTCATGTACGTATACATACTGGAGAAAGACCATATGTGTGTAGTCAGTGTTCCAAAGCTTTTACAACTAAAGGTAAACTCAATATTCATATGCATACTCATGATGAGAAATTACCCTGCACATGTGCTCAGTGTGGAAAGATATTTAATAGCAAAGAAAAGCTGAATACGCATTTATTGAGTCATTTTGGAAGTGCTCCTTGTGCATCTTTAATTGTTCCACCTTTAATTGCTAAAAATATGACTGCTTAATATAATTAGAATACACAGGAAAGAAACAATGTGGATTACCAAGAAATAATTTTTGCTTAAACCCCGATTGTGACATTTCTTTAGATTGGTTCAAAGAAAGGAAGCATAACTGAAATTAGAACTTGAAGTATTGTTTCAAATTTTACAGAATCTATTATATTAAGATAGAACTTTGAATGCCGAATCAAGTGTCATGCTGCATTTCTGATTGCTAGCTGTTCTAGTTCCTAGTTAAATTACATTAGCTTGTATGTGATGTGATTTAAAAACATTGTGGCTATTAAATGAAATGAATTGTAAGTGAAGTAAGCGTGATATTTATTATTTCTTAGAAACTTACACTGAGACGTGACTTCAGCAAGTTTTTAAATGTGTAAAAAGTACAATTTAATATATGGATATACTCTTTAGATCTCATTTCTGCCTAATACCTTTTTTTAATTTTAATTTTATTTAATTTTACACACTAAACTTGAAATATGACCTTTAAAAGACATTAACATTTCATGTTTTAAATCGATTCTATTAGTATGTATACCAAATATTTTATTGGCATTTTTGAATTGCACATAGTCTGAAAATCATCTTAATTTAGGTAACCTGGTTTACAGTAGCATAACTTATTTTACACGTATTCAAATATGGTAGTTCATCACAAAAAAACACTATTGCCTGGACAGAAATATATTAACTGTAATTGTTGAAATTGTATTATAATTGTAATTCTATAACTGTTTCTGCAAATGAATAAAATCACTCTCATCATTCATCAACAAATAATTTTTCATATTTAGTAGATAAAAATAATATTTAGTAGTTCTATATCATATGAACTACCATGCTCGTTAAAATTTTAAGTATTGAAAATTGTTCAAATTATCTGTTCTGATATTTTGAACTGACAGTATATATTTCAACAAAGAATCAAACTTAAAACCCATCTCCCATTCATAGCAATATTCAAATCTATAAATCAGTTGAATATTCAAGAGACAGCTCAGCTCTTAAATATCATGCCTATTTTACTTTTTTTTTTATCAACCACTACTAAGCACATGTAAGTTTTAGGAGAAGACATAATACAATTGGAGAAAATGTATTTTCATTCCAGTTTAATAAAGTAAAATGCACTAAAATCTCATAAAATATTTCACAAAGATTTTAGTGATATGTTTGTTTGAAAAGTACACTATGTCTAAAATTTGGCTAGAAATTTTTTTTTTTTTATGACTCTATAAAAACACTTGTTTTTAAAAAAATTTTAAAAACAAGTTTGTTATATTCAACCAAGTTAGTTTATTTTGTCTCACACAAACAAAATTAAAATTTAATATGTAACTGTTTGATATTGCTACTAGCATATGTAAATTGCTTTTATTATGGGATACAATATTGGAATTTTTAGTCTATCTGTAATTAACGATTTTACAAGTCTAAAATATGGTCTCTCAGGTTAAAATTAGGTTCAAAATTAAATTTATAAATTGCTATTTTATTTATTATTTTTTAGTGTGATTTAATAACCGTATATTATTTTCCAAGTTCTGAAGTCATTAGCAAATATATAAACTAGTTTTCATAGTTACTAGCAAAATACGCTTAATTCTTTTATTCCATACTTTAATTACAAATACTAAAATGGCATATTCATACAAGTGTGTAGGTTTTTTAATACTTAGATAAAACATTATGCTGTGCATCTTTGCACACAAGTGCTAAGAAAATGCATTTGTGTTTAAATATTCTAATGTAACTGTTATAAGCATTATAATGGAATTCTGTATTTTATTAGGATATAAACAATCTAGAGCAGGGGTCGGCAACCTTTTTTTTACTAGTAGGGCATATTTCAGAAATGTGAGAGTTCAGCAGGCATCGCAGGTTGAAGAGGAGGGGGAGAGGGTTAATATTTAAACATGAAAATATTAATGCAACATGAATTTTTAACATATAAATTCAAATTTCAATTTAAACAAAACAATCTTAAAATTGATAATTTATGCAATATCTGACATTGCAAATCTGTGGCCAACTCATTGTAATACGGCACAGAAGTTGAATTCCCAGTTCTCAGGCATTGGTCCAAATGAGTGTAAGTGAGGCTTGATTGATACTTTGATTTTAAGTATTTCATATTGGAAAACAAAGATTCACAAGCATATGTTGACATTTAAAGAGAGCTCAATTTCACAGCAGGATAAAGAAGCTGACACAGGGAGGGGAGAGCGACGCTGTCGAGAGAGCAGGCTGCTCAGATTTTGATTTCTATAGTTTTAAGATTTAAAATTTTTTTTACTAAATTATTCATTACAACTACGAGTGTTTGTTGTTCAAATATCTAAAATTTAGATATTTCAACGATGGGCACTTTAAAATCATTTTGCAGGCCCACATTGCAGACCCCTGATCTAGAGTAACAAATTACTAGTTTATGACTAATGCTAAGAGTAAAAAAAAAATATATATGAATTTATCAAATATATTTCAATTTTTCATATTGCCCAAAATCTTTAAAACTAGAATCATTTTCACGCATCATTTAATATACATTTTAAATATAGTGATTTTACTCATCATCATCATTATCGGTGGCACCATATCCTGGTGTGGGCCTTGACCTTCTGGAGCAGATTTTCCCATGCTGTCCTATTGAGGCAGACTGTATGCCAGTTCTTTTTCTTTGTTGTGAAGAAGTGGTCAACATAGTCAACTCATCTGAGTTTTGGCCTTCCCTTCAGTCTATTGCTTAATGGTTTAGATGGAAAAACTTTTTTTGTTGTTCTATTGTCATTGGACATGCCCAGCCCATTTCATTATATTTAATTTGATATATTTTAAAATCTAGTTCCCTAAGAAATTATATAATTCCTTAAAGAAATTGTATAATTCAAAATTTAATTTTCTTCACCAAACACCATCCTCCCAAACTTTGCTAAAAATACTTTACAGGATCCTTCTCTCAAAGAAAAGCAGCAAATTTTCATCATGTTTGCCATATACCTCAAGTTTCAGATGCATTATATAGAACAGATCTCACCAAACCTTTATTCATAATTCATTTCTTTCATTAATTAATTTCTTTCTCTTATACAGAATTAATTTAAATGGGAGCTAAAGGGATTCTTAGACCATTAAAACATTTGTTGGTGTCAGCAATTCTTTGAATTTTATGGCTTATATTGTTACAAGTGATTTGAGATCTTTAGTATGTAACACTAACTGAATAGTTCCAAATTTATTCTGGGAGTGGAGGGTGACTTTTATGTACAGGCTTTATATTTTGTTTTCTTTGGGTTAATTTTTAAATGCATTCTACCCTTCCAAAGCAAGGAAGGCTTCTTTCAGGGCACTGGGTATTCAAGCAATGATATCAGTGTCATCGACATAAGCAAGCAATTGGGCAGACTTGTTAAAAATAGTTTCTCTTGTGTTGATACTGCAGTCAGTAATCAGTTTCTTTAATGCAATGTTAAAAAGTAGAAATGTAAAAGCATCACCTTGCCTAACATCATGATTAATTTCATAGGGATCAGATAGGCTATCTTGAATTCAATCAACATGGTCTCTGCTATTGTTAGGTTAGTGATTTTAACCAAAGTAATTAAGACAAATAATCCACATTTTTTTATTATTTAACCTGTAGAAAATTTTTTGGCTTTTAAAAACCTTTCTAACTCCAATGAAATTTGATGTAGTTTTGATGTTCCTTGTGATTGAATTCTTTGCTCCATACCTTTCAATTTTTAGATAAAAGACACTCTACAAAAACACTAATCTTTATAGTTGACACTGATGATTTAAACCAGGGGTGCTCCTCTAGCTACCCTTTGGCTTGCCTGGGGCACTACAGTGGAGTAATAGCCTTGGGCTGCATATAAAACATATAATACAGTTAATTTATATAAATAACAAAACTTCCTTCAATTTTTATGATATCATAAAAAAAGAGAGCAACATAAACTAGTGGGTCATTATATTTTGATCCTATATCTTGTTCAATGGAAGAGATTGTAATTCTTCGTGAGTTCTTAAGGTTTCTTACTAGAAATTTTTAATCTTATTTCACACTTCAAGTGGTTTGTCCAAGTGTGTAATCCAAGAATTATTCAAACTCTGCATTGGAAATCAACTTTCTTTCAAAGTCTTTTAAGGTTTCAGCGATCTTCAGATTCAAGACCTGCCTTTTTATTTTCTTCTGGAAGGAGTGGACAGTCCTTTGAATTATATATTTATTTTATTAAATTAACACTAAATGTGTGTATGGAACTTCTAAGATGTTCTAAGTTTCACAATATGTATATCTATACTAATTTGAGATTTTGAAATTGTCTTTTGTATCTAGGTTCTTTTTGTCATATCCTATATCCCTTTTGCTAACATTCTCATTTTTAATGTGTTAACTAAGCAAACTAAAAATTTGGCTGTATACCTGGATGATGAACTTCTGTTTAATGCTTTTTTCAGTGGATCCAAAGTTAGAGTGACCAAATATTTTCATATAACGTGTAAAATATTTCCACAAATGAGCTTACATTGCATCAAGTTATTTTTAAACATTATTCTTGTTGGAAAATAACCGGTAAATGTAATAAAAATATTTGTCATTCTATCCTGATCTGTTCCATTAAAACTGAGTAACATTGAGAAGAAAAAAATTGGGAAATCAACCTCTTTGAAGTTTGAAATCATTAGTACCTATTAAATGTCTTAACGTGTCATTCAAATCATAAAATATAATCTTGTAGCCTATAAATTCACTTTACCAAGATATTGAAAAATGTTATAATGTTTGCAACAATTTCTGCATCAAATTCATCCTCTCTAAAAGTGAGATTAAATTTATTTTCACTGATTATTTTCATTTTTTTAAAGTTAATGAATGGTTGGTTAGATAGGGGTTTAACAATGTCTACCAGGCACATCCAAACTGAACTTACAGAATGAAAAAAACTCAGTAAGTTAAATTCATGATTTTATTAACAAAGATTGAAAAATCAAACAATGTATTCTCTCTCATTTTCAATAATACACACAAAAAGGAAAACTATTTTAAGAGCTTAACAATAACAACTTGTGAAAACAAAATTTAAATAGAAGGAATGAGAGAAAAAGCCTTCTATTAAATACTTCTATACATTAATCTTTTTAAAACAATATATACAATAATATATGATCTCTCAACTTAATGTTTGATTGATTTGTTGATAAAACTGAAAATAAAACTACAATAAAAATTAAATATACTTATGAAAAGTTTACACTTTACCCCTTTCTCACTTCATAAATATAAATAACTACTGAATAAATTACAGACAGTAAAACTTTGTTTCTTTCCCATCTTAACTTAATGTCAGAATTTTAAATGCCTTTATTTCTTCTAAGCTTGTTTGAAAATCTTTAAAATAGGCATCAATATAATTTTTTTCCTCATACATTATACCAATATAAATTTTAATACCAATCTAAAATTAATGACAAGATTCAAATCACACAGAATGATTTTTTTCTCCATAACTATAGAAACATTAAAAAATAAATGCTCACGGTAAGAGTGCAAACAAGAAAATAGTATACAGACATAATGATCATATTTTAAATAAACAATAAAATAACTGTAAAACCCTTAAGGTTGATTATATGTGGCATAAAACATTTTGTTCATTAGTTATCAAATAAAATTTTTTAAATAATTTGATTTTATGAACTGATAACATGATTTCCTCAAATCAAATTAATACTGAATTCTCAAAATTACAACAAAATTTTAGTTAATGATTTTTGATGTTCAGTCTAGACTTAATTGAAGGCAGGGTGTTTACCAAAAAAGGCACCTTAATGTTAACAATGGCTTCAAAGAGGGCAAGTTCATATCATGACATGCATTTTGTCAAAAGATAGAATTTAGCAAGTTAGTCAAAAATTTTGATTTGTTAAGAAAATAAAAATTTATAAAATATGCTTTAAAAATTTTTTTAGAATATGGTCAGTTTAGATATGTTTCACCAAGGAAAGGTTTGATAGATCTATTTTCTACAAAATTTCAGTCATATATAGACCATCTTTACAAAGAAATTGTCTAATTTAAATTAATAAAATGTTCAATGAGATTAAAAATTAATCGTGAGATAGTCAATTCAATTGTTTAACATTATTTTTTGTACAAAAAATTATTTACTCTTGAACTTCTCCTGAAAACTTATACAGAAGGGAGAGGGGGTTCATAAAATAAGAGAGGCATGTTAAAGAAGTTTCCTCTAATAGAGATCTTCATATATGCATCAAATTTTTAAATAATCCAGTAGTTTATATAAATTGACTTCATAACAATAGACAACTAACTTAATTTAACACATATAATATGGCATTTAATAAACATTAATAAATACCATCACATGCTTCCATTGTATCATATACTGCCATACACACATATGTTAAGATGCAAGATAAGACAAACTAATATGCTAAGTTGTTTAACAAGACTAAAATGTCTTAGTTGTTTGACACATGTTATGCATTTTCCAAACTCTCTATGCTGGCTGATTCCAAACAAAAACTTATATGTAGTATGACAAATTCAATTATTTTTAATGTGAAATATTTTTCTTATTCGGATGAATTTTTATAACATACCTTCCTTTTTGTAATTGTTGAATTTACTTTTTTGAGAAAGTAATACTTACACTATACATCATTCAGAAAATAATCTAAATGAAGCCTCCAAAAGTCACCCAAATTTTGGTAGTTAATACTAATAAAGATCTTCAATAACTGACTAATATATTTAGTCTTTGAACTTACAGAGTTGACATTTTGACAGTCATAACTTTCACACTTTTGACTACAGCAATCAGCAAGCATCACAAACAACACACACCAAGAACAATATATTCATGTCAATGAAAAGTACTTTCACATTAGTAATCAATATTATATACTTCCAATGGACACTACATGGACAATATATATGGATGGTTTCATATAAATGACAAGTACAGATGGCATAAATATACATTAATTCAGTAATCTATGTGAAACACACTGCAATAGACTTTTAATACTATAAAGCACAATCTTTGTACAGATAACAAAATATCTGTAGATTATAACCCCCCCCCCCCCCAAAAAAAAAAGAGTATATATATATATATATATATATATTCAAGGTTGGATGATTTTGTGCACATGAAAATTCCAAATGAAATGAAACCCAACTGCAAATCTAAGGACTGATTTGTATGGATGATATTTTTTACAAATTGCAACAGGATAAGAAGTTTCAATGACCTCTACTATCCTGTAGTCAAGTTTCATCATAACTCTTATCATTGTTTTAGTTCTAAGTTTCTCTTAAAGTTATAACATGCATGCATTTTGATGTTGCTATCTGTACTAACACATAATGGGCACTTGAGTATTGCAGCAATAATATTAGAACTCTCTAAAGCAAATCAGAACTAAGAACAGAAAACATACCATAGATTTTAGATTCATATCTATTGCCCAGTTCAGTTTATGAACACCTTTGATACTTTTGAACCATTAATGTACTTAGATCTCAGAATTCAATCACACTGGTAACTAAATCATAACAGATATATTTATTGTTTTTAAAGCTTCTATGCAGCAGAGAAAATGTGATAAATTCAATGCAAGCTGATGATTTATTTTATAAGTATAGCTTACACAAATTGATAGAATATCTCAGAGTAGTGATTCAATATTAATGTATTATGTACAAAAAATACAATTTGTATAATTTCAAAATACTGTTAAAAATAAAATATGGTACTTGCAGATATCATCTAGGGAAAAATATAAATAAATAAATATATATATATAGTCATAGAGATTTTGATTGCAAAAAATATTGATTTATAACTTATTGTAAGTCTACCAGTACAGAAACAAATGCTTTGCCTAAAATAATGATTTTGAATATTTTATGACATCCAAGTACTGAAAAAAATATATCATACTTTGTATATAAGACGCTAGTTTAAAACCCTTTGAATATCCATTAACACATTCAAAAATTTAATAAAAAATTTTAACATTAAATCTTTAAATATGATTAAAGTCAATTAGCAGGAGTAGGAATAACAGAAGAGCCTTATTTGGAATTCTTTAATATATTTCCAGCATAAAAGTTACAAAATTGTCTTATTAAAATTAAATATCCGAATGAATAACAAATATAAGCATTTAGCATTGAGTTTATAAATAAAGAAAAAGTACTACATGTCTAATATAACTTAGAAAATGCCAGACAAGAGGATGCCACAATTCGAAAAAGATAAGTAACATATTTTTAATCTTAACTGAAAATAAATACAAAATTTGAAATCTATATTGTAAGGCTTGTATTTATTTTATGTATAATACTTTAATATAATCAATTCTTTAACTATACAAAACTACAAATGTGAAAATAAAACAAGTCATAATAATAGTGTTAGGACGAAAAATTGGAATTTAACCAATTTTTATCAGAATTATAACATGCTCAATATACTATAATTTGTAGGCTAAAAATTAACTACCATTTCATTTCTTTTAATCACACTCTTTATAAATATACATAATATATATATGTATAGATTTTTATGCCATTTTAAGGAATCACCACAATATATAGACTTCTGCAACAACCAATGATTTTAAAGGAAACAAGTTACTTTGTACAATAAATGGCTACAGGATGTAAATATAAGAAAAGTAGCACATTTATTCATAGATAATTTCAGTTATGAAGCATGCCAAAAAAAATCAAATTTGTATTTTCAATTACATATGAAGACATGACTGAAGATATATGTATAATAAAATTTATATTGTAATTTCACACTATAGAAGTACAACATTAGAAAATTATACACATGTTGACATTATTAAAGAAAATCTAAATCATAACATGTAGAGCAACACTTTATTTAAAAATATGAGATTATGGGGATATAGGCTGAGCAGAATAAAAAATCAATATTCTCCTTTTATGGAGATTGTTAGGGCTTAAGCACCAATAAAAAATTATCAACTATCCTCATATTTGCTCATTTGAGTTATTTTATCTGTTTTTAGAATTCTTTTAGTGAATTCTTTTAATGAATGCAGAACATATATCTGTTATACTTATCTCAAACTTATCTATATCCTCTGCAACTCATTTCCTTTGTATGTTCAATATTCAGGAGTCTTAAGTGAATGCAATCACTAAAGATCATGATAAATAAAAGGAAAGAACTGAAACGTAGTATTCTTATTTGTATATGAAAATGTGCAATTCTTAAATGATGCAGAAATATTTACTACAGTAAACAAAGCTTTAAATCCCTTATAATATTTAAATTAATGCAGTATTCTAAATACTCAAATTTTCAAAAGCAAAATATACAAATAAACATTGAGATAATTTTACAGATCTTGTTTTATAGTAAATTTCATTTAAAAAAATTTTAAATGAGAAACAATTCCTATAAAAACCAACCAGAAAAACTTTCAAATTAAATATACAAGTGAACAAAATAAAATTATATATGAAGTTTAACGGTTCTTCCTATAGCAATTTGTGAAATTTTGTAACAGTTTGTAACTTTCAAAAGCGACTAGAATTAATGAGTGTAGATAAACGTAGAATTAAACACCATCAACAAACACAGCACTTTGAATAACATTTTCTACTGGAGAATTGACAAGTTTGGACAAGCGAGAAACTTCATTTGATAATGTTTCAATATCTTTTTGTAAATGCATATTCTTTGTGAGGGTTTCTTCCAACATTCTTTGCATACGTCTGTTGATTTCTTTCAAATTTTCATCACCTCTATCTTTGATGAAATCCACAATTCTTTTTATAGTCAATTTATCTTGTACGACAGATGCATGTGGATCTGATCGTCCTTCCATGCAATAAAATTGGATTAAAGCCGTTTTCTTTAAAACATCATCAACAAGTGCTTCATTACTCATTTCAAGATGGTTTACTTTTTCCTCCAGAGTCCAGTTCTTTTGCTGAAGTTGTGCAATTTTTGACAGAAGATTACTTGTTTCACTTTCCAGTAAAACAGGTGAAACTCTATTAGGTGATTCATGACCACCAGATGATGTATCACTTGGTAAATTTTCTTTGTGCTCTTTATCAGCTGTATATCCTGACACATAACTCCACGAACTAATGCTGCTAGCATCTCCTTTAGGTTTAACAGTACATGTAGTTTGCAACATTTCATCAATAGAACGGTTCTGTTCATTTAAAACTTCTTGTAGGCGTTCTTGTAATTTCTCAGCTCTATTTCGTTCCACTTGCAACTGTCTTTTAAGATCTTTTACCATAGCAACACCTTTTTTTTCCTGTATTTTTCGTTCACCGACAAAATCTTTAGCAGCCTGTTGAAGAGATTTTATTTTTTCTTCATATTCTTCAGATTTTACTTTAGCTACTTCTAACTGAATACTAATATCTTGTAATTTAGATTCCAGATCCTCTTGCATATTTTTCAGAGCTTCTGATTGCTCTTTGTCTTTTTCAGATAATTTAATTTCATATTCAGATACAGTATTTTGAAGTTTAGTGACAACTTCCTTTAATTTATTATTTACATCACCTCGAGCAGCTCGTAATCTTTCGACTTCATCTTTCAAACTTTGTACTTCACTTCTGGATTCTACAAGCTTAATCTTTGTTTCCTTTTCTTTATCATATAATATTTGTAATTTTTCTTGTTCATCAGCTAACTGGCGAGTTAAATTTTCTATCTCTCTAGAATGTTTATTTGTTGTTTCTAATAAGTGATTATTCATTTCATCCATCAAATTTTTTCTACTTTCAGCAAGTTCAATTTTCTCAGATAACTTTGTAGATAATTCACTATTTTCTTTTTCTAACTCTTCAATTCTACCATTAAGCGTAACATTGGTTTCCTCTAAGTTTTTAACTCTGTCCTGAGACTCTTGTAACTGTTTTGACAATTGTTGCATTTTTTCTTGAATACTAATCAAAGACATTTTAGTTTCATTCAATGAGCATTCAAATGTGGCTTTATCTCCATCAATTTCTACTGTTGCAACAGCATCTTTATTAAAACCATCATTAAATTCTAAAGCACTTCTAAGATTAGACTGCATACTATATATCTGCTCCTTAAGTTGTTGTATTTCAGTATCTTTAGTTGCTTGTAAATTTTCAAAAGACAGTTTGTTAGCACTATACAACTGCTCCTTTTCTTCTTGTAATTTAAGAAAACTTTCTTGCTTCTTCTTCAGTTTTTCACTCAGTTTTTCACTTTCTGATTTAATTTTTAATATCTGCTCTCCAAATTCATTTTCTAACTTTGAAATACTAATCTGCAACAAACGTTTTTCTTCAAGAACTGTTTCTAATTGCAATTCTATTTCTTTTATATCTGATTTGGGTACATTTTCAGGAAAATCAAGATTTTTATTACTTTCAGCACCAGTCAATAGTTTTCGAAGTGCAGCATTTTCAGCCTCTAGTCTTATAATATCATTTTGATTTTCTGCAGCTGAAGAAGAGAACTGGTGTGCTTTTGAGAGTTCAACTGCCTTTTGAAGCTCTTCATTAGATGAAACAAGGGCTGATACTTCTTTCATTAATGTTTCATTTTGTAAACGGAACTCATCTTCTTGCATTTGCAATTTTTCTTGAAGCACTTCATTTTCTTGTACAAGCTGTTCAACTTCTTTAGCGTTTTTACTGCGGGAGATAATTTTTTGACATTTGCTTAATTCTTTGCGCAAATCTTCAAGAAGTTGATTATTCTGTAATAATTCAGACTGAATTTTTAAATTTTTTTCCCCTAATGTATAATTTTTTGTTCGTAGTTCCAACAGCTGTACTTGCATCCGCTGAAATTCATCATCAGACAGAGAAGTAGCCATTATGCTAAAATATAAAATATTTTCATCAATACAAATTTTCTAGTTTGAAAATATGTTATTATAGCCTTATTACAATTTTCAATATAATATTTCTTAGTAAAAAATAAAGCTACAATCTTAGCATATTGTTAAATAAACTACTCTGACTACATGATTAGTTGATTCATTAGTAGAGATTACCATCTTTTGCTCCATAAAAGCTTAGTCAGGATTTATAATTTAACACCTTGACTACGAGATAACTCATAGTTGAAAGTTTGCCACTGAGGTTTACTATAAGTATACACTTAGATGGCTGCCATTTATTAAAACTAATATACAAGTTGTCTCATAGTTAGCTTCAGCTTAAAAATTGTTGTATCAGATGCCTACAAGGTAAAATTAAATCTTTTTTTTTTAAGTCATTATAACAAATTTTAACAGTTATAGATGACTAAACTTACATATAACGTTTAGAATATACAACTAACTGAAGTTAGTTTCAGAGACTGGTTTCCAAAAAATAGTGAGGCAGTCAATATGTGAAATGCTGATTCTGAATGGCTATACTAGTGGTTCTCAACCTGAGGGGAGGGGGGGGGGGGGGGAAGATATTTTACTGGCATTAGTTACGTTTTTTAGGCCTGGAGAGGAGGGGCACATAAGGTCTGTAGATCATCTTAAGGGGAAGTCTAGGAATAAAAAGGTTGAAAATCACTGGGCCAAAGGGATCTGTGCCATAAGGGAGGCTTGAATCCACAGATTCTAATATCAAATGCTAGCACCCTAGCTACCTGGCCATCATCTAGGTTCCAACTACATGAACAGAATTAAATCTGCCATTATGTTAATATATTCCAGTTTAAAATATTAAAAGAGTACCTAGAGCAATCAAACTAAACTGTATTTGACCTTTCACATAATATATTAAATCACAACATGAAATTTTCTGAACTAACATAGACTTCTAAATTTCCTTAGAAGTAAGTAGTTAATGAACAATAACACTATAAAAAGAATATTACTGAATTCTATTTAAAATATCATTGTATCATGTTTCTTATATGTGAAAAAATAAATTATTATATATACAGTGAAATGTCTATTATTTTTAAAGGGATCTATTACACTAAATGCTAAATATGGGAAAACTATAAATGCAGGAACATAACAAGGAAATATTATCGCCGATACGGGATGAAATAATCAAATAGGAAAATGATTACTTTGAGAACAATCCATCAAGATTCTACTGTGTGTGTATGTATGTATATATTTATGCATATTACATTCATTTGTCAACCATTGATTGTAGTTAATAATCATGTAACTCAGTTCTCTATGATATAATGAAACTATGTGCAGTGATACATGCTAAAAGTATTCTTTAAAATGATTTTCAATGCATTCTTTTCAATAGATTCTCTTTTATAAGAAGCGTTAGTTTTACTATTCTCCAAAAGTGTCTTTGTATTCTACAGAAATAAAAAGCAAAAATAGTGCACATATATTTTAACATTATACATATATTTATTGTATGCGCATTTACTATTATTTTCAAATAAAATGTAATAGAAAAATTATAAAAATAAAAGTTTTAGAAAATACTAATATCTGCACATATAAATCACAATTTAGGTTTTTACAAATAACAGCCTTAATTTACAAATTATAGTCCCCATTATTTTTTATTCATTGCAATTGGTTTCAGTTATGCAGGTTCAGTTAGTTCTATTAATAAGCCATCAATACTAAACATTAAAAAATCACAAATGATCCAAAAAATTTAATTAAATTTATATGATGTTATGACACTAACAATCATAACTAATCTCATTATGAAATAACAAAAAAATATTACTTAAAAATGTACATATATAAAATAATCTTAACACCATTTCAATCAAATGATTCATGACAATCAAGATTCTATCAAAACTCAAAGTTCCTCGGAACATGTGAAAAATTCACTTTATTTGAATAATTAATTCATTAAGAAGGCATTTTAGCAGATTTTTCAAAATGCTGATGTTTACAGTTCTATAAATACTAAGTACAAAGGGTTAATGAGTTGTCTTCCCTCTAATGATTATGTGATATTTTATACTTAGTGCATTAAATTTATTTCTAAATCAACTCAAAAGATATTAATCATTCATTTTGCAATCACTGAAAATCTCTTAAATTTGAATAGAGAAAAATTCTTGTTTCAGTCTAAATGCTTATTTTGAGTTCTGAATTTTTTTATTGAGACATTATTTATTTGTTGTGGGTCAATGGAATCAGTTTTTATATAATAAACATAGCCGTAGCGTGCTTCTAACTTTTTTTTTTTTTTGGGGGGGGGGGGGGGGCATGAATTGAATTCGGTTAGGGCTCTCCTCAGCACATTGACTACTGGACGGTCCTTAAAATTTTAAATATTATGATTTTATGAAATTGAATAGCAATAGAATTGATGTTTGAGTAGTATTCAAAAGTGATACAATGGAGAAAAATAAATATAATATAAATAAAATGAGAAAAAAATATAGCATCGAATTTTTGTTATGGATCATATCATTGTTAAAAACTATGTTAAGGCTAAAGACATAAACAGAATGTTCAGTTTTACAGTTTTAAAAGGCGGAAAAAAACAAACTTTCTTAAAAGTTTTCTACAATTTTCTGATTTAACTGAACTTCTATTAAGATTTTAATTTATGTCAAGTTAAGTTGGGGGGGGGGGGCACGTTCCCCCACCCCCCGATGCTACGCCTACGATAATAAATTATATTAACGTAAATGAAATACAAATAACAAAACAAACAAACAGAAACTGAAAAAATTACTGGGGACACATAAATAATCAACTGTACGAGAAAAAAAAATATCGGGAGGGGTGGGGGGGGGGGGTAAGTTTTGAGAGTTATGTAAGAGCTGTTTCGGTTAATAAACTGCATTAATATGCAAAGGATCTAAATTTCCTGAGAAATGAGAGAGCGGTGAGTGCAGTTGCCCCTCTGCCTGTGCATACAAGTGCGATCAACTGGAAACAAATTGTTTACATACAATTTAAACTGAATCATTTTTCGAGTTGAATCATATGAGCTATATATGAAAGCACGAAACTGATTTCATAATGTATGAATAATGTAAACAATATGCCTCAACATTTGTTAGAAGATAAGCAATTTCGAGTTTTCTTACTGTATGATAAAACACGCGAGTACAACTATTTCTTGAATAACAGAAAAACTAACATTCTATATCAGAATCATCATCTAGTATTAAAAAACCATCCCCCAACACAATTATATTTCATTCTTCATCATGTATTCCTTCAGCAATGTATAATAATACGAGAAGAGTTTTTTTACATAATGGTTGCAACCAGCACACTATCTTTAACGAATGCACGGAAGTGTTTCTTACGATGTACAGTAAACAATAAATCTAGTATTCAACACTGAAAAGTCAGCAATCAGATTTGAAAGATTGTAAAAAAAAAATGAAAAAAAAAAAAAAAAAAGGGCCATTTTAGAAGGAAATGAGTAACTGCATTACTTCAAAAAAATGACATAGACATAAGAAATCGCATGATTCAATTACTTACTTTTGTTTAAGTATGCACACTTCATAAAACTCTTAAAAACTTCTTCATAGTTCAATAATATAACTAAAATATTCAAAATGCAATGTATAATATTACAGAAAAAACAAATAAAAATCCCCACAGAACAACTAAAATACAATACACGTAATTACACCTGTCCAGGTAAGGAAAACCAAAACATAGTAAAATCGTAAAAGTAGAAATCCACACTATTAAATCCAAACTTATCGAGAGGGCGCTGTCGTAATGAATGAACAAAGAGTAAAGAAAACTTCTTCGGTTGGAGCGCTACGGCCAACTTTTGCTACACAAGCGAAACGAATGATACATACATGCCTTTAGGTTATACATAGTTATATATATGAGATAATTTTCACACAATGAATGAAGAATGAAGGAGAGAGACGGATTGAGTAATCCTTCCCAAGAGAAATGCAGATTATCCAAATTAGTTTATTTAGTTGTATGCATTATGAAGGCAGATTTGCAGTAGTGACTATCGGACTTTTCTGGGATAGCGGAAAGCGAAAGACGCGCGATTGCAGGACAACACAAGGTTAGGGAAGAGCGTGGTCTTTCATTGCTGCCAAAATTTACAAGAGGTGGACATAAGCAAGCAACTGTACGAGAGAGACGGTTCTCAGTTGCTTGTTTTTGCGAGACATATTCATTCAGAGGACATCAAAGAAGAGTTCCTGTTTTATAGAGCACTCGAAACTAGTACAATAACAAGTGAAAATGTTATGTCGAAAATAAAAACTTTTTTTTATCTGGAGGACCGTAGTGGAAAAATGTCATTGAAATTGACATTGACATAAAACACTTTAGAGGCACCAGGGAGCAAGAGCTCTTTATCCTCAGTATCAAGATTAGAATGTGACATAAGATTAATCGTTCTCAAGTTTACAAATAGTATTGAAAATGATTAGGGGAGAAAAAATAAATTAATCAGTTGAAAAATCAAGTGACGTTTGTACTGATGGAGCTTCTGCTATGATGGAGTCAAAGTCGGGCTTTCAGAAAGGAGTAAAAGAACATGCTTCTGAAGCAAAGGGCACTATGGGCCTGTTCACATAGGAGTCAATTGCGTTGCGTTAAGGAAAAGATGACGTTGAGACGAAAATAAACCAATCATATGCCTCCAAATGATAAGCAATGAAATTTTTAACGCCTATGATTGGTTTATTTTCGTCTCAACGTCATCTTTTCCTTAACGCAACGCAACGGACTCCTATGTGAACAGGCCCTTAGTCATTCACAGATATCCGCTTGCCAGCAAAACTTTACCAACCCCTCTGAAAAATGTACTTGATTCAGTAATGAAAACTGTTAATTATGTCAAATCCTGAGCCCTTAACACCCGTCTTTTTAGAAGAATTTTGCAAGGACATGAATGCAGATCATGAAATTCTGTTGTTTTACACAACTATATGTTGGTAATCACAGGGATGCGTTCTGAACAGTGTTTATGAGATGAAAGACGAAATCAAGTTCTTAGAAGGTGAAGAAAAATACGAGCTTTTGTCTTTTGTCCCACTTTAGTGATGAACTGTGGAGGGAAAGACTTTTCCTCCACAAAAAAGATAGTTTTAACCTGAAGCTTCAAGGAGAGGACACGAACTTTTTCCAACTCCACGACAATCTGAGAGCTTTTGCCTCGAAATTGCAGAATTGGTGTCTAAAAGTAAACCAAAGAAACATTGTCAGGTCTGAAAAATCGTCCAGTGTTATTGAGGAATCTGAAGAACACGATGAGCATCTAAAGTCGAATATTACAGGGCACCTTCAATCTCTGGAAAGAGAGTTTCAACGGTATTTTTCTGAGCTGAAAGAAGAAAAAGATGCAATTGCTCGAAACCCATTTTCTTCTTCTCTGGACGTGATTAGTACTCCCGATGAAATATAAGATGAATTTTTGGATCTTCGGAAGGATTCATCCTCACGTGATTTGTTTAGAAAAATCGCTCATTCAGTTCTGGTGTGCTATGTATCAATCCTACCCACAAGTATTCAAACTTGCTTTTCGAATTTTGGTACCATTTGCCACAACGTAGCTATATGAGACTGGTTTTGCAGATCTTGTCCACATCAAAACAAAGTTAAGAAATCGACTGAGTGTCGAAGAGGACATAAGGCTAACTTTATCAAACACCCAACCATGAATTTTGAAGCTGGGTATGCGGTTGTAAGCACAATGACATTAAAATAATTTCATTTACTTCATTTTTGTCAAATTAAATATTTGGTTCCAATTGAATTATTGAAGATTAAGTTAATGTATTTTCTTAATATCTTAAAAGACCTTATTTCTGAAAATATACAGGGTGTAAAGGGGAGGAAGGGTTGCGAGATGCGTGAAAACCACAGAAGGGGTCGCGACTCAAAAAAGGTTGGGAAACACTGATATATGGTAATGTTATTGGGATTTTAAGCATCGATTGCAGGGTTGGAATATTTCTAGAGCCCGAGAAAGATTTAGCTGCCCGTGCATTAAGGGATCGTATAAAATATGAATTAAGTTATTCCTAGGTCACCTTTTAGAAGAGAGGTCGTATTTTCTAAGAAAAGATAATGTGGAATACGCGTTAAGTTATAATTAGGAGCAGGCATTTTTTGGTCACATATATATAAATCGAATCTCGACAAGCACCATTAAATACAATCGTGTCTAAGCCGGATATAGGCACGCTAAATCCATAGACCGGATAGTCCTTCTATGGGGTCAGTGTGTGTATGTGTGTGGGGGGGGGGTACGATCCCCACAGATGTAAGCTACCAATACTTCTTCTCGGACGAATGTCGAAAGACAATGTGCCCGCCGCGTTATTAAAATATAATATGTATAAGTGTGGATCAAATGAAAATGGAACAGTGGTTATAATTTCGTTTATTTTTGTATCAGTGTGGCGCAAATTTGTGTAGAAGTACAGCGGGGGGTAAGGAAGGCAACCCCTATTGCGGATGTTAAGGTTATGAAAAAAACAAAAACATATTCATCCTTACTCAGACTGATGCACCCTTAACGTATCGCTGTAAGCAGTAATTAACAAACATAAAGAAATCTGAATGAAAAACCGTTATAATAGTCATTTAAAAGTTATGTTAGATGTTAAATGCGTTGTATAGTTGTGCAATAATAAACCTTATGCAGGTTCTAACTGATGCACCCGTTGGGGATATGAACCCCCCCCCCCAAAAAAAAAAAAAAAAAAAAAAAATTATGTAATAAAGTATGAAACATAAAAAAATCTAGAAGAGAAAATATCTGAAAAATAAAATTGCTGATAGACAAGACTAGGAATTAAAGAAATTAATACACAAAATTTATTATGGGTAAAAATATTACATTTTTAGCTGATACATAAATATAGCAAAATTGAAGCCGTCCATTATAGAAGGACACAAAACTACTTAGGTTAGGTCGGTGGTCGGTGAACCGAGGCTCTCGAACCACTTGAGGCTCTTTGGTTACGTTCATGTGGCTCTGAAGTGAAACTGAAACTGAAAATAAAACTGAAAATGAAAGGTAAATTTTTGGAGACAGCAAATGCCGTCCTTGAATGCATGGGGATAAAATCATATCCAACTTAATAAAAATTGTGTCTTGCAACCGATGGTGCAAAAATTGTGACGGGATCTGAAAAGGGTTTTGCTTCAATTTTAAAAGGATTAATTAATCATGAAGTGATAATTTTCCATTGTATGCTCCACCAGGAAGCACTATCATAACATTTCCAAAAGAAACTCAGTAAAATTATGGAATCGGTATTTAAGAGTACCGGCTTTATTACAGCAAGTATTCAGATTCCCAGTACAACCGGGTTAGATGGCGTTCCAGAGGCGACGTATTAAAACGTTTTGCATCTTTCATAAATGAAGTCAAACTATTCCTCGGCAACAAGGTTGTTCAATATTCAGAATTAACAGGAGGTTAGTGGTTTCAAAATTGCACTTTAGGGTGGACGTTACATCACAACTGAATCAACTCAATCATAAATAATAAGGCAAAGGATATAGGGCTTTTTTAATGAGGTTATTTCGTTTGAAAATAAATTGATTCTGTTTGCGGAAGATTTAGAGAGGAGAACTTCAGTTCATATCCCAAACTTGTCTCAATATCACCTAGAAAAAAATGCCCTCAATAGCAAAAATTATTTCAAGACAGTAGTTTTAAACACGAGAGAATCTTTTCTTCAAAGGTTTCAGAAATTCAGAAATGATAAAGCAATTCTAGCTTTTATTACAAATCCTCTTAATGCCAACATGATGGAATTAAATTTTTCTCCATTTGATATAGGCGCGACTAATTTTGAAATTTAATTGTTGGACTTGGCAAGCAAAGTCTCATAGAACTCCAAATTTGCATATCTTGGTACTGAAAGAGAAGAACTTGCAAAAGAAAAATGCAGTTAAGTTCCACAGAACAAGCAGACTGCCATAAAAGTCTAACAGAAAGCATTTTCTATACTTTTCATTTTCTATACTTGGGATAGTCTTCCGAACTCGTGTCACGAGTTACATTTTATGTTCTCAGTATTATCAGGTCTACATATTTATGTGACCAATCGTTTCCTGACTTGAATTTCATTAAATGTAAATTGAGAAGCCAAATTACTGATGCCAACTTGAAATCGTGTCTTAACCTTCCGACTACCAGACGGGTCCATTGCACCCGACAGCAAAATTTAAGGCAGGTTTTCTCCTGAAAATTAGGGCTGAAAATTTTGCGATTGCGTGACTTTCCCTCCTGTGTTCTACTCTATTTATATGCAGTTTCGATTAAAATTTTGCTTGAAAATTTTCACTGATTCGTAATTTGTTTCATTACTTACCGCGCGGGTCCATTGGACCCTCTATTGATACAGTCATAATAAACTGTTAATTTTTCTAGGGTTGACTTACAAATCAGGCGGTGAAAGGCAAAGTGGTGTAAGTCAGTTTGTCAAGAGGTGTAAGTCAAAAGAGTTTAACTGCAAAAACTACAAAAAATTCCACCATAAATTGAACAAATTATAATTCATAGCAATTATTACAATATTGCAAATAATAACAATTTACAATTCCACTATAAATTGAACATGGAGATTTCATATTTGCCCCCAAATGAAAAAAGTTAAAAAAGTGACTTACACCACTTTGCCTTTCAACGCCTCAAATATCAGTGGTGAGAATATAACTTGACAATTATCACCTGACAATAAAACTTGGCAATAAATATTTGGGCCTATGTCGCCAAATGTTGTCAAATTTGGCGACTTTATGGCGAAGTTTTGAGAACATTCTGGACTGATCTAGATAATCTCGTGCAAGATATATATCGAAGGGGTTGCATCCTATTCAGCAAGTCCTTCATCCGCAAACACTGTTAGTGAGTGAATGGTGTTGATCTATTGATGTTTTTTGTGTTTTGATTGAAAATAATACTTGATATCGAAACACTTTAGTAATAAGTGAAGTTTTTACTTGCTTTACTATTTTACGAATGTTTATAATTTTTCTTTTTTTTTACTTTACCTTTTTAACTGTTATTTTAAAATCCAAATTGAACATTAACAGGAAAAAAGTATTGACCCAGGAAGAAATTTAAAAAAAGGGGGTGGAAACCCGGGCGATATAGATTACGACACAGATGATGATGAATGTATGTCGTCCAATGAAGGTGAAGAAGATTATGTTGAAGCGTGTTATGAAGTTTCTGATTCCTATTAAGAATCCAATAATAAGGACAGTGGAATAAATGAAGTGCCGTCATGTACTTTGCATAGTACTTTTGGTTCCAAAAATAATATGCAGATATGGTATAAGGATGAAGTTTCTATACCACAAGGAAGACGTTCTGGAATCAATATTTTTCGTGAGAAATCAGGGCATGCAAGATTTGCAAATTGTGAAGTGGATTCTATAGAATCTTCCTTCCTTATCTATTTTCAAAACAGCTTTAGAGATTGTAGTAAAATAGACAAACATTGAAGACAATAGAGTTATCAGTAAAGAGTAGAAATTAATCGATAATATAGAACTAAAAAAGTTCATTGAACCTTTATTTCATATTGGGGTTTACAAATGGAAACATGAAGCAGTATGCGAACTTTGGAGCATGAAAAGTGGAAGACAAATCTTTCGTGGCGTTATGAGTCACAATAGATTGACAAGTATATTACGTGTTATAAGATTTGATAATGCTGCTGAGAGGCGTAAAAGAAGATCAAATGATAAATTACAGCCAAAGAGAATGCTTTGAGTTGTGGAGTAGTTATTTACAAGACCCTTAGATTCCTAAATGGTCTATGACTGTCGATGAGCAGTTAGTTGCTTTTCGGGGAAAATGCCCTTTCCGACAATACGTGCCATCTAAACCTGGAAAGTACGGATTAAAATTCTGGGTTATTTGTGACAGCGTAACATCGTATGTTTGGAAATTGGAAGTATATACAGGCAAAAATGAAATCAGAGAATCAAACCAGGGAGAAAATGTAGTTGGAAGATTGGCAAAAGAAATTGAAAGTTCTGGTCGTAATATCACATGCGATGACTTTTTTACGTCGTATGCATTAGAAACGCACCTTACCTAAAAATTTTTATATGTCATTGGAACAATTTGAAAAAATAAACCGGAATCACTTACTATGTTCATAAATCCAAAAAATCGTGCTGTATTTTCTACTTTATTCGGATTTTAAGAAAAAGCAACCATCATCTCTTACTGTCCGAGAAAAGGAAAAGTTGTTTGTTTGCTAAGTACAATGCATAACACTTGAGATGTGGACAACAGTTTGGAAGAGAAGCCACAAATAATCCTAGACTATAATAAAACGTAGGGTGTAGTGTATAGTAATGTTGACACAAGGGACAAAACGGGGAGAACTTATAGTAGTCTAGTCAAATTATGATTTGACCTGGGAAAAATTGCTTCACAAGCGATTGAAGTGGTATTCAACTCAACAAATCTTGCCTTTTAACATATCCAAAATCTGACAAAATCCAATCATGGGAAAGCACCTAAAAATTAAATTAAAAATGGCGGCCATTTTTTAAAAAATTATCGTATTTGTTAATATAAGATGAAATATTTTCTAATGTGTAATTTTTAATGTGTCGTGGGGTAATTTCGAGCCTTATTTCAAAATTAAGATTTTAATTAAAGAATGTATGGGAAAATACCATGGATAAGGCTTTTTGAGACAAGCAACGTGGGAACAGGTACCCTGGAGAGTTAGCAATGGCAACTAGAAGTTTTTCAGATGTGACAGAGCACCTGTCTGCATGCATTACTGTTTGCAGCAGACAATGTTGATCATAAAATTCGAACGTTAGATGGGAATAATACCTTTCACGGCATGGGAATGATTACTGCACCAGAAATTAAATTACAACCCATTATTCCGAGATATAATGATACAGACAGTGCTATAAAGAGCATTGCCCATGTTACGATCCGAGAGTACAGATCTTTCCATAAACTAGAAGGAATTGGTTCCAACATCAGAACAATTGATATCCCCTGGCAATTATCCTGGTCGTTTTCTGTAAGACACCATTCCAATTGGTCTGGAATGATGTAGACTGTATACAATAACTCAAATCTCTAACACTCTGGAAATGCATCTTTAGGTTCCTGCCAATCATGAATATAGCACCAAATGACATGACTTGCATATTATCAACACTGCTATATTTGAATAAAATTGCACATGATAAAAAAGTTCCATGCATAGTCACTTTTGACCAAACTTTGTACTGGAAAGCATCACAAATTATTCACGAATACAAAGAACTTGATAACACATTATTAATGCTTGGGTCCTTCCATACTCTCACGAATCTTGTGGTTTCGATTGGGACATTAATGAACGGTTCAGGTTTGAATGAAGTGTTACAAGAAATACAGGTGGTTATCAAAATAATGGAAACACCTATCAATATTAGTGGTGTTTATGAATGTGCTTCGTATTCCTTAAAAAACAAGTCTGGCCACCGGTACTTTTTTAACCCATTTAAGACCGCTCCATGTTTCCTTTATTGGAAATGCACCAAACAGTTTTTTAACACTTCTTAGAACATTAATTACACAAATAAGTTGTTTCCATAAAATTAAATTTATTTTTGCGAGAGTTGCTAAATGTTTCGTTTTCGCAACATCAGTCCAAAACGATATAAACATTTTTTTTCAAACATTTCTTTCACAAGTCATTCAACATTTCACAAGTCTTTGAAACATTTCGTATTAAGAGGTAAATTACACATATTACATACAGTAATTGTTTGACTTTTGCATTGCTTACATCTATTTTGTTTATTTCACTATTTTTAGTAATAATATGGCCCATATGGTCTTTCCGAGTTTCGTTGAGAATTAGATTTTAAATTGAAGATGGTCTTCCAATATGTGAGGTTTCAGGTAAAACAGAATTCATCTGCATTTCTTCAAGCCATTTTGTCAAAGATATGGCTCTCTCAAAGATATAGATCTCTTAAACTCTAATAAACTTATTTTAGAATTCATTATATCCATGTAGAGTCTCCATTTTCCCATACAATATGCTCCTTTTTCTTACTATATTGCTTAATTTTACATATATTAGAAAAAAATGTCGATTTCACCTGCAATGTCTTTGGGTGATTCGACATTTTCACATAAAATATCATCATCAATAGCTTCTTCATCCGTCAAACCATCCGGATCTGGAGTGTTAATGACGAATTATGGTTCATCATTATCTTCTGTTGAGGACGATTCTGAAAATTTTTCATCATCTAGCTCATGAAAATACTCCAATGCCTCTTCTAATGTCAAAAATCGCTTTTTTCTAGAGACAAACTTGTCTGAAATGCAAACAATACCAATTTACTGCATAAAAAACTAGGCAGCACTAATAATACACATTGGAATTAAGTAATACACATTGGACTGATGTTGCGTTTTCGCAACATTTAAAAAAATATGAATTGAGAAACATAAAAACGAAAATTATGCCTTACCTGTTGAAGCCATTTTGCTCTTTAGTCTCTAGTAAACTCGGAACAAGCATCAAATCGGAAATTTAATATGTGCTGCTATCTACAGTTATTATTTGAAATTAGTCAATTTTTTCCCTTTCAAAAGACAAAAAAAAAAGCCAATTTTTTGCAAGTACTAAAAGCGGGCAAATGTGGAAACAAAAAAAATTATTATGAACAATTAAAGTATAGAGAATAAAATAAAAATGTTACTTGAGACGTACAAAACTTAGAACATGCCTTTAAAAAATGCAGAAATTAATGTTGCGTTTTCGCAACGCCAGTCTTAAATGGATTAATATAGTGTATGTATTATTCTACCGTCAGGTAGCAGTAATGACGCTAAGGGTATCATGCTTTTTGGGGGAACAGCGTAAAATGTCAAACCTTGCAGACCTTGTGAAAAGGGCAAATTGTTGGAGGGCGTTTTAATTGGATATCTGTTACTACAACCCCCAGGCTAATGGGTGTTTTTCGAGCTACGGTATTGAAAGTAATGATAGCATACAGAGTGCAAGGAAAAACATCCTTTGCCAAACAGAATAGGGGACGAAAGGGAGAGCTGAGAGAAAAACGGACGAGGTATTGAAGCGGATTGTGACCCGAAGAAAGAAAACAACTGCACTCAAAATGACCGAAGAGCTCAATCGGAATCTGCATGTTCTGGTATCAACTATTAGAGGTAGAAGGTAACTTCACAAACAAAGCATTTGCGGAAGAGTAGTTATTGCCAAGCCACTTGTAATAGATGCCAATACAAAATATCTTCCACAATGGTACCACGAGCGCAAATCCTGGTGGAGTTATATGTCGCAAAAACAGCATTTGGACCGACGAATCATTGTTCACATTGTTCCTCGCAACAGGACGTGCGTATGTCTGGATAACACCTACACAAGCGTAAGATTCTGGCTGTCTCATCTCAACTGTCAATCATGGAGGTAGTTCTATCAGGGTTTGGGATGACATCCCATGGTTTTCTTAAGGCCCTATTGTAACCCTAAAAGGGAGATTGAATGAGAAGGACTATGTCGAAATTTTAGCTCACTAGTCCATCCTATGGTGCAAACATTGTTTCTTGCAGGAGATGGCGTTCTCCGATATGATATTCCCCCTATATATATACAGCTAAATCTATCAAGTATTGGTTTGAAGAGCATGAAAAAGAAGTCAAATATCTTATCTTGCCTTGTACATATCCCTACTATAAATCATCCAACAACTGAGATCTGTATAAGCGGATAGAAAAAGGTATCGATATCCACCACAGCATCTCTACAGGAACTTTCATGATTTTTCCCTGAAGAATGGTATAATAAATTCTTAACCACTATGTATGCCTTGTATAATCCAATTTCAAGGTGAATCGGGTGGTATTAGATGACAAAGGTGATTTTGCCCTGTATTAATAAAGGTTTTCATGATGTTTCTCAGTGTTTCCATTATTTTGATAACCACCTGTACATAGTTCCAATGTTGTTCTTCATATGATGACTGGCAAAACCATCTCCATGGTTATTCGTGGTCATATGCTTGTTGATGCAGCTCTATCCACTTTATTAGTAGCTGACGTTCTTCCCTGTAATGAAGACGGGAGTTGCCATAAACTTATTGAACACGCTTCGACTTTGTATGACTGTATCATGTCAGGCACGGAATCTGTGGTGAATATGGAGACTTCGGATGCAATGTGTGAGATAGCTAATGCTTTAAAGAAGAAGAAACTGCAGCTACATTCATCAGAGACTAGTAAGCTGTGGTTGGCATACCAGGATATGGTGAAAACCGTACGAAAGTTGATTGCCGCTGATAGATTTATTTCATGGAAATTACATTTAGAAGCAATCCAAGAATGCTTGGTCATTATTGCAGCAGCTGGTCACCACAATTATCTAAAATCCGGATACAAGTACCTACAGGATATGTTGAAGTTGCCATCTGATAATCCTGTTAATGATCAATGATCTGTTCATGTCAATGATCTGTTCATGAACTCTCTCAGAAAGGGCAATTTGTAGTTCGAAGAAGTGGTCGATTCTGGGCAGGATTAGGGAGTGTCCTCGTGATAGAACAATTGCTGATGCGGTCTATTAAAAGAAGAGGTGGGTTGACACGAGAAAGTGGACTTACAGAAATTCAGCTGGCAACTTGGCTCAAATCAATGCCTGTGTGTTGTCTTTACAACCTTGCAATGCAAGAATACTGCAGGGTTTCATTTGAAACTAGCGAACAGCACAAAGAAATTGGGGAAAGCGGGCGATCTAGAGATATCAGTGACTTCCAAAAAGTTATCGAATGCATGAAACCTATTACTCCATTTGATTGTGACTCATCTCTCAGAAATATTATTACAGGAGTTACTGCTGATCAAAGTGTAAACGTACAGGAACTACATTCCGTTGGAACAGAAATTATAAACAAAAAGGTTGGAAAACCGGTATACACATATAATGCTAAAAGAAGCGACAGAGTGAAGACATTGGGGTCAGCATCTGCTTTTAGAAGTATAGAAAAAAGATTGACATAGATCCAGAATTGTTGTTCCACAGAATGATGATTGTTGCTACACTTGGTGACATGAACTTGCAGATGTCTTAAATTATAAGCTCTGTACTAATCCGTCAGCTATATTTGAATCACGAACTCTATTAAGGAAAGCTGAAAAGTCTCAATTAACTCATGCAATACTGAAAAAGCGTGGTAACTTGTGCACAGCAAATGTTCCAGAAACTCAAGCTAATGTCCAGTACGTTTTATATGGAGGATCCCTACTTCACCGTGTGCCTTGGAGGCCTGGTGATACATACCTGAACATAGCAAATTTTTACGAAGAGTTCACATTTCATGATTATGGCAGAGCTATTAATTGTTGTCTTCGATGGTTACTACAGTGCTCCTCCCATTAAGGACATGACTCACAGACGGCGAATCGCCTCCAAAATTAGCAAGACTGTAAATTTCCTTCCTGGTATGAAGTTTGTTGGGGAGAAAGAAAACTTCTTGGCAAACGATACAAATAAGCAATGTTTAATTACGCTCACATAAGAAGCCTTGATAAAAATAGGGTGCACTCTTCAACTGCTGATGGAGATGCAGATTTTGATATTGTTCATTCTGCAGTATCAGCATCCCAGAAAATAATGACCGTCAGTGTTGGCGAAGACACAGACTTGTTGATTCTTTTGTTATATCATACTAAAAACAATGGTTTTAAACTGTACTTCTGGAGTGACATCAAAAAAGGATTATCTACAAACCCCCTGTATGATATTCTTGGAATTCAAGCCTTGTGGGATAGTGATATTTTGTAAAAACATTTTGTTTTTACATGCTTTTACTGGTTGTGATACAAAGTCTAGAATCTTTGGGATTGGAAAAGCCACAGCACTGGAAACACTAATGAATGATAAACAACTACAAGTGGCTGCAAACGTATTTTCCTTGGATGGAAGTCAACAATTTGACATTGAATCTACAGGACATTAGGCTATGTTACTACTATATAGCGGCAAGATAGGAGATTCTCTACAAACACTTCCTCATGGAATGTTGGTGGAAAAAGTTGCAGCAGCTAAATCATTTGTCGCACCTGCCCGTTGCTCACCTACAGAATCAGCAACAAAGTACCATAGCTTTCGTACATACTACCAGATCAGTGTTTGAAAATCAAAAGAAACGCTTTTAACTGCTACTGAATGGGGTTGGTTTGTTAAGGAAAACTCATATTACCCTACAGAATCTGATATGCCACCAACGCCAGAGTGGTTATTGAAAATGATCCGCTGTTCTTGTAAGACGCAATGAATGTGCAACAGTGCGATGTGGATGCAAACAGAACGGGCTGCCTTGTTCAGCCTCTTGTGGGGAGTGCCAGATCAGTGGCAATGACAACAACGTTGTAATTGAAAACAAAGACAGTGATTCAGATGTACAGTTTTTGTCTACTAACTATGAAAAAAAAACTCATTTATACTTATCACCAAACTTAAAATTATTTCTATGTTGTTTAAATAAAATAAGTTGTTTAAATATAATATAATTTCTATGTTGTTTAAATATGTACAATGACGTTCAAAGGCTGTGCTTTCATTACCCTAAATATTACAAAATATCTTCAAACTAAGTAATCAAAAATTCGAAAAACAGACGCCATTTTTAATTTTATTTTTCGGTACTTTCCCATGGTGTGATTTTGTCCGATTTTGGATATGTTAAAAAGCAGCATTGAGTTGAATACCACTTCAATCGCTTGTGAAGCAATTTTTTTTCTTATTTTGACTGGACTATAGTGTGAAATGCATGACATATCGGTGGCCTCTGATTGCATTTTTTAATATGATAGATATTAGTGCAATAAATACATATATAATATGGTTGCATTTAAATAATAAATATAATCAAAAATTAAAGAAAAGACGGAATATCCTTATTCCACTTGCAGAAGAATCAGCAGAGTGTGAAGAGGGCAGTAACTGTTTCCTGAACCACCTTAAAAAAAAAAAAAAAAAAAAAAAAAAACAACAAAAGATGTCATGTTTGTCCCTCTAAAAACGATCGCAAAACACAACACAAACATTCTGTGCAAAATGTATGAAAAGTGTTTGCGGAGAACATTCCGTTGGGATTTGTACTACGTGTGCTGAATAACTCAAATGTAATGAAGGTAAATTTTGTAGTCTTTATAATTTTTCTTTTACTTTTATATATTATATGAAGTATATAAACTATAAATATATTCATTTTAAATCAGTGGATGTTTCATATATTCTAAAATCCTACATATTTCAGATACGGGTCCAATGCACTCGAGTGGTAATTTTTGGCCCACTCTTTTTTTTTTTTTTTTTTGGTAGGCTGAAAGTTAAATAATAAAAAAAAAAACGGCTAGTTACAAACCGGGCATTCAGAAAATTTCTGAGGAAATGCAAGCTCATTGCTCACTCTGATTAAAACCAATGACAGCAATTGTTTGTGATTTTTTTTCATTTAATAAAGATATAATTAATATTATTACTCGTTACAATATTAGATTAAATTTTCCTTATT
The DNA here is from genome assembly GCA_907164885.2 of Dolomedes plantarius. Classification (NCBI taxonomy): domain Eukaryota; kingdom Metazoa; phylum Arthropoda; class Arachnida; order Araneae; family Dolomedidae; genus Dolomedes; species Dolomedes plantarius. The sequence continues at coordinate 92,776,142 of OU015491.1, read as the reverse complement.
TGTAAAAATACATTTATGCCCTCGAATAATTTTTGACATTGTTGTGAGGGACGGGTTTGGCACTTCCGTCTCAAAAGTTTTCCGACCCCTGTCTTAGATCATCATTAATTATATTAAGACACAAAATAAAATTTCGGGCCCACAAAGTTAGCTCGCTAATATAAAAAAAAGAAAAAAAACTTTAAGCAATTACAAAAAAATTAAATTCTATTGCCGGCTGCAACCATAAAAAAAAGAGAAAGAAAGAAGGGGAATGATGGCCCTAGGAGAACCTTAGAGCTCTTGCTTCAACATCGTTCCACCGGGCTGTGTTGCGGGCTAAGTTACAAGTTCATCTCTCGGATCTTCGCAAAGGCACCTTTTTTCTCAAGCTGGACTCTCCTCAGAATCTTTTGAGGAGGGCACCTCTTCTCCATCGGTGTTGCCGTAGCCTCCTCAAAAACTGTTACTCCCCGTGAAATGAGCATTTTCACACCTTTATCCCCCCCCCCCCCCCCCCCCCCAAAAAAAAAAAGCTCAAAGCCAGACGAGAAGGAGATTGAAGGCGCTCCATAAATTTAAGGTAGAAAACTTCATAAAATATAGTATTAGCATGAGGAAATATTTAATTGGAGGACTGATGATGTTTGTGTTCAAATATGATCTTGATCTCTTGCATAATGTGTCGATCTTATGGCACAGTACTCGAAACGTTTTGTCTCCTTCCGCGTAGACCTCATCAGTCGTTTCTCGGCGGGCGTAAATACCCTCACTTCCACGGGTGATATCCGTAGAACTATATGGCAAAGAAAAACATTTTCTGTGTGTGGCATGAAAGGATGCAACATTCTTGGAGACAGTTGAACTCCAAAGAAAAGTTAATGATTTTTCTCTGTCCCAGAGAAATCGTATATTTTCAGGTTGACATGCATGGGACGAACCTGTCCTTCCGGCCACTCAATCTAAAAAGAATCAGAGAATAGACTGTAGAGAAGGCTCAGCAGATGCCGTTTATCCAATGAGTTTTCAAAGCCCCGTTTTTGAATGGGAGGTCGAAACATCCAGCCTCCCCGAAAAGCTCAAGAACAGGAGAAGCACATTCGCGGAGCGCAAGGAAAAACCGATTTCGGCAGGACGGAACTCTGAGAGCGACTCCGGAGTTCGGGAGTTGATTGAAGGGGCCTGAGAGAGGAAGGTGCCCGCGAGGAGAGAGACGGGGGATCGGTTTTTTCGACTTTGGTCGTGAAGTTTGAAGTGGGGCTCTCGGACAGTTCCCAAGGGAGAAGGCAGTTGATGCCTGTGGATCGAGACTTGGTCCAATTTTGGATCGAGTCCAGTAGCAAAAAATTCATCTCTTTAAATAAGTTGTATATTTTCTTGTTAATAAAAGAGTCAGACTCGATCCCCGACTCGTCTTCAGTCATTCTACATAGTTTTATCGGCATGGTAATATATTGTGGGGACATGGTAATATATTAATCAATATTACCTTTAGAGTGCAAAGGATATTCAGGAAAATTGCGCACTTTTTCCACATCCCGTTTACACTATTTAGGCAATTAAAAATTAGATCACAACAAGTTTAACCAAATTAAAGCAGAGGCTTAAAAAAGATATGTAAAACAAAGCTGTTGTATTTAAGGTAAATTACTAGAATTAAACTCTTTGTTGACGTTAGTTTTTAAAATTTATAATCGATAATAAGCAGACTGTAATTCTACAAACAAACATTTATTAAATTCATCAACACCTCGAAACACTACACTACAAAAAACTTCGCTGTTGGATGCAATTGTGGAACGAACCAAACATCCGTCCACATTTTCAATCACATTCTATTTTCTACCATTTCTTTATTGGAAAACTTCCAAGCTAGAAGCTTGGCGAGCAGCAAATTCGCCAAATGGCGCAGAATCACGCTAAAAAGGGCGCCAACAATCTTAATTTAATAAAGCATACTGTTCAAAAACTGAACTTATAATTATTTAAACAGTATTTATCGCATATTAAGATACCAAAATTAAAGGTTAATTTTGTGACAGAACACGGAAATGGACTTGCCCTAGGTAGTCGCTCAGAAGCACGTGATATGCGCTTCCGGTCGGTCAACAGTATCGTCCGGCAACAGTATGTCTTTACAACATCTTCTCACATATCGTGCTGGGGACAATATCCTGGACAGAATTGTGGCAGGTGACGAATCTTAGTACCATCACTTCCAACTAGAAAGCAAACGACAATGCCAACAGCCGAAATATCCCATCTCCCCACCGCCATTGAAGTCCAAAATGGTGCAAAGTAGTGGCAAAGTCATGCTGACATGTTTTTTCAATCAGGAAGGACCGATTCTCCTTGAGCTCCTGGAGTGGTTTTGCTGCATGACAACGCGCCATCACAGATGACCGATTTTATACAGAGCCAGTGGCGTAGCGAGGGGTGGGCAAGGGGGTCTATCATGCCCCAGGCGCTACTCGCACAGGGGCGCCAAATGGTCCTTTTCACTAATTCTATATATTATATTACTATATGTTTTTCGGAAAGGGGGACACCAAAAACGTATCGTGCCCCGGGCGCCAGTTATGCTCGCTACGTCACTGCACAGAGCACGTTGGCGAAGTTTCGGTGGACAAAGTTGCAACAACCACCGTACAGCAATGATCTATCGCCATGTGACTCTCACATGTTTGGTAAGCTGAAAATGCATTGAAGTGTCGCCTTTTTTACTCGGACAGCGAAGTCAAGGACAGAGTTCAAAATTGGTTCGAATCTCAGCCAAAGGATTCTATGAGCAGGGTATTCACCGCTTGGTGAAACAGTGGGACAAGTGCTTGTGTAGCTTTGGAGATTACGTTTGAAATAAACTATGTCATTTCCTTTTGTGGCTCCTGTTCCGTTTTCATTTGATCCACCCTTATATATAAAGATATTTGTAAATCATGGTCGACATAACTCAGTTAAGAAGCGGACTGTATAAATTTTAACTCGTTTATTGAACATCACAAACTCAGGCCTAAAAAGCCACGTGCTACACACATCGGGAGCCACCTCACTTACCGTCCTCACTGGACATTCACCTCTGATCGAACTGGCGTTTCCCGCCTTTCACCCTGCTCCAACACCATGTCACGTGATCAGCACATCATCGGGCTGGGAGGGTAGGAGAGCACGGCGCGTAGAATATTAACTTAGCTATTTTCTTAAACATACGTTTATATACTTTTGTATTAAATGGCTTTAACATGTAAAATAATGAACAAAAAATTGTTTCGTTAAAGAACAATGTCGAACGATGACTTCTGTTGTGAAATTTGCCATTTGTCATCTCTGGTCATGATTATCAAATGAGGTATAATATGTGCAAAGAAACGACGAACTACTGTCAAGTATAAGCATACATTAAACTGGGCATGCTTTGCAACTTCCCGACATATCCTGCCGACACTATTATATCGTCAAGTATAACGGCACCATTCCTCTTTGCTTTGTAAATGCCATGTAGAGCATAAAGACTTTTGTCACCTCTTTTCTATCTTTGTTGTACCTGAATGCCATCGTTCTGGCTTCGTTGGCTAAGTTTAGGCTGTGTGCATTGTTTCAACCCAGCTTTACTGTCGCCTTCGTCAATTTTCACGCGCTGTTCTCCTGTCAGATTCTAAAGCAGTGCTGCAGCTTTTGAACTTACTCATGCCCCAATATGTAACCACCGAGAAATGTTAGATGAGCCTCTGTAAACTGTCTGAAAGCATGAAATTTACAGTTCTACAATGGATTCCTGGCCATTGAGTATCTACTGGCTGATTGTTTGGATCAAAAAGTAGTATCTGTTCTTCATTCGTCTTTTACAGAGTCTTCTATCCATATTGTAAAAAAGTTGCTGATTTGGGTTGGCTTAGTACCAATCTTAAAAAACAGTTTTTGGAAAATAATTCTTCTGAATCCTGACAGGAAATCTGTATTGTTTTGCAGCAACCTAGAAAAAAAAGGGTTTGGTAATCTCTCGGCTCATTGCACAAAATGATTGACTTGCTCGATATCTTTACCGAATTAATATTCTGTATGATCTCCACTAGAAGCTGTGTGAATTTTTTGAGGATATGAACAAATTCCACCTCTCTCGCTGTTTCGCTCTTGGATTTTCACCCCCAGAATTTCATGTACTCAACGGTCAGTTTTTTTCCGTGACCTAAGTGTAACGGACAAGTTTAGCATGATGAAGATATGAAGATAATTATTATATAACTATGAAGATCGAGCTGACCTAAAGTATCTCGGAAAAAAAAAATTCAAAAATAATTTATGAGTACGCTGGAGGGAAAGGAATTCTTATTGGGGAATTTCTCTAAATTATTATTGGTGACTGAAAAAGTGTAGCCATCCAACCCACATCGGAAAGAATTATACAAACAGTGCCGGATTATGCATTAGAGGGGTCCGAAGTGGAGATAAATTTGGGTCCCTGTTAGATGTTTTTAAATATTAATTCACTTAGTTAAATACAAAAAAAAATTCAGGTAGTCTCTTTCTAATGAAACTACCGCGGGTTATTAACGTAGGATTACTTATCGTTGCTTACCTCTTTTGTATGTTTATATGTATCTATATATATGTACGTATGCATATATATATATATATACATATATGTATATCAAAATTTTGACGCATCTTGGTACTTTTCTGTTTAACTTGTCCAAGCGATAGACTGGGTTTGGCGCTCTGAAAAAATTATAACTCGCAAAGACGGATGGACGGACGGGTTTTGCGTCTGAAATTTTCCTTTCAGAAGGACCGTTATGGAGGAATATAATCCTACGTGAAAAAAGACATTTGGATTTTTTTATAAATTTTTTATTTTTATAATCAGAACAATATAACAAAACAAATAAAAAATATATTAATCAAGTTTAGTAGCTTAAGGTGTGAGCCGGAGATCAATTCCTTTGAAAGAGTCTCGGAATTGTACGGTCATATTTTTAATTCGTAATTAAAATATTATAGAATAAAAAGCTATCGCAAATTGAATAGAAAAATCAGTAAACACAGCACTCCACAACACACTCAAAAAGCAAATGACTTAAAGTAGGTACTGACCATCGAGTTAAGAATAATATAGGAACGGCAAGGATTCTGGGGTCAAGTTAAGGATGTCGATGTCGGTGCAGGTAGTGTTATATCCTTATCTTTATACGCTGTTTAGGAGTTTCCAAACATTTGTTAAATCAATATGCAGACGTTAGACCCCAATTCTACGAATTTCCAAGGGAAGTTGTATGTTTTTGCCTTCACAGTGTACACAATAGTTATGCTTTGCCGAGGAGCCCACAATAAAGGCGAAACCTTTGTCGAAAGCTAGCTGTACGCTGGAGATATATTTTTGCTTTAACCTCCGCCCATTTAGCAGTCTTGTAACATTAAAAAATACGATACCTAACGAAAACTTTACGATTTTAAAAGTTTTAGTTGGAAAAAAGAAAAAGGTTAGTAAATTTTTGTATAAAAGAAGAGGAAGCACAATAAGCAACAGTGGGGATAATAGATGGTTTAGCAAACAATCTCTCCCGTTTAAACGGCGCAGATTTTTTTTCCTGATTTTTTTCAACCTATAGAATCTTGAAAAATTTTCCAATTAAAGGTTGCAAAATTGTTTTACTTCTTTAAACTGATAACAGATGGCAGTACTAACCATTTTTCTGCTCATTTGACTGGAATACATTGAATGAAAGTGAAAATGACTAGTTTTAGGCGTTTGCACTGTGCAAACGGCGCCCCTCAAAGGGTTAATATCTGTTTTTTTTTACGTGTTTAATTTCATGAGTCAAAAAGGATCAGTTTATTGTAGAGGAATAATGCAACAATTCTTTTTTTCCAAAACCCTTGAATACTTTTTTTTCATCAATGTACAGGAAATCTCCTTTGTTTCCTTATCCCCTAATAATGATTCAAGCTATCTTTGTCTACTGAAATTCTCTGGTTTTCACCGAGTTTTTTTTTTTTTTTTTTTCAGGATTACAGGACAAGATTCGTCTTCCTTCTAAGTATCTCTTGCTCATCGTAGGGGATAAAATCCCTTCATTTTTTATGAGGCTAATAATAATAATAATAATTATTATTATTAAAGAAGAAAAAGAACGAGAATGGTTTTTTTGGACGGGGGAAATTTCCTTTCATAACATTAAATGGACGTTACGCTCTTTTTCTTCTTTCGTTAAAATTGCTGGTTTGTTTCGGCTTCAAAGTACTATTGTGAATCGAGAAAAATATCTAGACTAATAACTTGTCATTTTTATTTCAAAATAAATAATTTCTTTCAACAATTTTTCCTTAACTGAACAACAATAATAACAAGAGGCAATATTTTCTCGAAATTTATATAAATAGAAGTATTATTAATATAATGCCAGGATTACAAAATGGTTTTGTCTCCGATTAATGAGAGTTTTTTGTAAAGCTGGATTTCAGTGGAAAAAGCTGCATTTCTTTTCCAAGTTCATTGCAGATCCTACAGGGCAGTTGAATACGCTTCCAAAGTCTTCCATGTTTGAAACTGCCCCATTGACCCTGAAAGAAAAATTTCAATTTTGTATTCTAAAATTTCTTTTTTTTTTCTCGTTTGAATTTAAAAAAAAAAAACGTTAACCACGCAATTATTCTAGAAAAAGAAAGTAAGTACAGAGAATGTCTTTTTAAGTGACCTCGGTCAACAATTTAAAATATGTGAATAAACTGCTTCTCCGCGGAAAATTAGAACTTGCACGACTAGATCACTGGTGCAAAAACCCTGAGGTGTTTTCGAATATTAATTAACACAAACATCATAGCAGCTTAATAGGGAGTTTAATTTAAACTCGTTTTAAAACACACTATTTCTTATGACTCTTTCTGCAAAGAAGCAAGCTTATTTACTACCTCGTTACATTTCTCAGAAAGAAAACTTAAAAAAAAAAAAAAGATTTCTGCTTATTAGTGTTAGATTTCAAAGATTTTACGTTACGAGTACATGACATAGGTTGATAACCCAGTCAGGGCCCGATTTAGAAAATTCTTGACTATAGGCACAACTCGGGATGGGGGCCCCCTAACACTGATGTGGGCGTAAAATTTCCAAAATTGACACACAAAAAAAAAATAATCATGAATCATTGTGAAAGCACCATTTTAACGAGAATTGGCTATTTGAAGCGTAGAAGCCTAGAACATTATCAAATAACAAAAACAAATACAGCATATTAACTTCATCATTAAAACATCAAAACAATGCAACCAAAAAAACTTATTAATCCCTTATATACACTGGTGAGATAAATTAAGAGTATTTGCATATTTTATCGAATTTCATGAAAGGAACTGAACTGAATGTAAAACCACTGCTTCTAGACAAAAATGCAAATCTTGTACGTCAAATACGTAAGCGTACACGTGTGTGTAGGTGGAGCCAGTAGAGAAACAGGCTTTATAAGCGCGCATACGTTAAGACGCATTTCGTTCGCTAGCACACCTCGGAGAATTTCTTGGTGTTATTTTGCAGCAGTCGGTTTATTTTAAAATTGTAACAGTAAAAATGAGTAACCACCAAAGTTTAGATGATGGAATGAGGTGTCGAATTGTGGGGAGGTTAGAAGCAGGCCAATCTCAAGTCCAAATTTGTAGAGAGTTCAATTTAACGCCCAACGTCATGTGTAACTTATGGAAACAGTTCCAAGATACCGGATCCATCGAGAGAAAGCCTGGGCAAGGTCGTCCAAGAGCCACGACGGCCAGAGAAGATCGCCATTTGTCGATTATTGCGAGGCGCAACAGGAGTGCTACAGCTTCTGAGCTCTCTCGTGACTTGTATGCAGCCACTAACCCGTGTATCAAGGGTGACTGTTTACAAAAGACTTCATGAGAGAGGGTTGTTTGCAAGACCTGCTGTTTGCATCCCGCTCACTTCTACGAACAGGAGAATCCGTTTATCATGGTGCAGAGAGCATAGAGATTGGAGTATGGATCAATGGGCGACCGTTCTCTTCACTGATGAGTCCCGGTTCAACCTAAACACCGATTCTCGCCGTACGGTTCATATGGAGAGAACCAGGGACCCGCTACCTACCCTACAATGTCCGCGAAATCGACCGCACACCCTCCATGTCTTTGAAAGAGGCACTGTGACTGGTGTGAGGTATAGGGATGAGGTCTTGGAGCCCTATGTTCACCTTTTCAGGGGTGCAGTTGGCCCTGAGTTCATTTTAATGGACGATAACGCGAGGCCACATAGAGCTCTTCTGGTCGACGAATTTCTAGAGAGTGAGGATATTCGCCGGATGGATTGGCCAGCCAGATCTCCAGACCTTAACCCTATAGAACATGTCTGGGACGCTCTGGGGAGGGCAATTGCAACTCGCAACCCCCCTCCGAGAACCATCCAGGGAATGAAAACAGCGTTGCTGAACGAGTGGGACCAATTGCCACAGGAAATGATAAACTGCCTTATTTCAAGTATGAAATCACGCTGCGAGACCTGTATATCTATAAGAGGGGACCATACCCCTTATTAACCCATCTATTAACCCATTTTTTTTGTTTGTTCTGCAACCGCTGTTTCATACCTTCCGACGCCAACGAGTGTTACGTACGATCATGCGTGTGTATTACAATTATTGAATGGTTATTTGTTTTGTATTGTATCAATGTATGTACATATCAAATTTCATTAAAATCGGTACAGTAGTTCTAGAGATAATCGACCAGGTCTGCAAATTCTCTTAATTTCTTACACCATTTGTACACTATAACATACATATGATGAATTATACATATGATGAACCAATCAATTAAATATGAAAGAATATATAAAAAAATTGCTATTGAAAAAGGTAAAATAAAAAATAAAAAATTGAATTGGGAATTTTCTTCTTTTTTTTTCTTTTAAAATAAAAATTTGAGGGGGGGGGGGGACATTCGAGGGCACTTAGGCCGATTCGTAAAGGGCCTAATGGAAAATGAGGGCCTTAACACAGTGCAAGAACATGAAAGTCGGTCACTTTCCAGGCAAAAATATTTTGGTGATTGAGTAACAGTGAATATCCACGAGCATTTAGACAAATAACAGCCTCATGTCAGCGGCTCACATGTTCAAGATTGTTGCTGCGAGTTCAATATTTGGATGGCATCATTACATCTATAAAATAACGAATGATAAGATTATGTTTTTCTTTTCATAACTTTCTAAAAAGTCATAAAAGCGAATTTACATTTCATTTCTTATCTAGCTAGGATGACACAATGTGTACATTATGCGATAAAAATGTCGTAAACATTTAGCCTCAATACATGACCGGGACCAAAGGTATACTTCTAACACGCAGAGGAAAGACATTAAACTCCTAACATAGAGAAGCTATTTAAATTGAGAATATATAACCCTGATACTCTTTTGAAAAATTAAAATATAGTTGAACGTTATTAATATGTTGATAACGTTTATATGTGAATAACATATTAACGATATTAAAATTAGACGAACAAAAAGCCATAGTGTCTTTATAAAGGCATATGGAAATAAACGAGTGAAAAAGCTAAACTTTGATAAAATGCACACCAGGTTAATGCTCTTACGTATTTTTTCATCCTTTTTCTAGGCTATACGGTATAGTTCTATTTTCCCTATAAAATCGTCGCATATATATTTATTTTTCTTTTGTTTAAAATATCTCTAAAATTTATTTAATATATTGACAAAAATATTTTTTTAAAGTTAAAAATATCTCTTTTTTAACGGGTTTTAAAACAGTAATTTTCGTCGATTTTCTGAAGTGGATTTTGCCGATTTCATTCTCCAGTGTTTAATCAAATCCCCCCCCCTTTTCTTTTTCTTTTTTAAAAACGATCTTCAGTTTAAAACGAAATAAGATTTACAAACTAGAAACTGAATGTGCATCTCTTAACTTCTTGAAGGATAGAATATTTTCTTCGTCTGCTCTTACGGTTTTACGGTTGTCTCTTCATCATTTGTTTTTGAGTTAACAGTATCGAGAGTTAAGAATTTCTCTCTACATTCATTTCTACTATTACTCCTATCGGGCGCGAATATCACAGTCTGGCCTAGTAAAATTGTTGCTTTTGACCAAACGTTCAGAAAGTATGAATAAGAATGTTATACAGTACATAGATTTCTTCAAATTTAGCCAAACTAAATATCCTAAAACTACATGCTCATAAAAATATTGGTCGAAAGAATGGAACTGAATTCTGATGTTTGTGTTACTCGATAATTGATTGTAGAACTTAGAAAAAATATTGATTGTAAATTTTTACCTTATTCTATAAATTAGTGAGAGCTTGAAAATTTAAATTTTAAATTGCAAAAATTTTGCATTTCTCGTACAGCACTATCCACTAAAGTTTCGAATCTATTAAAATATTGGGACTTGTTTGTGAATTTCGTATACATACAGTCACAATAAATATTTTTCCGCCTGAAGAAGATCTATTAATTAATCCGGAAATAGTTGTCACACGTAATTTTTCATTATGGATATCAAAAAGCTGTACGTTCGTGCAAAGTGCGCTTTCAATGTGTACCAAACAAAAAATAAATAAATAACTGACATTTTCTATGTGGACGAGTGAATAAATGGCAGTTTTTGCGGGCCATTTTCGATTTTGTAAAATTTAACTATCCTTACCGTGATTTTGGAGAAAGCAAAAACTTCGATTCAGGGTTTGAGGCAGGCTTGCTCCGTAGCTCACAAAACATCTGTAAAAAGTAAAGAAAGTCACTTTGCGCTCTAATATGTATGTCAGTTCTATTTAAACAATAATATAATAAAATTTTAAACAATCATTACAATATATAAATATATATATATATATATATATATATATATATATATATATATATATATATATATATATATATATATATATATATATATATATATTTATATATATATATATATATATATATATATATATATATATATATATATATATATATATATATATATATATATATATATATATATAAACACTTCGTGAATAAGTAGTCGTAGCGGTAGAAGTGGTGAATCTTCAATAATAACACACATTTTTTTAAACAACACATTTATTAAGTCATACTAGGAGAGAGATGAGGTCTTCCTTAAACGAGAAAACCTCCAGTCTATCTGAAGAGTGTAAAAGCAAGAATGCAAATATACGTCACTTCACATCCCCAAATTCTCAAAATGGAACTTTCCTTATGGTCAGGTTTGTCATAGTAAGCAAATTTCATCGTTACACGATTCCTTACATGGTTACAACTTAGTGTAAAACTGCAAGGTGACCATTTTCTCAAGGGTCATACTTAGCTCAGATTTTGCCCGAGGGAAGATATAAAAATTACTAAAAACTTTAAAGGGGTTGGTAAATTTAGTAATTTACAGGACAAAGTTAGGAAATGAGGAATACATTTTGTCATATATATATATATATATATATATATATATATATATATATATATATATATATATATATATATATATATATATATATATATATATTGAAGAGCCAAAAAACTGGTACACCTTTCTAATATCGTGTAGGGCCCCGAAGAGCACGACGCAGAAGTGCCGCAACACGATGTGGCATGGACTCGACTAATATCTGAAGGTATCTATAATGCAATTTACACCAATAATTCTGCAGGGGAATCCACATAGGAGTGCGAGGAGGAGGGGATCTCTTCTGAACAGCACTTGCAAGGCATCCTAGATATTCCCAAATGAAAATCCTAGATATCCCCCCAGACATGACCATGTCTGGGGATTTAGGTGGCCACTGGAAGTGTCTAAAGTCAGAAGAGTGATACTGGAGCCACTCGGTAGCAATTCTCTACGTGTTGGGTGTCTCATTGTCCTACTGGAGTTGTCCAAGTCCGTTGGAATGCACAATGGACATGAATGGGTGTAGAGGATCGGACAGGATGCTTATATGCCCATTACCTGTCAGAGTTGTCTCTAGACGTATCAGGGTTCCCATATCACGTGAACTGCATACGCCCCAGCCATCACAAAGGCTCCACCAGCTTTAACAGTCCCCTGTTGACGTGTACGGGCCATGGATTCGTAAGGTTGTCTCCATACCCATACATGACCATCCGACCTATACATTTGGAAACAATACTCGTCAGACCAGGCAACGTGTTTCCATCAACAGTCGTCCAATGGAGGTGTTGGTGGGCCCAGGTGAGGCGTAAAGTTTTGTGCTGTGCAGTCAACAACAGTACACGAGTAGGCCTGTGGCTCCGAAAGTTCATATCAATGACGGTCCATTGAATAGTTCGCAAGCTGACACTTGTTGATGACCCAGCATTGAAATCCACAGCAGTTTGAGGAAGTGCTGCACGTCTGTCTCGTTGAAGGATTCTCGTCAGTATTCGACGGTCCAGTTCTTTCAAAGTATTTTCCTGGTCGCACCGCTGTCGGAGATTTGACGTTTTACCGGGTACCTGATATTCACGGTATACTCGTGAAATGGTCGTGCGCGAAATTCCGAATTGCATCCCTACCTCGCAGATGCTATGTCCCATCTCTCGTGCGACGACTATAACGTCACGTTCAAAGTCACATAAATCGTGATAAGTGCCATTGTAGCAGCAGGAATAGATCTAACAGCTTCGTCAGACACCTGTTGTCTTATATAGGCGCTGCCGACCGCATCGTGTTACGCTGATTGGTTGCATATCTCCGTTATTTTCGTACACCCAGTGCCGATTTCCGAAGCGCAACAACTAGACTGCGCCAGACCCTCAGGTTTTGTAGTTTCATCTATTACACTGATCCTGTTTTCCTTTGCAAAATTAAAGGAATACATTTTTGCTTTTAGAACAAAACTGAGCAGAGAAAAATCAAAATGTAGATCTTAAGTACATGTAATTCCGCTTCTTATGGCTGCAACAAACTCTCGATTATCTGTAAACTAATTGGCAGAGAATCACAAAAAGGGTTAGTTATTCATTACAAAACGACTGAAAGAACGCCAATGGGGCTCGCATTAATATAATATAATAAACAGACGAAAAACTGCATATCCACGCAAGTCTTGTTATTTTAACTAAATTTAAAATAGTATAAATAGTTTGTAAAATATTCCATTATTACTACCTGTTGCTAGCCAGATGTGTTTGGTTTCCTGTTCCCTCCAGGTGCCATTTTTTAAGTAAAGCCTCACACTTCTGTCAGTCGCAGCATGGTTTTAAGAAGCGAACAGCCGTATGCAGATCGATTGTAAATAGTGATTGCAATACCGGTATATCAGTATATCGAATACCGGTATTTCGTGCTATTTTGCAATTTCAGAAAACCGGTATTTGCTAAGGATAAATACCGGTATTTTGGTATTACTATAAAGAATAAATTTTTTTTTTATCAAAAGTTTTGACTTAAATTATTAGCCATCTACTGTTATTTGAAGTACGTAATTTTTTTTTGCCATTGATGTGGCAGTACTAACATAAATCATTTACTGTCTCGTTTTCGTTCCGTTTCGATTAAGGCTTTCAATACCGGTATTAGCTATAAATGAAAAAATTGTTACAAACAATGATACGATAGTAATACAAAAAATAGATTTATTCAAAACCGTCAGACGAGAAACCGAAATGTTAGAAGATGAAGGACTTCGAGGCAAATATTTAGAGAAAGTAATATATCACTCATATTAACAGTACCACCAACCAGCGTAGATGCAGAAAGTGTGTTTTTAACTGCAGGTAATTTGTTCATAAAAATATATTCCCGGCTTAATGCCAGTTTAATAGATGCATTGTGTTTTTCCCGATCACATATCAAAATTACGCAGTTAATAAATTAGTTGTTTTTTTCTTTAATAATAGATATTATATAATAGACTTCACAACAAAATTTTTATGTGATATTTACTCTTCTCAATAATAATACTAAATGTTTTGTTACTTCATTGTATTGTAACACTACTGTGATTTATTTTTTATTCATATATTTTGTTTCTAATGTTATAAATTATTATTTTAAAGCTATTAAAAATAATATTTTATTATAACATTTTCTCCTTTATTTTATATTTGTACATAACAAAATTGTTTATATTTTTATAGTTTATGCATTTTTTGCAAAAACTAATTAATATGGCAAAGAAACAACTGTGATTTTGTATCTTTTTTGAAAAATTCCTAATACCGATAATAATACCAGTATCCCGGTATAACGTTTGAAAAAATACCGAATACCGGTATTGTATTTTTGGGCCGGTATTGCAATCACTAATAATTGTAAAGTATAGCGTAAAGAAGAGCGAGTTATATACGGAAGAAAGCGATGAGCCAAAATGAGTTTTCTCAAGAGTCAGAGCAATGCAGACCAAGCTAGGATTTCAAAATTGACTTTACGAGTGCATTGACTTTACGAGTGCCAATTAAGCCAATATGTGATGCCAGTTTAAAAGGCTGGCAGGTTGTGAACGCTACTATCATCTTTTACTACAAGCGAAGTAAGCTTAAATTTTCAAGCGGTTCCCAGCATCCACGCGGGATTTGAACCTGCTGACTCCCCCAACATCCTAATAGCTATTCGGCCTCCCCTGGCCAGTGTAAAAGGAACGTTTAGAGTTGCGTTTAAAAGTTCGGGACTGTAAGTTCATCACGGGGGTAGAGATTCAATTATGTCATTACATTGCTCAGCGATGTGAGCAATCTGATAGGAGAATTCTGTATGCATTTGATATCATCCACTCTTAGGCCGTCTGCACATGGAGCCACGCACACGGCGCAACTGGTTACAAACCCGTCGACCGGGTTTGTAACCAGTTGCGCCTTGTGCGTGGCTGAATTCAATTACATAGGTTACGACTCAACACGGACTGGTTTGTGATTCGAGTCAGTTATCAGTTTCTTTTGAGTTGCCCCGTGTGCAGACGGCCTTAGTTGTGTGTTCGAATCTAGTAGTAAATATTAGCTTATTATTTTGAATTTTAGTTCCAATTTCTTGCCACTATAACTTGAAAAGTTAGGTTATTTTATAGTTATTTTCTTCACAAGTTTAAAATGTCTGAATTTTTTTTTAATATGTATTTTTTCACCGTATACAAGACCGTTTTTAGCTTTTCTGGATTTCCCGATTTTCTAGGCCCACTTGTGCATTAATTAGCACGTATAATCAGTAGTTCAGAGAACTTCTTTCCTGGATATTCCTGGATGTTCTACAAATTGACTAAAATATATCTAATAGTTTCAAAGATCTATCAAGGAAAGTTCGAAAAAATGCAGATACTTACTTGAGCTACCCGAACGTAGAAAGTTTGCTTCTTATTAAGAGGAATGCCCGGTAAAGGCTTCTCACTTCTGTGATTCTGTAAGTGAGCCTTCAGCCTCTGGATATATATAAATAAATAACATAGTTACTATCTTTAGCAAAAGGACCTTTTTTGCCGTACGATAAATTGCACCCATGCATTTGAGTGGAAATAGAGTAAATTACACAAAAGTTTCCATTATTGTTTATATTTTTGATCATATAATGGTATAAGCAATGATAAAAAGTTTGGTGTACATTAACGCAACAGTGAAATGAGTGAAAATTTCTAAGCCTCGGAGGATCTTTAAGATTCTGGGAATTGAATAAAAATTTCAACTAATTCGGTTATGAAGACAATCTTTTTTTAAACTTCTTGTATTGAGACTATGTGGAGGGAAATTCAAAGAAGGTGGAATAGTATAAAAAATGAAAACACACGGCAATGTCTTTTTTAAAACATACTCCGTCTAAGGAGGTTAATGCATTTTAGACAATATGTTATCAGATAATCTAATGGACCATCGGAAGCGTCCAAGTTATTGGGCCATCGTCCGTAAAATAGTTTAATAATTTTCACTCTATTGGATCCACGAGGACACTCATAAATATATTTTTTAATCCAGTAAGACGTCAGACGAGTAATAACTGCGATATTCACCCAAATAAGCAAAGAATGTGCTTTTGTTTGCAGATACAACAACCATAACAGGAAGAATTTCAAAATGTAAATTCAAGTTCTACTTACGTTAGAATAAATTAAATTTAAAGAAGAAATAAAAATGAATGAATTCATAAGCGCATAATTTTTTTCCTTCCAAAACAAAACTTTTCTTTTCCAAAAGCTTACCTGCAAAAGTGTGTCTTAGTTGCTGATCAATAGTATCAAAAAATTGTTCTGAGGACAAAGGGTTAATAACGCGTTGAATGATTCCCAGAAAAAGCAGATGTGGTGGTTAAATTTATTAACTTTACTGCTAATGTGCTTAGGAAAGCGTGGTTCTCCTTGGAGATTAAAAACAACAAACACCAAGAAACGATGTAATCATTTTGAGTACTAGCTTCGTACTATGCCCAACAACAGCTTCCGTGCCTCTCCATTGCAAAATGAATATTCTAAATTCGGCATATAACACTGAATATTCTATACTGGAAGAAATTGACATGACATCTGAAATTTTTTATAAATTTTACTTTTTCATTAAATGAGATGACATAGCTGCAGCCATAAGACTAAATTAAAATTCAAATCCTATTTTAAGAGATAATGTCTTGTTAAACAATATTAAAAAAAATATGCCATTTCAAACACGCTCGTGTTTTCATCTCGTATATGTATAATTTAGTCAAAATTTAACTAAATAAAATATCCATACCAAGTAAAACAAAGAGCTTAAGCATAGTTGAAACATTGGATGGAAAAATAAATTATTTCTCTCTGTATCAGAAGTAATTTTTTTCACTTATTTTGTTCTTTTAATATGAATTTTATTTTTTTGTTCTTTTTATGTGAATTTATTAAGTACACAAAGGTTAAATTGGGATAGAGACATTGAGCTTGAAATTCTCCTTTGTTGCTGAATGCGTCCATATGAGTTTCAAAATGTTTTCAATCCTCTCCCAAGATAATAATTTTAAGTCTAATTTTAAGTTTTCATCAGGCATTTTTAAGTATTAAATGTACAAAGGCGGTTTTTCCTGAATTTATGAAAAGCATAATCAATGCCCGTAAATTTCAATAACTTTCCACGAAAGTATGATTCGAATGAAACAACGAATATAAGAAAAAGATACCTACATCGTAGGGGAGGAAAAAAGATCCCAGATCGGCGATGAAGTTATTCGTGACACGCGTATCATTGATCTGGAAAGAAAAATTTCTTTGTTTAATTACAGTGAAACTTCATACATGAAAATACGAAATCAGAGATAGCATCATAGACGATTTAAATTGATCTGATGCTTTTGACTTTCTGTTTCCAATGTGGGGATCTTGTGGCCTTGGTATGTTTTTTGGATTGACCAGCATCTTATCAGGAAGATTCCCTTAGAGGTGACCGACTCGGTTAAGCCTCGTGATGAAGAGACCGGTCGATTGCCACGTTATTTATTATTTTTTTGTTTTTCTGTTTTTATTTCAATTATTTAATTGTGTAAGCTTATTTTCAAATTAAAACTTAGTTATGTATCGCCCCAATAGAATTTTCAGTAATTTTTTTTCACTCTTTTAAGAATCCAGTTTGTCTTAATCATACGATTTCTTGATATTTTGGTTACGTGCGATTTTCCAAAAGCATACATACATACATACATACATACATACATACATATATATATATATATATGTATATATATACACAGTTGGCTCTCTGTTTAACGACGCTCTACTTAACGACTATCTCCGGGACTGGGAAATAAAGACGATATTTCCCAGTCCCGGACCCTCCGACGTTATGGGAAATGTTACTTCTTCACAAATTCTGTTTAAGGGTGATCTCTACTTAAGGACGATTTTTCACGGTCCCTTGAAAGTCGTTAAACAGAGAGCCAACTGTATATATATATATATATATATATATATATATATATATATCAAGTTCATTCGGACACCACAACCAGATGGCGGCACCTGACGGTGCAAAGTACTTTCATCTTAACCGTGACTGTTTCAAAAAGCGCCCCAAGAAAGACATTAGATGATGTTTTGCCAGGAAGTGACCAGGTCGCAACGACGTGCAGCTCTTATGCTTACTCCACACCAACGGCGACGGAGACGAAAATCATGTATCTTCGTTGTTGCGCATGCGTATTACAAAAAAATTTTCACTGCCCCTGTTCGTCTCCGTCTCTGGTCTCTGCGGCTTCAAGTTGGAAAAAATTCAACTTTTGTCTCTGCTGCCATGCCCGACAGTCAAGCAGAATAGAAAGAGAAGATTATGCGCATGCGCAAATAAATTGACTTTTCTCCCCGTCTCCTAGCGGTGTGAAGGCTTTTATGACAGTCACAGAGACAGGTGGCAAAATGTGTCTGTCTTTCGTTTCTGTCGCCGTTGGTGTGGAGTAAGCATTAAAAAGCCGTTATGACGCGGCAGCAACCCTTTTATTGTTTGTAATAAGACTATTTAATGTAATAAGATAGACGACGGAATATGTTTCATTCATATAATTTGTTTCTTTCTAATCGTCTTTAATTGAATGTTTGTGTTTTGTTAGCTTTTGGTTTATTCCACTAACTTAACACACCCACGTCTCCTTTACTTACTTACACACACACACACAAATATATATATATATATATTCTCATCAAAGCTGAATATATTAGCGAATGGGTATCTTAAAATTATTGTTCTGATATGTATACTTTTTACCGAATCAGAGAGCAGTTACATATCTATATATATAAAGCAGTTCCGTGACTGACTGACAGATAACGCACAGAACAAACCGCCGGACCTAAAGGGGTGAAATTTTTCAGGGCGATTTTTCTTATAGTGTAGGGGTGCACTAAGAAAGATTTTTGAAAAATTCCTCTTGATTTTTTTAAATTAAATTTTTAAGCTGTTTTTGTAACTTTTTTAAAGTTTGCAATTAAAATAATGATCTCAGGGTTATAAAATTTATATCACAAGAAAGATCATAAAAATTCCTTTAAAAGGCTTTTTCTAATCTTTACCTCCATTTTCTGATTTTTGATGAATTTTTAAAGATTAATTTTTAGAATTTAATTTATTAAATGCTGATCACGTGGTTTCTTTTCTTTTTGTGATACTTTAAATTAATTTTGCGTCACGTGCATAACAACGAGATAAATTGACAAAAAAAAATATTAAAATACGGTAAAAGATAAAATTTAACCACTAGACTAATTGAGATGGAAGTTTTTTAAAAACTGAATTCAAATAGTATGTTTTATGGATACAAATTAATTTCAGACATTGACCGTTGTATTTAATTTGAATATTTTCTTTTACATTATTTTGTCTATAAAAATATCCGTTACGATTTTTTTTATAAATACATATTTTATTTTGGCATTAATTGCATACATGACCGTTGTATTTGTCATATACAATTTTTTTTTAATTAATTGCATACATTGACCGTTGTATTTAATTTGAATGTACTCCTTAGCGAAGCACGGGTATTCAGCAAGTTTTCTTATATAATCAGATTACATGTGAGTTTACTCTTTTTCGATCAGAATAAAGAACCTTCACATTATGAGTATATACCTCATTAAATGCTCATTTACAGCACTATACTGAATGGAGTTGAAGTTCTAGTGTAAGGAATTCGGAAGTCACTGGGACTTGGACGTTTTCAGTGCTACTCTTAAAGATTATTTCCTTGCAGAAGGGGTGTGAATGTGATTTTAAAGCCATCATTTTTTAAATGTGATTTTTAGGAATTTATAATTCATTTATTGATAATAACTGATAATAATAACATTTAAAAATAAATAATATAAATCATTCATTTATAAATAATTGATAATAATTGATAATAAATAATAATGAATGAAAATAATATGTGATTAATTTATTGATAATAAAGGAGGGCAGTTAATTTATTTCTGATAAGTATTTTAAAAAGCATTTGGATTAAAAAATAAAATAAAATAAAGAGAACATTTACCTCAGCTATATTGTTGACATTTAATCTCGTCAATTGACCTCTAACACATTCCAAGGCATTATCGTATCTCTGTTCCATGGAAGAAGGCCACCATACCTTTTCAAATCGCTTGCCAGCAGCGTCGTAAAAACTACCTTGACGCGTGAAGAAACAACAGAAAATCAACATCGAAAAATGTCAGTTATTACATTCCTTAACATGGGTTATACAAAATAGGAATTATAACTGTTTGATAATATTGATTAAGAGCCCGCGATAGCCTAGTGGTAGCTCGTCGGGCTCGGAAATGGGGGTGCTCGGTTCGAAACCCGACGAAAATCATTAAATACCTTCGTGTCTAGGCTGGATATAGGCACGTTGAATCCGCACAACGGAAAGTCCTTCTATGAGGTCGGAGATGATGGGAGAAGGTAGGATTCCCCCATATGTCGCTCCGGGAAGTTCTCGCTCAAAATAGAAGTGGCACCAGCGGGTGGTGTTAGTTCATTTATACTAGTGGTTCTTAACCTTTTGTTGACCAGGGACCACTTGTCACACACACAAAAAAATATCGTCGGGGACCATCTCCTAACCAAAATGGGTTTTATTTTCTGAATAAACAAAATATTTTTGGTAAACAGTTTTAATAAAAAGTTACAAATAAACTTAATAACATTAACAAACGTAAAAGATAACTTAACAGCAACCATAAAAGTCTACAAAAACTTAAAAATGAACGAGATTTTTCTGCTTGCATTTTCTTCAGTAGCTGTGAAAGTGCTGTGATGCTGCAAAATGGCTGTGACGCTGCGAGTCCGCGTCACAGAAAATACATTAGAAATTTTTAAGCAGAACAACGATTTGTTCGTACTCAAAGCGTCAGAAAGTTGAAAAAATACAGGAATTTTTAGAAATTGAACAAAAAATTGGGAACTAAATTTTTTTTTTGCTCCCAGTTAAAAAAAAAAAAAATTCAGTTTGCTGTCGTTTTGAAATGACGAAACTATTTTTTTTTTCAATTACTCCTGACCTTGCGGAACACTTTTGGGGTTCTCCCGAACCACTGGTTAGGAACCACTGATCTATTCGGTGCCCCCATTGAAGTATAATAATATAAACAATTCAACACAAACAAAAAAATTTATAAAGCAGGCATAGACTGCCAAACAAATTAACTGAAAACCTACCGTAGCGTTGAAAACTTTTAACTTTTCAATAAAAGATTGCGTAGTTGCAACAAGTCCTCATATTGAAAATGGACAGATATAACTAAAAATAAATATTCCAACAGAGCTAGATAACTATAGAAAGAATGTAGACAAAAAATAAACAGAAATCAAGCACTCAGGGCTCTACGCACCATAAGGCAAGATTCTGTAGTAGTGCCGGAACTAAACCAGAATTCGAGGAAACCGACTGGTCTCGTCATCAGGTAGCCTAACCGAATCAATTAACTCAAGGGGAACTTTCTGAATTGGAAGCAGGTATAACCAAAAGACATCCCAAGGCCCCGAGATCCTCTTTGAAACAAACACACGGACAACTTGCACTTAGGGCACAACGCATCATATATGCAAGTACACATAGAATCCTAAAGAACACAAATGCCCCCATTGAAAACATCCAACGATTCTCGCGGATTATGTGCGAATGTCTTCAGGACAAGTGCCTTCATTGGGGAACAAACAAAATAATAATTAATTATTAAAAGGATAGGTGGAGGTGTAATATTCAATTTGCAAACAATGCATTTCCCTGTTTTATTTTGTTAGTGTGTGTATATTACATAACTATTGAAATTAGTTAATGTTAATTGTAAGAATTTTGATTGTAACTGAATACTTGTCCTTATGTAATATTTGTTTGTGTATTGTAATATTGTAAATGAACGTAGATATATATATGAAAAGAGGATATGATTGTATAATGTGAAAAAAATTAAGTATTATTGCAATTCAGTATGTGTTGTACTGAAAATTGTTAATGTTAACTACATAAAGTTTGTTTTGCAAATGAATACATATATGTTTGTAAATACTTATACGCTGCTATATGAAGTTGTTAATGTCTTTATGTGCGTTTAATTGTGCATGTAAATTTGTAAACATATTTAAGTTGTTAGTGGAAATGTGTTGTTGTTATAAGTATGTCTTGAAATATGTAGGTGTACGTGGATACTTCTGTTTAGATATTTGTCAGCACAAGAATGTTGAAAATGCTTTGTATAACTGTAAAAATTGTACCTAATTTTTGAATACCTACTTATTTATTTGATTTGGCAATGTAAGTAATTTTGTAATTATTTGGGGATTTCCCCTAGGAGTTTAGAGTTTTATTGTGGTGTTTGGCCTGAACAGATGTTTGACTTGTCCAGTGCTACTAAATGGGGCTCTTTAGCAGCTTTTCTGTCGATCGATTAATTATCAGACGTTCTGTATGCCGAAACGCGGGACAGTGAATTTATTGAATTCAATATACAAACCGTAATTATAGGAAACTAATAATTTTTTTTAGAGTCGTTTGATGTAAAAGCTATTCTGGAAATTTCGTGATTGAGAAAAAGAAATTTAAGGCAAAAATTAGTTTAAGAAGACAAAAAAATTGAAGGGAAGGGAATAGACTCCAAGCATAAAAAAAATTGTATCAAGAATTACAAAACTTGAGATTGTCTTTTAAAAAATCCCTGTATCGAAGTCAACTCCTGTGTTTTTTTTGCATGAATTCATTCAAACAGTTTTTTTAAAACTGGGAGCCAAAAAATTATTTGTTAAAATTCTAAAAATTCCTATATTTCTTCCGCTTTCTGACGTTTTGAGTACGAAAAAATCCTTGTTCTGCTTAAGAATGTCTAATATGTTTTCTGTGACGCGGACACGCAGCGTCATAGCCATTTTGAAGCATCACACCCATTTTACAGACAGTAAAGAAAATGCAAGCAGAAAAATCTCGTTCATTTTTATGTTTTCGTCAGCTTTTCTGCTTGGTATTAAGTTTTCTTTTACGTTCAATTTGTTACTGTTATTAAGTTTATTTGTGACTTTTTATAAAAGTTGTTTATCAGAAATATTTTATTTATTAAGATAATAAAACCCATTTTGGTTGGGATATGGTCCCCGACCAATATATATATATATATATATATATATATATATATATATATATATATATATATATATATATATATATATATATATATATATATATATATATATATATATATATACACACTGCTTGACAATTGCTAAGGAACAGCCACATTTGATAGAAGAAATGAAACTTAGTACATATTTAGTAGAGATACTGTGCATTATTTATTATGCAAAATGGTACAGATTTCGCCACATGGAAAAAGAAGAAAACGAAAAACATAAAAGATGCTCTTTGGAGCATTTACAAACAGCCACGAAAAATGGGTCTTCCTGCCAGAATGAAACAGTTATGAGTACCTTAGTGGGGTGTGTGACCTCCTCGGACACTAGTGCACATTGTGCATCTGTTTTTCATACTGTCTACTAAAGTATTGAGGAGTTCTTGGGGGCATATTGTCCCACTTCTCTCTCAAGATAATTTTCAGTTCTTGCATGGTTCGGGGAGGGAGAGTTGTTTGAGAAACACGTCTGTTAAGAGCATCCCATGCATGCTCTATAGGATTTAGGTCACGAGAGTAAGCAGGCCATGTCATAGGTTCAATATTTTCTCTTTCTAGTGTGTCCGATACTTCGGCGGTCCTGTGTGGACGCGTATTGTCGTCCATAAACAGATAATCTGGACCTATCGCACCCCTGAAAAGACGAACATGATCCAGAATAATCTCTCTGCAATACCGCTGCGATGTAACAATACCTCGCTCAAACATGTGAAGCGGTGTTTTGCCATTGTGCCTAATGCCTGCCCACACCATCACGCATTGGCCATACCGATGACGTTCCTGAACATTCTATGGTGCATAACGTGTTCTCTTTTTCCACACTTAACTGGTGACCAGAATCACTTGACACAGTTAAACGGGATTGGTCAGAGAACATCACTCTGGACCACTCTTGCTGACCCCAACCAATATGTTCCTTACACCAACGTAATCTTTCTCGACGATGGCGTGGTTGAAGTGGGATGCATTGAATAGGCTTCCGTGCATACAAACCAACCTGATTTAATCGCCTAGAAATGGTTCTGGCTGATACATTTGTACCGGTAGCGGTTGCAAGGTGTGCAGCTATCTCACTAGGAGTGAGATGTCTGTTCCTTCTCGCCACTAGGGATACATATCTAGGGATATATACTAGGGATATATACTAGGGATACATATGCCGATGATGTGGTGTCCCTTCCACGACCATCGGCATGCTTTCGCAGAGCATTTTCACACACAGCGGCCTTTTTTAATCGCGATATGACACTTTCTGCCACTCCCATTACTCTGGCCACAGAATATATATATATATATATATATATATATATATATATATATATATATATATATATATATATATATATATATATATATATATACAGATATTTAAAATTAAGATAATTAAAAGGGCAGATGTGACCATATAATACTCCTCTAACCTGAAATAAGATTGACATATATAAATAGGCAAAAAACGGAATTGGAGGTGGTATAGTTGATGACTGGGGGGGGGGTTGTGACCCCCCAACCCCGGTTAAACATGTTTTAAGCCAGGCAACACTCCCGGAGGTCGGCTATAACACCAAGACAGTAATAAAAAATTATGAAGAGGAAAAATATTTTAGGTGAAATAGATAAGTTAAACCAGATAGTTTACTAATGTAGTCAACTAAAACATAATTACAAGATGAATAGAATGAAAAAAAATCTTAATACTAAGTTACAGAAATAGAATAATACTAACTAACTAAATAATTATTCACTAACATATACACTATATATATACAAAATACTTAGCTCCCACCAAGCAAAGAGACACGAAACCCTTGCACACTCACATTTTATAGACATAGTAGGGATAAATATCGCCGTATTAGGGAAATTTTTTAATGTTGCCAACTTATTTTAAAACGATTCATACAATCTTTATTGTCTAAATTAAAAAACTGGGTTAGAATAGATACGAGGAAATTGACTGGAAAACCCTGGTCAATAGCTATAGTTAAGAATTTAATTATACTGACGTCCATAGTTTTTTTGTTTGAATGTAATCGTTGACAACGTATTAACTGGTTAGTAACTATATTGCGTTTAGTATTTAAATGTAGAGCATTATTCCAGTTCATAATCCTAACAGTTTTAAAGTTGTAAAACTCGCGTTTATCATATAGACAGTATGATATTAGATTTTGATTAACATTTAAACTCAAGTCTAAAAATACCAAATTTCCATAGTTATCTTTATCAGTCTCCACTAGTTTAAGATTTTTAGGGTAAAAATTAATATCTATTTCATTTAAGTTTTCATTAAAACATATGAGTATATCATCTACATATCGGAAAAACATAAGTTCATTTAGAATCATTACACGTCTTTCATAAAAGTGAAGGTATATATCTGCTAAAGCAGATGAGCATCCTCCACCCATTGGTATTCCTTGTATTTGTTTAAAGAAGTTACTACCATTATATAAAACTGTTTCATAAAGTACAAGATCTAATAACGCACGATATTTATTTTCAGTTATATACGTCTTTAAATCATATTGATCGTATAATCCATGAATAATACTATAGAGATCTTTTAGGTCGATAGAGTTGAAAAGATCCGTAAAATCGTAGCTTTTAACGTTTGTTATATCACCTTTACCTTTTATCTGTTTAACTATTTCTAAGCTATTATTGATGAAATAGCCACCCTCTTTACTTATTTTTTTATAAACTATTTTAAGTATGTTTAAAAGTTTATTATTAGCAAGCGTTAAGTATGTATTGCAGCCCACAGTAACAGTTCTAAATTTAACAGGCGATTTATGAAATTTAGGAATTAAGACTAAATAAGGAAACCTAAGATTTTTAATATCATAACCATTGTGCATAATGCCATTGTGCATATGCCATTGTGCATAATGCCTGCTCACACCATCACGCCTTGGCCATACCGATGACCAGTGGCGCACTCAGGGGGGGGGGCCCAGGGGGCCCTGGCCCCCCCCAAAGAAGTAGAAATATTGATTTTGCATTATAAATATTTTTATTCGTTCATCTCGGCCCCCCCCATGCATTATAAATATTTTTATCCATTCATCTCGGCCCCCCCCAAGAAAAAATCCTGGGTGCGCCACTGCCGATGACGTTCCTGAACATTCTGTGGTGCATAACGTGTTCCCCCTCTCTCTCCACATTAACTGGTGACCAGAATCACTTGACACAGTTAAACGGGATTGGTCAGAGAACATCACTCTGGACCACTCTTGCTGACCCCAACCAATATGTTCCTTACACCAACGTAATCTTTCTCGACGATGGCGTGGTTGAAGTGGGATGCATTGAATAGGCTTCCGTGCTTACAAACCAACCTGATTTAATCGCCTAGAAATGGTTCTGGCTGATACATTTGTACCGGTAGCGGTTGCAAGGTGTGCAGCTATCTCACTAGCAGTGAGATGTCTGTTCCTTCTCGCCACTAGGGATACATATCTAGGGATACATATCTAGGGAT
This sequence comes from Dolomedes plantarius, assembly GCA_907164885.2. Lineage (NCBI taxonomy): Eukaryota > Metazoa > Arthropoda > Arachnida > Araneae > Dolomedidae > Dolomedes > Dolomedes plantarius. Next base: position 92,749,636 of record OU015491.1, on the reverse strand, counting down.
ATATACTAGGGATACATATGCCGATGATGTGGTGTCCCTTCCACGACCATCGGCATGCTTTCGCAGAGCATTTTCACACACAGCGGCCTTTTTTAATCGCGATATGACACTTTCTGCCACTCCCATTACTCTGGCCACAGAATATATATATATATATATATATATATATATATATATATATATATATATACAGAGGTACCTCCCTTAGCGGACACTCCCGAATAGCGGACACCTCTAATTAACGGACATTTTTACGAGTCCCAGTCCTTTTATATAGAAACAATCCATGTTATTCCCTCTGGATAGCGGACACTCCAAATAACGGACAGGTATTTTTGAAAAACTTTCAATTATTTTGGCAAACATTTCAAAATTATTCTAACAACCAAGCTAAAAATATATGCTTATGCGTCTTTACAACGGACAAACTTTATGTCTTAAGGGTGAAAAAGAGTGTGTAGTGGCGGGAAAATTTCAAAAGAGCCGCTCACTCTTTTGCTATGTTGCAACATGCTGGGAGACTTCGAAACTCCAGTTGTTATTGGAAAAGCTAAGAAACCTAGATTTTCAAGAACATCGATGTGCGAAAATTTAGTGTTTCATGGAAGTCAAATAAGAAAGCATGGATGATCACTGAGATAATGAGCGATTGATGTGTGGAGTTAGAAATGAAAAAAAAGAGAAAAATCATTCTGTTCATGGACAATGCTACTTCCCATCCTGATGATTTAAAGCTCAAAACTATTAATTTAGTTTTCTTGCCCCCTAACACTTCGATGCTACAGCCACTTGATCAGAGAATTATCCGCAGCTTTAAAGTACGATATAGAAAGCTGCTTCTGAGACATGTGCTTTCACAGATTATCTCCTGCAAATCCAGCGAAGAGTAGGCAAAATATGTATCTGTTTTGGATGAAATTTCCTGAACTACGTCAGCCCTTACAAAGGTGGAACCTGGGTGCTTTCTAAAATGTTTTATGACGGCGGAATTTTTTAGTACAAGCGAAGTGGCAACTGACAGTACTACTGAAAAAAGGAAAAAGAACTTGATCTAGAAGCCAGTTTGGATTCAAATGTCAGCGTTGAAGAGTATGTGAAGATCGACAACGATTTATCCATTAAGGAAGAAAACCTTCATGTTTCCAATTTCATTCATCGGGACACCACTGAAACATTGACCCTTTCTGAGGATGATGATGAAGAGATGGCGTTTCAATTGCCAATGGACTGTAAAATCAAAGATTATTCGGAAACACTAAAATACAGCGAACAATTGAAACTGTTCTTTTTGAACAATGAAGATTCGGAGGGACTAGAAAAACTAAATCCTATGAAGATTTACCTGGAAAAACAGGTTTACAGTGTAAAGAAGGGAAATCAAATTTTGTTAACAGATTTTTTCAGTCGTAATTAAAATAATTTAGCTCCTATACATTGTATTTTGGGATTATTTAATGCAAGATAAAAGGATTAGAACACAATTAAAAGGTATAAAAGTAGTTAATAGTTATTCTTTTCTTACCTAATTAATTTTCCCTTTTAATAAAAGTTGCAGCCGTAATTTTCAATCAAATGTCAAACAGAAGTACAAAAACTTTTTTTATGAAAAGGTTGTTCTCCGCAATAGCGGACACCTCCTAATAACGGACAAACTGTCCGTTACAAGCGGACCCGTGACTGTCCGCTTTTTGGATGTACCACTGTATATATATATATATATATATATATATATATATATATATATATATATATATATATATATATTGGGGAGGGCAACATTTTTATAAAAAGTTTTTGCTCTTTTGTTTGACATTTGATTGAAAATTACGGCTGCAATTTTAATTAAAAAGGAAAAATTAATTAGGCAAGAAAAGAATAACTGTTTGCTACTTTTCCTTTTAATTGTGTGCTAATCCTTTTATCTTGCATTAAATAATCCCAAAATACAATGTATAGTAGCTAAATTATTTTAATTACTGCTGAAAAAATATCGTAAAGTTTGATTTCTCTTTTTTACACAACAAACCTGTTTTTCAAAATGAATCTTCATGGGATTTAGATTTGCTAGTCCCTCCGAATCTTTGCTAGTCCCTCCGAAAGAAATGTTTGAATTGTTCGATGTATTTCAGTGCTTCCGAATAATCTTTGATTTTGCAGTCTTCCATTGGCGATTCCTCATCATCATCCTCAGAAAGGGCCAGTTCTTCAGTGGTGGCCCGATGAATGAAATTGGAAATACGCATGTTTTCTTTTTCAATGGATAAATCGTCGTCTATCTTGACTTCCTCTTCAACGCTGACATTTGAATCCAAATTGGCTACTAGATACGCAAGTTCATTTTTGCTTTTTTCGGTAGTGCTGTCAGTTGCCACTTCACTTTTACTCAAAAATCCCGTCTTCTTAAAATATTTTAGAACGCCCCCAGGTTCCACCTTTTTAAGGGCTGACGTAGTCCAAGAAATTGCATCCAAAACAGATACCGATTTTGCCATCTCTTCGCTGGATTTGCAGGAGATAATCTGTGTCAGAAGAAGATTTCTGTATCGTACTTTAAAGCTGCGGATAATTCCCTGAAATTGGCTGTAGCATTGTCCATGAACAGAATGATTTTTCTCTTTTGTTTTTTAATTTTGTTGTCTAACTCCACCAACCAATCGCTCATTATCTAAGTGGTTATCCACGCATTCTTATTTGACTTCCATGAAACACTAAATTTTCGCACATCAATGTTCTTGAAACATCTAGACTTCTTAGCTTTTCCAATAACAATTGGAGTTTCGAAGTCTCCCAGCATGTTGCAACGCAGCAAAAGAGTGAGCCGCTCTTTTGAAATTTCCCGCCACTACATTTTCCACCCTTAAAACATAAGGTCTTGTCTGGAAGGACACGGCAAAAGAGGCCAGACTCATCGGCATCGAAAATGTCTCTGTCACCATATCCTTTACACAAATATTTAAGCTTTCCAATCCAATCTGTTACTTCATTTGAATTTACAGATTTTTCTTCAACACAAATCTGTTTAAAAAATATGTTGTGACGTGTCCGGAATTTTTCCATCCATCCATTTGAGGTGTTAAAAGTTTCTAATTTTGAAATGTTTGCCAAAATAATTGAAAGTTTTTCAAAATACCTGTCCGCTATTCGGAGTGTCCGCTATTCAGAGGGAATAACATGGATTGTCCTAAATAAAAAGACTGGGACTCGTAAAATGTCCGTTAATTAGAGGTGTCCGCTATTCGGGAGTGTCCGTTAAGGGAGGTTCCACTGTATATATATATACAGTGGTACCTCCGAAAAGCGGACACTCACGGGACCAAAATTTTTGTCCGTTATTAGGAGGTGTCCGCTATTGGGGAGGACAACCTTTTTATAAAACAAGTTTTTGCACTTCTGTTTGACATTTGAATGAAAATTACGGCTGCAGTTTTAATTAAAAAGGAAAAATTAATTAGGTAAGAAAAGAATAACTATTTACAACTTTACCTTGCATTAAATAGTTCCAAAATACAATGTATTGGAGCTAAATTATTTTAATTACTACTGAAAAAATCTGTTAATAAAGTTTGATTTCTCTTTTTTACACAGCAAACCTGTTTTTCAAGGTGAATCTTCATAAATTTAGCTTTGCTCGTCCCTCTGAATCTTCATTGTTCAGAAATAACTGATTTAATTGTTCGCTGTACTTCAGTGCTTCTGAATAATCCATGATTTTGCAGCCTTCCATTGGCGATTCCTCATCATCCTCCTCAGAAAGGGCCAGTGCTTCAGTGGTGTACCGATGAATGAATTTCGAAACATGCAGATTTTCTTCCTCAATGGATAAATCGTCGTCGATCTTGTCATACTCTTCAACACATTTGAATCCAAATTGGCTACTAGACCCGCAAGTTCTTTTCGCTTTTTTCAGTAGTACTGTCAGTTGCCACTACGCTTTTACTCAAAAATCCCGCCTTCTTAAAACATTTTAGAACGCACCTAGGTTCCACCTTTTTAAGGACTTACGTAGTCCAGGAAATTACATCCAAAACAAATACCGATTTTGCCAACTCTTCGCTGGATTTGCAGGAGATAATCCGTGAAAGCACATGCCTCAGAAGCAGCTTTCTGTATTGTACTTTAAAGTCGCGGATAATTCCCCGATCAATTGGCTGTAGCATCGAAGTGGTGTTAGGAGGCAAGAAAATTAAATTAACACTTTTCAGCTTTAAATCACCAGGATGGGAAGTAGCATTCATTGTCCATGATCAGACTGATTTTTCTCTTTTGTTTTTTATTTTGTTGTCTAACTCCACCAGCCAATCGCTCATAATCTCAGCGGTCATACACGCTTTTCTATTTGACTTCCATGAAAAACTAAGTTTTCGTACATCAATGTTCTTAAAACATCCAGGCTTCTAAGGAAACATCTAGGCTTTGTAAAGACGCATAAGCATATATTTTTAGCTTGCTTGTTTGTATAATTTTGAAATGTTTGCCAAAATAATTGAAAGTTTTCAAAAATACCTGTCAGCTATTCGGAGTGTCCGCTATCCAGAGGGAATAACATGAATTGTTCTATATAAAAGGACTGGGATGTGTCCGTTAATTAAAGGTGTCCGCTATTCGGGAGTGTCCGTTAAGGGAGGTACCACTGTGTATATATATATATATATATATATATATATATATATATATATATATATATATATATATATATATATATATAAATATATATATATATATACATATACATATATATATATGTTTATTTATTTATTTATTTTGACAAGTAGTCTCCGATCTCTGATCTTAGATAACCAGAGTTAGAACGTCAAACTTAAAATAACAACTATACTATTTTATTCCGTGCTATTTTATAAAAACCAGGCCGTGGCGGCCTTGTGGTACATCGCGCTGGCTTTCGGTGCTGAGGGTGCTCGGATCGAATCCTAGCGAAGCGCCACTAACATGCCTCAGTTTGTGTCGTTCCTTCCTAGGGGGCAATGCTGGTCCGCCTATATGGCGCCCCATAATAAAATGGCCAGTAAAACTGCGGTGAATTATACGCGAATGTCTTCGCGACAAGTGCCTCCGCATTGGAAAAAAAATTATAAAATCCACCTAGCTCCTACTTTATCTTCCAGTACAGAATGTTCAAACAATAATATCTACGAAAATCTATATTATAATCTAAAGTAGCTATTACTGGGACGTAATGTTCTTCTAATACTGAATGTCACTCATTAACAGAGTCAACAAGTGTTGATGACACAGACGGTTGTTGGTTATGATTTTCTTCAATTCAGCAGATCAAAACGAGGAGGATCTACCAGGCTTTCCTAATTTTGGCGTGCGTTAGAGGGTAGGTCGAAATGTTCTTTCCTACTTTTAAACAGTTAAGAATAATACTATGGAATTATTATTAACACTTTGTTAAGGATCCTAAAAATTCTAAAAACCATTCAACATATAATATTATGTTCTATAAACACGTGGCCCTGCGATGTTCTAGTAATACTTTATTCTTCATGTATAAAAAGGGAAGTTGTAAGGAAGAGTAAGAAGGAATTTGTAGAGCCACGTGGATTTATGTGTAACTTGTCTTTTTCATTGAGTAAAAGCTCAGGTAATCGTACTTTGCATGCTCAAGATACCCTTAGCTTGCATTCTACAGCTCAGATTCAAAATATTAGAATAATTGAGAAAAAGTGATAAGAAAGAAATTATTTTCCATTTATTTATTTTTGATACTAAGTAAATGCAATTAAGTTTCTTATAAATTAAATCTGGAATGTTTAGATAAGATTTTAACATTTACAAAATATAAAATACAATAAATTAGGTATACAACAGCTTTCTGAAGCACATCAAAATATTAGAATAAAATTTAGATTGGTTCAAAATATTAGAATATTTTATTTTACGCAAAAATATTACCTTATGAATATGAAGTAAATGGTAATTAATATTTTGTAGCATCCCCTTTAGCTTTAATAACAACGTACAATCGATCTTACATACTATATACAAGGTGTTTACAAACATTTCTATCAATATTAGCCCAAATAGACTTTATATGTGCCACTAACTCAGTTTTACTTTAAGGAGAATTTTCTTGGAGTTTTTCTTCATTATACCCCATAAGTTTTCGATGGGATTAATGTCTGGTGAGTTTGGTGGCGAAGGAAGTACCTTAATTTTACGTTGATGGAACCAATTCTAATGACACCGAGGTATGTGGTGACGCTAAATCTTGTTGAAAGATGAAATCCTCTTCAAATAAATCTTCTGATGATGGAATCATGTAATATTCCAAAATTTCTTGATATATCTGAGAGTTAACCTTTTCGTAGACTATGCATAACTTTCCAGGTCCTTCTGCGCTCATGCAACCCAAACCATGACACTAGCAGCAAATATTACCGAACATTTAAGGCATTCTTTATCAAATGCTTCTAGCTTCATTCTACAAACTCGAATACCTAGATTACCATATGAAACACAAAACATACTTTCATCACTAAATAATATTTTTTTCCAATCTTCTTCGTTCCATAAACGTCTTGATTTACACCAATTCAATCTTATACGCTTTTGTTTTGCAGTCATGAGAGGTTTTGTTTTCGGTACACGAGATTCAAACTTAAATTTATGGAGACGTCTTAATGTTGTCGATTTAGAAACTTCAACTCCTTCTTCTTTCCATTTTCGGTGCAAGAATCGCACACTTAGAACAAGCGTATAGTTAAGAAAACGGTTTTTCTTAACTATACGCTTCAGTTTCCTGTCATCTCTAGCAGATGTTTTTGGTTTTCGGCCGCCATTTCGGCGATTATTTTGTAATTTTCCATTTTTTTAATATTGTGTTGGTATTTTACTAAAGCTTGATTGCGAACAATGTAAATAATTCGCTATATAACATTGATTTTTACCATGCCGATACAAATCAACCATACGAAGTTTAATAGATTCAGGAATATCACTCACACGACCCATTTTAAGACAAAAAAGCAAACAAACTGCAAAAAGAATACTGATTTTAAATAAAATCGTCTGAATTTAATCAATGATGCCACCAGTTATGAATTTGTGATAATTAAAGGAGAATTAATGTAAAATATTCTAATATTTTGAACCACTTGAATAAATATTCTAATATTTTGACTTTTCAAAATAATTTTTTTTTCAATTAATCTTTTCAAAAATGATATTAATTTTAAGATAATAAATAAGTTTAATCAACAATAAGTTCTTAATAAAAATATCGTTTGCATATTTGCATTAAAAGACATTAAATTACCAAATGATATTTTCAATTTGTAAAAAAATGTAATTATTCTAATATTTTGAATATGAGCTGTATGTTAGCTGTCATGCAACTAACGTTCATGCTTCCTGTTATACAACAGTTTCGGATTGAATTGGATGAGCGGTGAACAAACCTGGGTACGATACTTGGGAGCAGTTTTGTCAGTCAAGTCACGGGATCAAATCTTGTGTGGGCAAGAACAATTCCGAGCCCGCGGGTATCCAGAGATGCAGTACGCCCGTGGAGCACAAGTACGTTACATTTTTGGACTCATAAGACCTGCTGTGCGTTATGGTGGTTAAGGCTGCTATGTGCTAACCCTATTGTACTCGCTCACCTCGATGTTAACCTATAGAGAACATTTTTTGTCCAAAGATTGCCGACTTGGTTGTAAAGATTTTTTTTTAATTGTACTCCGTAATAGAGAAAGAAATATTACAACTTGGGACATTTTCGTTTTTTTTAAAATGCAAATCTATATATTTAAGTTGCTAAGACGACTTTTTGGGCAGTCCGTGAGAGAAAACTACTACATCAATTTACTCCATTTTGGTCTTAAACGATAGATTGCAATCTGTAGATTTGTCAAATATGGTTTTTGTAACCGCAATTTCTATTAACTAGCGATAATTTACAATTAAAAATTGATTTCTGCGCATGCTCAGTGGCATGTTTAAATCTGGGTTTAGAAACTCGATGTTTCTGCCCATGCTCAATGGCATGTTTTAATGATAAACACTTTTATTCCGAGGATCTCTCTAGATTTCTCTCTGCCATTTTTATTTTTATGATAATTATGTTTGTGAAATATAAGATTAAACCTGATGGAAATTGTTTATTTCGTGCTGTTTAATTACCGATAATTTACAATTAAAAATTTGCTTTCTGCGCATGCTCAGTAACATTTTTAAATCTGGCTTTAGATACTGACTAAGGACGAGGCCGCTTAAACACATTAATTTGTTTCTGCGCATTATTATGATTTTCAATATTTGGCAATGATGTGTTGAGTATAATTTGTGTAATAGTACATTTATTTACTATCTAGCCGTCATGTTTAGACGGGTACCAACTAGTAATATTTTAAAATTTAAATTATTCAGGAAAAAAGTCTGGTATAGTGTGTTTTAAACGATTCTTCGATGAGCGAAATTTTTAAAAAGAATCCTGGTGTAAGTTATGCAGAAAAGTTCAGGCTGTCTGAAAATACAATTTTTTTTTAAATTATCGGCATTTATGTAGCTGTAAATAGAAGACAAATTTTCTACATAGTTGAACATTGAGGTGAGCGAATCCAATAGGAATAGTACACTGCATACTTAAGGGAAAACGAATTAAATACCCTAGATGAGATCAAAACCCCGTGGCTTGACAATCGATTTGTGTTGCTTTGCCGAAGTTTAAATTAAGATAAACACCTAACCTTTCTGAGATGAATATAAAACTGATAATTCAAAATATTATAAGATAACAGAATAAGTAATAAAATATATGATAGTGATAACCATAGGCGTAGCGTGCTTATAACTTTCTTTTTTTTTGTGTGTGTGGGGGGGGGGGCACGAATTGAATTTAGTTAGGGCCCTCCTCAGTACATTGACTGCCGGACGGTCCTTAAAATACGAAATATTGTGATTTTTTAAAAAATTGAATAGCAACAGAATTGATGTTTGAATAATATTCAAAAGTTATACAATGAGAAAAATAAATATATTATAAATAATATGAGAAAAAATTATAGCGTCGAATTTTTGTTATGAATCATATCATTGTTAAAAACTATGTTAAGGCTAAAGACATGATCGGAATCTTCAGTTTCACAGTTTGAAAAAGCGGGGGAAAAAACCAACTTTCTTAAAAGTTTTCTACAATTTTCCGATTTTAACTGAACTTCTATTAACGTTTTAATTTACTTCAAGTTAAGCTGGAGGGGCACGTGCCCCCCGAAGCTACGCCTATGGTGATAACTCTGATGAAATGTCTGTTTTACTTTACCTGTAGCGTCGAAAGCTTTAGTCACTTCACGGGCTAAAATGGACGAAAATGCGTACGCGAGGTATCTGAAAAGGGAGAAAAAAATCTTTTTTTGAAATTTATTGAAAATTATAATGGTATTTCTCTATTTTATTTTAAACATGTACGATATATCAGCGTCGAAAACAGTGCTAAACACCATGGGTTAGTGAAAAGAGTCAACACAGTTGAAACATTTCATTCAATATCCATAAGCATATCTGAAGATGAAAGTTCCTTTAACGCCCACTTTTCCCGTAGCAAAATGCTTAACGCATGCGAAAACCCTAAACAGAGTTGAAATGGTACATGCATCACAAAAAAAGGACGTGTTATGCACGCCCAAAAAAGAGTTCTGCGAACGGCCAACAAAAACACGATGATGGCACCCATGTGGAAAATGTGTAATCCAAATAAAAGTTTTCTTTTGTCCGATCTGTGTTGTCATCAGTGATTGGTGTCTTGCCTCTGTCATATGCAAATTTCTTCCGTGCGCCCCGATGTTGTTTTTGTAGGCCATTCACAGAGCTGTTTTTGTGCGTGCATAACGCGTTCCTTTTTTGCGATACATGTACCGTTCCAACGTTATTTGGGGTTTTCGCATGTGCTGAGCATTTTGCGACGGGAAAAATTGGGCGTTGCTATTTGAAAATTTCGAATTTCTGTATCTGTAACCGTAACCGTGAGAGCCACTTGGATGCTGTTCACAGAATCCCGAGCTCATACTTCTGAATAACTATATCTGAAATCTCATGCCGATCGGGTGAACGGAACGGCCGCTAAAGGTCCATATATCGGCAAAGTTTTTTATGACCACTCTGTACTTCTCTGTTATAATGGGAATATTTAAAATAGATTTATCTTTGTTCATGGGCAATCAAGTTGAATTTCCCGTAGATGATTCGAGCATTAAAATACAGCGCGAGAGTAAATATTTAAATTTTGATTCCTTTTAAAATGCAAATTCTAAAATAAGTGGAATATACAACAGACTTTATTTAAATAAAAAATGAGCTCCCTGACTTTTTCCTATATTATTTTTCTTTCTGTACTTTGAGAGCTCATGCATACTTACTCAGGTATTTCTTCAGAATGTATATAAATGGGAGGTCTGAATAAGCCAAGATCCACATCTGAAAACAACATTAATAATCAATGTAATCCAAAAAAACAATCGGTAATATATAATAATAATAAAAAATATATAAATAAATAAAAAAATAAAAAAATGAAAAGCTGCAATTTCTTGCTCATTTATAAAAGTTAATACAACGCTGTTTCTTGCTAAGGAATTTTTCGTCAAATAAAAACGCTCAAATTTCTTTATTTGTAAAATTAATATAACGTAGCATTTGGTTTCAGGTTTTTTTCCCCAATTATCAAAGCAAAACGCATCACTGAAAACCTTCAAAAATGCCGAGAAGGTAAACCAGCTGGAACAAGTTGTGAAATCTTTCAGTGTCTCGCTGAAATGGTTTTTCGGTAGAAAGCTTAACTATACGCTACATGCATAGTAATTTTGCTATCGTCAATATGAAAGGACTTTTTAATACTTTTCTCTGGATTAACACTTTTATTTCATACACCGATGTATATTTACTGACAAATATGACAAAATGTGTCTTAACCTTTCTCCTTCCTTCAACTCTCACACACGAAAATTTTGATACAAATGTGATTTTCCTATGTATTAGGCCAAAACACCAATTTTGATATCAGGACAAGAAGTAAGAAAATAAAGGTAAAAACTCGCCATATTACATTTAAAAAATGACAAGGTAAGGAACAATATGCAGAATTTTGAAACAAGTCGATTAATAGAAAAGTAATGTTAGAGGCATTTTGACTTTTCACATTTGGTAGCTGGTATTTATTTCTCAATTTATTATTATTTTTACCCTAGTTCTTTATGTTGTTAATATTTTTTATAACAGGGCGAGCTTTAGATTATTTCAGAAGGTTGAAGAAATTATATTTTAGAATTTTAAAAATAAATATAACGATTTCAAAGCTTCTGAAATCGGTTGTTGCGTTCATCAGTTTTGCGATACCCAGGAACTGATGCAAGGCTGCTTTGAATAGAATACATTGTTAATGAGAGTTAAAAAAATAAGGCTAATTTATTTTTGCCTGGAACTTACGAGAGGCGTACAGTTAAAAAAAATAATATCTGCATGGCAAAAATTGTTTGCAGTAAGAAATAGTAGTAATATTTTTAGGGTCAGATAAGAAGGAAACGCTAATTCAACGATCTTTTAAGTCTTTTTGCACTTTCTAGCCATTTTATGAATATTCATCTCCTGATTACGGCATGTATTTTTTTCAAAATTCTTCAAGACATTACCCTGTTAGAGTCGCATTTAAGCTGAAGTTTAATTATTTCTCTTAAACAGGGGGAAGTTAAAAAAATATTTATAAGGCCCTTAAAACCTAAATATTGTCTATATAACTGAATTCCCAAAATATTTTGACGGAAAATCTTTATTTGATTTTATTAGAGAAACTTCTCTTTTCTCTCTCTGCCAATAGGTGAACAGTACTTTTTCGATATTTTTATAGTGATAATTTTTTTTCTTATTAGCTATGGTTGTGTTAATTAATAATCTCAATCTATGTCCATTCTACTATATGAGAGAACTTTTTGCAATAAAAGTTCTATAATTTGGAAAAAAAAATAACAGCGCATGTTATGATTGCCTATGGTTGCCAAATATAATTTTTGTAAAGGTACTGCTTTATAAATGTCTAAATTTTCTTACGAACTGTATTGGTGAGATAATCATAGCCAGAGTTGCTTCCAAGTGGGTTTTGTTCCAATGACAGTTCTCTGTAAATAAATATATATAAATGTATGATCTAATAATTTTGCAAAAAACAGCGTAAATTGATACAAACTATTTGCTTCCTTTTATTGATAAACACATAAAATTTTTAGATTCCTAATCAGATATTGAAAGCTATGCATTTTCGATAGTTTTTTTTAAATTACTTATGTTAGTATGTAAAATCCACAGTGTAAAATGTTTTGTCTAATGCGCTAATTTTATGAGTAATAATTGCTCAGAAACTATAAATTATTTATAGTTATATTTGTAATCATATCGAAACTCGGAACCAACATTTGAATCCACAACCTCCCTTATTCTGACGGCTGGTCGATAGCATTCAAATATGGCAATGCTACACATCAGTTTACAGGATTTGGATGGATGCTTTTCGAAGGGAAATGTATGCTCAATTTATGTTATTGTAAGGAAACGGGAGTCATGGAAAATCTGGCTTATTGCACCCTATATTTGATCCGACATCAGCTACAGTAGTCATGTTCACGACTCATGTTCAAAGAATTTATCATGTTAAGTAATCCATTCAGTTTTCCCACGTGTTGTATAAATACAATAAATTTTCCACAGAAAATCCTCCCCTCGGAAATAATGCCGCTACTGAAGCAGATCTTCCGTGAAAAGGAATCATTTGTTGACAAATATATAAAAGGGAAAAATAAAATGTTGTACCATCCTGTGACGTTGGTTTAAAAAAGAATAGAATATATGAGGTAAGTCACTGAAGAAACGTCTGTTGCAAATTGAAATGATATACAGTGGAACTTCGCTTAACGAGCACCTCGCATAACGAGTATTTCGCATAACGAGCAAAATAAATTGTAAAAAAATGGCTCGCTTAACGAGCAACATTTCGCATAACGAGTGACGTGGAAGGAAGTCCCCTCTTCACGTCACCGGGATCATCAACGGCCGAAAAATAAGTATTTAAGGGTAGTCATGGATGGTTCGAGAAGCAAATATCATAGGACTGGAGGATAACAATGATATTGAGGAGCTTCTGGAAGAGCACAACCAAGAGCTGACCACCGAACAGCTAATAGAATTGCAGTGTCTTTCACAGCAAGCAGTTGTAGAGGAGAGTTTGTCAGTGGAGAAGGACGAAGAAACAGCAGAGAAACAATCTTCTGGCGCAATAAAAGAAATGATGAAAGCATGGGAAACTGTTGCATCGTAAGTTACAAAGCATCACCCTGATAAGACGGTGGCTATGCGCGCTATAAATTTATTCAATGACAATGCGGTGACACATTTTCAGCAAATTTTGAAGTGCCGAGAAAAACAAATGTCGCTAGATAGCTTTCTAGTAAAAAAATTAGATATGTGTCATAAATTCGTAAATAATAAACTACATATGGATGATTTTGCTCCTTAAGAATTTATGTATAAGTAATTTTATTTAAATAATAAACGTTACATCTAAAAAATTTTGAGTATCTTTTGGCATGGAACGCATTATCGTATTTTACATTAATTTATATGGGAAAAATTGTTTCGCTTAACGAGTGTTTCGCATTACGAGTAAGACTCTAGGACGAATTATGCTCGCTATGCGAGGTTCCACTGGTGGCGCCACCTGGCTGCTTCGTTTTGCGCGAAGCGTGTGTATTGTTAGTTGTGCTCTTGAACGACTAAGAACCTGACGCTTGAATTATTGGTGATTTAAAATTTTTTTAATTCTTGGTTATATATTTCTTGAATTTTCATCAACGTCTTCGAGTTGCCTTTGTAGTTTAATTGGTAAAATACGAGTTTCATGACCCCAGTTTTGTCAAGCGGTCATCGAAACTTTTAGAACACTTTCAATAAATCCCGCAAACATCAATCGTCCTTATTTGGAGAAATTTAAAAATTTTAGACATTTAATGATATTTCACAGGATTGAAAAATAGTGGAAAATAGATGATTTCAATAAATTTGCATACTCACCCGGAAAATGATTACCTTCATATTATATTCTAGAGAATTTTGGCTTCGTTACCTCTTTTAAAAATTAAGCGCAGTTAAAAGGCTCAGTAATTTTCGTTAATAATAGCCTAAAACACCAGTTTTGTTTGGATTTTCAAAAATCTTCCCAAGAGGTACAGTAGTCCATGACAGAGGTAACTGTACAGAGATACAGAGACACAGAGCTCCAAGAGGTTCAGAGGTAACTGTAGTCTATGACTGGCTGTTGATATACTTCACTTTTCTATAACATTTAATTTGTGCTTTCACTCAGAATATTCCTAAACAAGCCTGTCAATCCATAGAGCAAGATTTAAAAATTTTAGTGCAACTGTACATATTAAATTTTATACTTATTTGTCAAAAATCTTTCTACATCTACTGATATAACTGTTTTTAGTTTTCATTGGAAGCAATTTTAAAGAAACGGGAATTTTATCCAATAATCAAGAAATAAAATATTTAATCATATCTAACTATTAACATTCATTAGAGTTTACGTTTCAAGGATTAGAGATTAAATATATAGAGTATAACCATTAATATAAAATATAAATATGCATAAATAAATTATTATTGGAAAACATTTTGCAATATCTAGGAAGGACGTAAACGAAAAAAAAATTAATTTACTTAAAAGTGGACATCATTAATCAGTACAACATTTGTTAAGTGTACTAATATCCTATTCTTCAAATTTTCTATTAAAATAACTTACGTAGTTTGTTCTGCGCTGTTTCCGTACCACAGTCTTGTCAAATACTTTCTAGTTTTAAACCTTTTCATGTTGATAACGTTTAGGAAGTAGTTATCATTCACTTCTATCTGAAAGAAAACAGGAAAAATGTCTAATGAGCTGTTGGATTGTAGAAGGTCTAAGTATGATTAGGGTTGAAACTTTAAGACATAAAACCAATGCACAGATAAATGTTATAAATGTATACATAGTTTTGTGTCTTTACTTCAAGAAACAACAACGATAAACAACAAAATGCTTCTAAATTAATTAATATAACATATGAAGGGTCCAGGGGTAAAACGACTTTACAGCCATTTTTACAAAAATGGGTTAGCAGTGCCATCTTGTATCTTTCAAGGTGTACTAACAACACGTGCATTCATATCTGGGGCAGAATCACTTTAAAGCCATTAAAAATAGCGATAAAATTTTGGTGTTCCATAGAAAAACCACGTTACTCCAACTTTCAAATTCCTTTTTCTCAAAACGAGGTTTTTGGAGTAAAGTGTCTTTACCCCTGAACCCTTCATATATAAATGTATAAACTGAATGTTTTGAAATTTTAAAACTGAATAATAATTTCTTTTATGAATTGCGGTATGGCTCTCGTTCAAAGGTTTGACATGGGTAGTTTAAAAAATGCATTAGGATATAAAACATCTTCAATTTGTATTTAAACCCGTTCAAAAGTTTGACATGGGTAGTTTAAAAAAAGCATTACGATACACTCTGGTATAAAACACATTCAATTTTTATTTAAACTCGTTCAAAAGTTTGACATGGGTAGTTTAAAAAAAAAAACATTAGGGGTAATTAGGATACACTCTGGTATAAAACACCTTCAATTTGAATTTAAACTCGTTCAAAAGTTTGACATGGGTAGTTTAAAAAAAAAACATTAGGGGTAATTAGGATACACTCTGGTATAAAACACCTTCAATTTGAATTTAAACTCGTTCAAAAGTTTGACATGGGTAGTTTAAAAAAAAGCATTAGGATACACTCTGGTACAAAACACCTTCAATTTGTATTCAACGAGTATTGACAGAACTAGGAAGAGAAAACACGTGATATGGATGATAATAACATTATTTACTATAGCAATGAGATTTTTTTGTCAAAGATGCATTGAATGGATTTTAAGTATGCAGTTAAATAAAAGTTAAATTTTTTTTAAAGTGGCAAAGCTCTAACAATTTTAGAAGAAAGGAGTAAAATTGTGCGAGATCAGTATAGCAGCATGACAAGTTTAGGTAGTTTGTATCATTTTATTAGAAATTTGGGTACGCATCCGATTTCTTTATGTGAGCTGAAATGCATGCACCTCAGGGTGAGTGCATTTCAGTGCAAACTAGATCTGATTTTTAAAAATAAAAATAGGCTCATACACTTGACATGCAATGGAAATGGCTTCAGGAGTATAATTACTGAATGCTACTCGTGATAGGTGACTTAATTGAATATATCCTCTTAACATAAAATTTCTTAATGACTGTCAAAGCTTCAACAGAGGCTAACAAGGGTTAATATTCCCCGAACAACGGGACTAAGTTGAATATATCCAGCAGGAAAAAATTCGCTGTCTTAAAAATTTGGGTAAGACCAAAAAATTAAATTCTTTCCTCTCCGTCACAGAAACAATGGACTTGCAATACAGCGTTTCTTCAACATGATATGCTCTGGTTACACGTCATTTTCATTCCTTTTTCTTTTTGGTGTGTATGCGTGTATCGAGTTTCAAAAGCTACTCTCCCCTTCACGCAAAAAGACAATGACTATGTTTTGTAAGCTATTCTGGGTAGAATTTCAGAAAACTTGGATTAAGACGAGAGGAAATGTTAAGGAGAAATTATTCTATGCACAAACTGTAAAACGAAATAATACGGATATTTGCAACCTAGCATAAAACATCTGAAATTTATCATTGGTTATCTGTGTTAGGAAAAAGTGTCCTACTTTTCGGGTTTTACTCAGTTTTTTTCTCGAAAGCTTCTTGACTGCACCGTGATCTGACATTTGCTTATACTTTGCCTCTGTTCAACGTCAATATCGCTGCTGCGGTGACGTAATGCAAATTGCGATCGCAATTTGGTATGGCGTCACTACAATAGCGGTATCAGCCAGTTTTTTTTAAGGTAGTGTTGGACAGTTGGCAGCCAGTATGCAAATCTCGGATCCGGGCTGTTGACGAATCTTTCTTATTTAGGCCGTGTGCCGACGGCTTTGCACGCTGGTTTCAATTGTTGTTTTGCACTTCGTGGTAATGCTGCTTGTAGCTTCTAGTTTTTTTTTTTGTTGTCTTGTTCAGTTTAAGAGTTATTTTTATGAAGTTTAGTGATCAAAATAAACTTTGAATTTTATATTAAATAATGCCTAATAAATTATTCAACTTTCTACACTTTACATTTATTAATGCACGTTATCTACTGACCGCTGTGCTTATTCTGCTGGTGGGCGGAAAAGACTAAGGGCCTGTTAACATAGGAGTCCGTTGCGTTGCGTTAAGGAAAAGATGACATTGAGACGAAAATAAACCAATCATAGGCGTTAAAAATTTCATTGCTAATCGTTTGGAGGCCTATGATTGGTTTATTTTCGTCTTACCGTCATCTTTTCCTTAACGCAACGCAACGGACTCCTATGTGAACAGGCCCCTACTCAAGAACGCTTAGGTCCGTACACGTACAACCGACAATCTGAGTACCAGAATATCCTGAAAATAGAAAAGAAGGCACATGATGTCAGAAGATAAATAATGAAATCCGTTTACTTACATCTCTGTAGAAGGAATCCAAAGCTCCGTCTTCGTTTAACATTTCATTATATCCAGTTTCTAATTTCATGCCCTCCAGCTGTGGGGGGAAAATTGATGCATTTAGAAATAAACAACCATCCATCAGTTTCAGGGAAAATTATTGAAATTTTACAAATAGTGTATTAAAAGCACAAGAACCTTGTCTAGAAATTTTTTAGAGACTTCCTTGTCGATCCCTTCGATAGTGCTAAACGCAAGGGCAATGCTCGTTTTCAGTTCCATAAAATCTGAATTAACCTGTAAAGATGGATAAAAGTAATGCAGGGAAAATTAAGAAGAGAAGCTAGTGTAAAAATACGTAATGTAAAGACCTTCCGTGAAGCAACTGAAATTTTAGTTCATGGAATTAAAATTACCTGGTTCTAAATGGAGAGTTTTTTTCCTATTCATCTTAGATTAGTTTCTGCAGATGTGAAATAACCTTTAATATCATTGGCATTCGAATAATAGTTACTTTGTGGCACTCACCTCAACCTCATTAGGGCTGCTGTGTACTAACCCTATTGAATTCGCTCACCTCAATGTTAACATATGTGTCGACGAATTGCCGGCTTGGATTGAAATAATTTTAACTTAGTATTACGTTTCTCCATAAAGGAAAGGAAAGAAAATTTTCAGACGCTAAAACTGTCCGTCGGTCCGTCCTCGAGAGTTATAATTTTGGCAGCGCCCAAACCCAGTCTATCGCTTGGATCCAGTCTATCGCTCCCCCTATCGCTTGGATAAATTAAACAGGAAAGTACCAAGATACGTCAAAATTAAGGCATACATATATGTATATATATATATACATACGTACATATATATAGATACATATATACATACAAAAGAGGTAAGCAACGATAAATAATCCTACGTTAATTCGCGGTACTTTCGTTAGAAAAGACTACCTGAATTTTTTTTTTTTAAATGTACTAGACAAAGAAATGGAGAAAGAAATATTACCCCTTGGGACATTTTTTGTTTTAAAAAAAGCAAATAAAATTTTTAAATTTTAATTATTCGGGGGGAAAAATCTAGTCTAGTGTGTTTCAACCGCTCATTAATTCCTTTGATGGACGAAATTTATAAAACGAATCCTATTGCAAGGAGTAGAAAAGTTCAGGCTTTCTGAAAATACCACTGTAATGTCTGCGGACTCTTTGCTTAATCCCCGGTATTATATGTGAAATATGGTACAGAGGTTAGCTTTTGGAAGGAAGCAGTTTTGTGTGTTGGTTGCCGAAAGACTGTGAATAACGATCTATTTTTCTAGTTTGAAGTTTCTTTACAGCGGTGAATGAGTATTTTCCAGGGGAGGGTCCAGTGTTTCCGCCCAACATTTGAAGTCGGCAAAGTTTTGAATACCAGGGGTGATTTGACGTGCGTACGATCAAGTCAATCGATCAAGAGGCTTGCCGCTGTCTACGAATAGTAAACTCCAGGATGCCAGGATGCTGCCCAGGCAAGAGACGAATAACGGGGAGCCCGGAGGACAAGATTGCACGTGTTTTTGGACATAGGGCTTTTGTTCCGAGGTATGCAGTCGAAGGAGAACCGGTTTGGACTGGACTCGGCTGGGCTGGACAGAGAGAGTTCGCGACAGAGAGTGAGTAGGGGTTAGGTGGACTGAGGTCGACTTGTATCGTACCGGCTGGATTTTCACGGATCGTAGAGTCGCGTGCTAAATGATTGTGATTTTGGCCGGGGTGCCTTACACTTCGTATTCTCAGTAATTTCTGAGGGAACCTAACGGTTAGGACTTAGCGATAGTTTGGCATGCTATCCCATACACTGGGGAAGTCAAGTTGCCCAATTTATGATGCCACGTTTATTGGATTATCAGCATTTATGTAGCTATAAATAGTGGACAAATTTTCTCCATAGGTGAACATTGAGATGAGTGAATCCAATAGGGTTAGTACACAGCAGCCTTAAGTTTGCAACGAGTCAGCCTGGGAGACGTAATTCTCCCCGCTGAGTTTAAAAGGACAGCGTTTCGAGGAAACGCGGATCTGCCTTTCCTCCATTTTCTTAGTGCACATTAATCGCAAGGGGCGATCTAGTTTCTGTAATTTTGTTTATGTGTTATTTGTTACATTTTAAGATTTTTTAAATTGTTACGTTTGTGAACGTCCTTAATTGAATCTATTCAGAACAACGCCACCACCTTTCAAGCACGTGGGATTCCCACTAAAATCTTTTCCCGTGCAGAAGGCATATCTTCCATTTTATTCTTAGTGCAACAATGTATAAATATGCCCTGAATATATGCAGTCTCGATTTTCCCAACAATACCAATTAAATCTTAAAAAATTTAATGGGGGACAATAATACGTTTAATTACCTAACTTATCTATATACACTGGTGTAAGAAATTAAGAGAATTTCCATACTTGGTCGATTTTCTCTAGAACTACTTTACAGATTTTAATGAAATTTTATATGTATATACATTGATACAATACAAAACAAATAACCATTTAATATATGTAATACACAAGCATGATCGGGCGTAACACTCGTTGCAGTCGGAAGGTATGAAACAGCGGTTGCAGAATAAACAAAAAAATGGGTAAATTCTTGGTGTTATTTTGCAGCAGTCGGTTAATTTCAAATTGTAACAGTAAAAATGAATAACCACCAACGTTTAGATGATGGAATGAGGTGGCAAATTGTGGGGAGACTATAAGCAGGCCAATCTCAAGTCCAAATTTGTAGAGAGTTCAATTTAACGCCCAGCGTCGTGTGTAACTTATGGAAACAGTTCCAGGATACCGGATCCATCGAGAGAAAGCCTGGGCAAGGTCATCCAAGAGACACGACGGCCATAGAAGATCGACATTTGTCGATTATAGCGACGCGTAACAGGAGTGCTACAGCTTCTCAGCTCTCTCGTGGCTTGTATGCAGCCACAGGAACCCATGTATCAAGGGTGACTGTTTCCAAAAGACTTCATGAGAGAGGGTTGTTTGCAAGAAGACCTGCTGTTTGCGTCCCGCTCACTTCTACGAACAGGAGAATCCTTTTATCATGGTACAGAGAGCTTAGAGATTGGAGTATGGATCAATGGGCGACCGTTCTCTTCACTGATGAGTCCCGGTTCAGCCTAAACACCGATTCTCACCGTACGTTCATATGCAGAGAACCAGGGACCCGCTACCTACCCTCCAATGTCCGCGAAATCGACCATTATGGCGGAGGAGGTTTAATGGTCTGGGCAGGCATCATGTTGGATGGCCGCACACCTCTCCATATCTTTGAAAGAGGCACTGTGACTGGTGTGAAGTATAGGGATGAGGTCTCGGAGACTTATGTTCGCCTTTTCAGGGGTGCAGTTGGCCCTGAGTTCATTTTAATGGACGATAAAGCGAGGCCACATAGAGCTCTTCTGGTCGACGAATTTCTTGAGTGTGAGGATATTCGCCGGATGGATTGGCCAGCCCTATAGAACATGTCTGGGACCCTCTGGGGAGGACAATTGCAACTCGCAACCCCCCTCCGAGAACCATCCAGGGAATGAAAACAACATTGCTGAACGAGTGGGACCAATTGCCACAGGAAATGATAAACTGCCTTATTTCAAGTATGAAATCACGCTGCGAGACCTGTGTATCTGTAAGAGGGGACCATACCCCCTATTAACCCATCTATTAACCCATTTTTTTGTTTCTTCTGAAACCGATGTTTCATAACTTCCGACTCCAACGAGTGTTACGCACGATCATGCGTGTGTATTACAATTATTGAATGGTTATTTATTTTGTATTGTATCAATGTATGTACATATCAAATTTCATTAAAATCGGTACAGTAGTTCTAGAGATAATCGACCAAGTCTGCAAATTCTCTTAATTTCTTGCACCAGTGTATATAAAACAGTTCCGTAACTGACTGACTCACTGACATACAACGCACAGACCAAGCCGCTGGACCTAAAGGGCTGAAATTTTGCATGGCGATTCTTCTTATAGTGTAGGGGTGCACTAAGAAAGATTTTTGAAACATTCTTCTTAAGATTTTTCAAAATTAAATTTTTTAGCTGTTTTAGAAACTATTTTTAAGTTTGCATTTAAAATAATAATTTGAAGGCTATGAATAATAATTTGAAGGTTATGAAGGGTATAAAATTTATATCACAAGAAAGATCATAAAAATTTCTTTAAAATGAAATCTTTTTCGAATCTTTACCTCCATTTTCTGATTTTTGGTGAATTTTTAAAGATTAAATTCTAGAATTTAATTTTTTAAATGCTGATCACGTGATTTCTTTTTCTGGTACTTTAAATAAATTTATCGTCACGTCCATAACAATGAAATAGACAAAAAAAATATTTTTTCACTTGCTAATGCGGCAGACGATTGAACATTATCCAAAAAAATATTAAAATACAGTAAAAGATATGTTCCTCAAACTGTACTATATTAACTGTACTGTATTCATTAGTATTTCCTATTAGATTTCATTTGAATATTTTCTTCTACATTATTTTGTCTATAAAAATACCCCTTACGATTTTTTTAATATATTTTTTACATCAATTGTATATATTGATCGTCGTATTTATTATACATATATATATATATATATATGGCATTTTAATTGCATACATTGACCGTTGTATTTAATTTGAATGTACTCCGTAGCGAAGTGCGGGTTTTCAGCTAGTCTATATATATATAAAACAGTTCCGTAACTGACTGACTGACATATAACACACAGACCAAAACGCTAGACCTAAAGGGCTGAAGTTTTGCATGACGATTCTTCTTATAGTGTAGGGGTGCACTAAGAAAGATTATTGAAAAATTCTTGGATTTTTTTAAAGATTACATGTTTAAGCTTTTTTTGTAACATTCTTTAAAGTTTCCATTTAAAATATTAATTTGAGGGTTATAAAATTTATATCACTTGAAAGATCATAAAAATTTCTTTAAAATGAAATATTTTTTGAATCTTTACCTCCATTTTCTGATTTTTGGTGAATTTTTAAAGATTAATTTTTAGAATTTAATTTATTAAATACTGATCACGTGGTTTTTCTTCTTTTTGTGATATTTTAAATTCAATTATCGTCACGTGCATAACAACAAAATGAACTGCCCCCAAAAAAATTTTCTTCTTCTATCTAATGCGTCAGACGATTGGACATTATCCAAAAGAACATTAAAATACAGTAAAAGAAATGTTCCTCAAACTGTACTATATTAACTGTATTATATTCTTTAGTATGTTCTACTAGATTTAGTTTCAATATTTTCTTCTGCATTATTTTGTCTATAAAATATCCTTTACGATTATATATATATATATATATTTATATATATATATTGGCTTTAATTGCATACATTGACCGTTGTATTTAATTTGAATGTACTCCGTAGCGAAGCATGGGTATTTAGCTAATTCGTCATAAAAAAGGGACTTAGAGTGCATGCCGATTCATGAATTACTTATTTTGAGGTTTTTATATGTTGTCTAGACTTCTGTTGTTATATATATGCATGAATTCTGTCAGACTACAACTGATAGTAAAAACTCTATACCGCAGTGATGATTTTCCTCTGTAGATACCCGTGGTCGAACAAATCCTTCACGGCCACCAAACCGAACTCGGAGCGCACCATGTCCGTACACTCCTTCCATTTGGACTCGTGGGCATAATCAAAACCAGGCAGTTTTGTCATGTAGTGTATGTGCAGGCTCCGAAATTCAGTGCCCATGTACTGCATAAGCTCCATCAGCATCCTCCACACTATGTACTTGACAACACTCCTAAAAAAAATGGAAAAGATGTTGAAAGTAACAAGCGAAAATAATGTGAAATCTGCCCTCTGTAACACATGAAAAGTGGGATAACTTTTAACTATTGGGAGAAACAGACTGGGACGAAAAGAATCTTCCGTGTGTATCATTCAATCTGAGGTATTTATAGAGAGCACCTCAATCACGCATAGTGTTGATATTGTTTCCATAGCAACAGTTTGAAATAGGTATCATAAAAAATATAAAGGCTTTATTAAAAGTGTTTATCCATTTTTTGGGGGGGCTAATGTTCCTAGGGGCTGACGACATTACACCCCAGTCCGGTGTACATATGAATACAAGGAAATAGAAAAACACAAATCACAGAAGAATCTTATTAACAAACGATTTCACCGGCGATGGACGATGGGTTGCAGCTCCCCTTTCTAGATTACTATTTCCTTTTGCAGGCGGAAGACTGACCGGTTCCCCAGAATTCCAGACCCTGATTTTCCATTAGGCCTGGTAGGTCCGGGCTTAGGGGCCCCTGAATGTTGGGGGACCCCACCCCCCAAATTTTTTATTTTAAAAGAAAAAAAATTTCCCAATTCAATATTTTTTATTTTACCCTTTTCAATAGCAGTTTTTTTTATATATCCTTTCAAATTTGATTGATTAGTTCATCATATGTATGTTATAATGTATATAAGGGATTAATAATTTTTTCTGGTTGCATTGTATTGTTGTTTTAAAGATGAAGTTAATATGTTGTATTTATTTTTGTTATTTGATAATGTTCTAGGCTTCTACACTTCAAATAGCCAATTCTTGGTAAAATAGTACTTTCACAATGATTCATGATTATTATTATTTTTTTGTGTGTGTCAATTTTGGAAATTTTAAGCCCACATCAGTGTTAGGGGGCCCCCATCCCGAGTTACGCCTATAGTCAAGAATTTTCTAAATCGGGTCCGGCAGAATACAACCAAGTCTTATGGGGAAATCGAACCCGCGTCCCCGGCGTGGGCAGGCTGATACCTTAACCATTTATGGCTTGAGCATCACAACAAATCGCAAATGTTTCAAAATGTTCTGACAACTAAAAAGGACTTTAATGCAAAGTTAACACCTTCTTGAGCAATTATTTATTTACTTTTATGATTATGTTTTCATAAAGAAATGAAAGTTTAGTATGTTTACCCAACTTGACAAGAATTTTTTTTTTCCAGTGCGGAGGCACTTGTCGGATAGACATTCGCCTTTATTCACCTCAGTTTTTACTGGCCATTTTATTATGGAAGCACCATATAGGTGGACCAGCATTAACCCCCTATGAAGGGACGACACAAACGGAGGTATTTTAGTGGGGCGACGCGGAGATATGATCCGAGCACCCTCAGCACCGAAAGCCAGCGCGCTGTACCACAAGGCCGCCACAGGAACCAGACAAGAAATATGTATCACATGCTGAGACTTTCAGGTTTTTCCCCCTTTATGAAAAGCGGTTGAAGCAATCAAGATGTGAATGCCCTTCCCACCTAAGTTTAACATTTGGAATCTCTTTAAGCATTGTAAAGTTATACAGTGGAGTCCTTATAATCCGAACTTCGGTAATCCGAAAGTCCGCTGAATCCGAAACCAAAAGTCAAAAAGAACTAAGGTTACAATAAAACTACAGTGATACTGAGTAATATAAAGTATATTTCTGAAAATTACAAGAAAATTCAAAGTTAGACAATGTACTGAACTAATTATTTCTGAACTACATTGGTTTGAAAAAATCTGTTAATTTTTTTTTTTTTTTTTGTCGAAGAGAAGAATACCTCTCCCTTGAAGCCAAATTACGCCAACGCGCCAGAAAAATGGTGTCCGCCAGAAAAGTGCTGTTCTACGTAGCGTAGAGCTACATCAAGTGCAGCCGCGGCGTCTGAGTGGGATACGATCTGCTCGCTGTCACCGTCTGCTTCACCTTCACTCTCGTCCGAGATGTTGACAGGTTCTTTCAAAACCATAGTCTAAAATCTTACACTCTACTGAATGGACAACTTACACTCTTCTGTACAGTACTAGGCAATGATTCGCTCTGTTATCACACATTTCATCCCTCGATTTGGTACTGTTTAGACAGACCTTATATAATAAACTGCGTAATCACACTTAATATGTAATATTTATGTAATCACACATTATTATGCAATTTGAGTATATTTTAAGAATGGTTTCGCTTAATCCGAAAAATTCGTTAATCCGAAAAGGGTCTGGTCCCAATCATTTCTAATTATCGAGACTCCTAGCTTAGGATCCTCGGAGGAAATATTTTACATGATTCTGTACACTTTTTCACTATACATTTTATACCATTTAACGCCATTTTAAGTTTTACGTTTATAGGCGTATTTTCTTTAGCTATAATGTGTTTATTGCCTTAAATGAATATGGGCCTAAAAATATTGGGTCATTCCATAAATGATGCGGTATTATGACGTATTAGACAATACCAAAATGCCGCATCATTTATGGCATGACCCAAAATAAAGGAAACCAGCCAGCCATTTTCTTTAGAAGTTTTAAGGAAGTTTAACCTCTTTGTTACGAAACAGAATTGAAAAAGCCATAGTGTCGATTTTTTTCTGTATTGACATTGCTATGACAGAAGATTATTAAAAAATTCATAAAACAAACATATACAGGTAGCCCTCCTACAGCACGGCATCTTACAACACGGTTTCACTCTAACACAATAGGATAAATTGCGGGAACCCTCGTATAACACTGCAACCTGTAACACGGTTTCTCTCTAACACGATAAATACACTGCGAAACCCTTTGTACAGCACTGTACTTCTACAGCACTAGATAACATGATTTTTGTTTAAAACACATTTAAAAACAAAATTACCTTCAAATAATGACTGGAAGGAATAATGAACTATAGTGCCTTTACATAAAAATGTATAAACAAATTATAATTTATTCGTTTATAACTCTATAAAATTACAAGAAGGCCTAAGCTTAGCTGAAATTCTTGAATCATTTTTCCTGAATGCAGACCCTTCTGCTGAAAGGAGCCGAAAATTCAAAAGGGAGCTGCAAAATTGTCTATCTCCGTACCGTGATATCTACAATGTAAGAACCAGAAAATAAACCAAAATTACAGATTTTTTAAAGAGGATAGAAGGTGCAAAAAATCTAAATGAAGAAAGAGGTTCTGAAAGTGAAGGTGATATCGTTCAATCGAAAAAACGTTCTCGTTTGAATGTACTGAGCAGTGATGAGGAAGAAATTTATTAAATTAAGGTCGCATTAAAGGAAAATAATATTTTTTTGTTTCTTTTCGTTTTGTGTTATACATACATTTATATTTTTAATAAAAAATAGGTCGCTTATATGGAATTTTAAATTTTTTAAATTTTTAATAAGTTTTCAGAACGTAACCCCCCTTTTTTTAACTGTCTCTGGGTCTCATATAGCACGGTTACACACAACACGGCATTTACTAGGAACCTATCTACCATGTTATAGGAGGGTTACCTGTACATATAAAAATTCTGAGAATATTACATATCTCATTGAACACACCCACATTTATATAATAAAAACATGCTGAGGAATTTTTAACAATTACATATTTAGTTATCATGGGAAAATTTGTTGTTTTAAAGGTTTAATATTCTTAAAACTTATTATTGCGTTTAATACATACGATAAAAAATTCTAATAGCTTGATATATATTTTTTCATTAATTTATTTCAAATTTACTGGGCCGTGGCGGCCTTGTGGTACAGCGCGCTGGTTTTCGGTGCTGAGGGTGCTCGGATCGAATCCTAGCGAAGCGCCACTAAAATGCCTCCGTTTGTGTCGTCCCTTCATAGGGGGCAATGCTGGTCCGACTATATGGGGCTCCCATACTAAAATGGCCAGCAAAAACTGCGGTGAATTATAGGCGAATGTCTTCGCGACAAGTGCCTCAGCATTGAAAAAAAAAATTTCAAATTTACTTTTTTATATCAATAAATTGATTAATATATGTAAATACCGACGAAAACCTATGGATTTCGGAAATATTAAAAAGGTAAAAATTTAAAAGATAAACACTTTGAACACCTCATTTAGTAGCAGAGTTTACAATGAAACATATCACAGGAATTTCTGCTTCCTTGATTGAAAACCAAACTGTAAAATCAAAAAGTACACGGTGGTCATAAAAAAAAACTTTGCTGGCATATGGACCTCTAGCGGCTGTTCCGTTCAACCGATCGAGATATCAGATATAGTTAGTTAGCAGTATGAGCTCAAGATTCTGTGAACGGCAACAAAGTGGCACTCACGGTTACGGTTACAGGTACAGAAATTCGAAATTTCCGAATGGCAACGCCCACTTTTTACCGTCGCAAAAAGCTCAGTGCATGGAAAAACCCTCAGGAGCGTTGGAACGGTACTTGTATCACAAAAACCGGACGCGTTATAAGCGCCCCAAAAACATTTCTGCGAACGGCCAACAAAAACACGATGATGGCAGCCATATGGAAAATGTGTAATCCAAATAAAAGTTTGCTTTTGACCGATCTGTGTTGTCATCAGTGATTGGTGTCTTGCCTCTGCCATATGCAAATTTCCTCCGTGCGCCCCGATCGTGTTTTTGTTGGCCGTTCGCAGAGCTGTTTTTTGTGCGTGTATAACGCGTCCGTTTTTTGTGATACACGTACCGTTCCAACGGTCTGTAGGGTTTTCGTATACGCTGAGCATTTTGCGACGGGAAAAAGTGGGCATTGCCTTTCGAAAATTTCGAGTTTTTGTGCCTATAACCGTAACCGTGAGCGCCACTTTGTTGCCGTTCTCAGAATACCGAGCTTATACCTCTGAATAATTATATATGAAATCTCATCTTAATCGGTTGAGCGGAATAGCCGCTAGAAGTCCATATATCGACAAAGTTTTTTTTATGACCACCTTGTATAACTACGATAACTGTGATGACTGTAATAGATAACTGTAAAAAAATCCTCTCTTGTAATACTGCAACGATTGTGACATTTCAGCAATAATAATAATGCTATGGAAATTAAATTAAAATTTCTGTTTAAAAACAAATATTTCAAATTACTTACTTATTCGGAGCGTGATTTAAAATGATCAAAATATTCTCTAAATCATATTTACAAGACGACACAACATCCATATCTTGCACGCCGTTACCAACGACACTTCTCCAAATGTCCCTTAATTGTTGCTTCTAAAATATTAATGATTTGAAAACCTTTAAAATACCTACAACTTATCTATATTTTTAAGAAACTTATTAGCAATTTCCTCTTTTGAATATGAATTTTAGAACTAATAAAACTTACATGATCTTCTGTTAGAAATGGATACGGAGAATGATCGTCAATCTAGAAAAAAAAATTTAAGATGATAACTAATAACAAGGAAATATACCGAATATTTTATGAAGTACATTTACAAGTCATCAATCGACAATTTTCGATGAAACAAAGGCAAAAAATAAGAGAAAAAATACATAGATCATGTATATAATAACACTGATTTCTGTGGTGCTTTTCAGCTTATCAGTAACAAAGAAAAAGCAATGAATCTAAAAAAATGAATTTTTAATTACCTTCGCATACTGACCTTTAGATAGTCTGTAGCTAATTAAGGCTGCTGTGTACTAACTCTATTGGACTCGCTCAACTCAATGTTAACCTATGGAGAAAATTTGTCTACTATTTACAGCTACATAAATGCTGATAATCCAATAAAAATGGTATTTTCAGATAGCCTGAACTTTTCTACACTTTGCACCAGGATTCATTTAATAAATTTCGTCCACCAAAGGAATTTATCAGCGTTTTAAACACACTATACCAGATTTTTTACCCTATTAATTTAAATTTTAAAATATTATTTGCACTTTTTATGAACGAAAAATGCCCTAAGGTGTGAAATTTCTTTCTTTATTACGGAGTGCAATTAAAAAAAAATCTTTAAATCCAAGTCGGCAATCTTTGGACAAATTTTCTCCATATGTTAACAATGAAGTGATCGAATCTAATAGGGTTAGTTCACAGCAGCCTTATTGTTCGGGGGGGGGGGGAAGAAACGGGGAAATTGCTCATTCAAAACCTCTGAACAGTTTATTTATTTCATATGGTTTACAGTTTCATAAACGGATAATCCAAATATGAAACATCAAAACAGAACGAGATAAACTGTTCAGTGGTTCAGAATGAACAATGTGGATTTAAATTGGGTTTGGATAATATATATATATATATATATATATATATATATATATATATATATATATATATATATATATATATATATATATATATATATGTATATATATATATATATATATGTAACATATTAAATATTATGCCCTCCATTCTACCATTTAAATTCCCTTTCCTTAATCCAATCCCCAGTAACATTACTTTATCGCTACAAACCCTTAGCAACAGAACTTCCCGTAAATTGCATGCCTTTGCATTTCTACACATGTACATGTTAGAATTCAGGCATGGGTTCGCCTCGCGAGCCCCGATATAATGCTGACCCTACAAAATAATAGCCACATATACCTCGCCTTTCGCGCTTAAGGTTGAAAGGTGATATTAGCTTCCGAGCAGTCGTCTACAATGGACGGTTGTACTTTTGTCGCTATAATAAACAATTCGGCCAGACTGCATCAAAATTTTATTCCTTTCAGGCTGAGTCTAGCTCCAGCCATGTAAATATGAGCTAGTTTTCCTTGTCAGGTTTTATTTTAAGTACGTGATGTAATGGATATATTACTTACACACACACACACACATATATATATATATATATGTGTGTGTGTGTGTGGGGGGGTGTGGGTGTGTGGTTGGGTGTGTGTGATAATACTATTAATAATCTTTAATCGCCCTTATCTGAACTTTTTTTCTAAATGTGCTAACCTTCTGACACCTTGGCGAGATTCTCCCCCTTTCCACATACTAACTCTCTCCGCCAATTCCTGGCAACCCCTCTTTGACCTAATTCTATATTCGTGCGCAACGAGATACGCGGGTTGGCTTCGATGCGAGTAACATGTTGTTGCTTTCATGGAATAAACTTCAGTTGTTCTCTGTCAATTGGAATCGCATTTAATTTCGACCTCGATTGTGTTTCTTCATGAGATGACCCAATTCGAGCCATTTCATATATATATATAACACAAGATTTTCAGTTTTTCTGGAAAAATTTTAATTTTAATGGTTAATTTAGATTTAGCCACAAATTCTGAGACGTGTTTTAAGGCAAAACAATTTTACAATACTTAGATGAAACCTATTTATATGTGTTTGATATGTCCACTTCTTTACTTACTGACACCGTTCGGGCAATATTCTGTTCGAGCTTCATAACGTCCTCAATAAACTCTTTTCTCTGAGCTCTGTCTAAGTGTAAAAGTTCTAAAGCAGCATCCATAGATTCCTTATACATAATGCGTTGAAAGATCAATTCGTCATCATCCGAGGAATTACGGTAGACTTCTGGGTTCAAGAATGGTATAAGGCAATCTACTTCCTGAAACAATCAAAGCCTTTTGTAAAATATATGTATAAATAATTACAAGATAAAAAAAACTTTTTAATATACCATGCTTTTAAATTTTCTGTTGAATCATATAAACTTGACAATTCTATGTATTAATAAAAATTTTTTTGATGAATTATCCCATCAACTTGAAAGAAAATGAACTTAATTGGAAGTTAAATTGCGTTTAACTTTTCGTTCCCGTCCCGGTCGATAGATGGCTGCACCAGTCTACAAAACAAAAATAACTAAAAATGAATTCAAAACTGCTTAAAGATGGCTAAAAGTATTAAAATAATGCATTATCATCGTTTTCTGAGCTATTCTAAAAGTTTCAAATGTCTAGCCAGTCGGGAAGTTAGTTAAAAATCGATTGCAAGATTTGTACTGGACAAGCACACACAAACAAGAAAGCGAGTTAATAAAAACATGGTAAAAAACAGTCAGTTACCTTCAAACTTCTGATATTGTTAAAGATGACTCTTTCTTTGTATCTCATGTAGACTTTTGAACTTTCTTCTAAATAACAACTATTGACATTTTACAGATTTATGAGACAAAAATAAATGTTTTGGCATATTTTTCCCGATTGAGTTGAGGAATAATCACTGTATGTTGAAAAGACCTTGAATTGTTTAAGGATAATTTAAATAACGTAATACACATTAGTTCAAAAGATCTATTGAATGCGTTCAAAGTAATGAAATTAACGAATTAAAATGAAAGAATTTTTCTATCTAAGAACTGTTGATTTTTTTTTTGTAATCCCACGTTTATATTTCGTTAAAAAATATTCCCGTACCAAACTAGCAATTTCATTATTTACGTATCTGTCAACAATAAATTTGACAAACCATTATAATATTTATTCATTCATTTCCCCCATACTCCTTATAAGAAAATTAAATCGTTGATATTCTCATAGCAAATGTTATATCTTAATATCCTAACCGAATGTAACAAATATGCTATGGGAATATCAGTCTGTATCATTTAAACAACTTACAAAAATATTTTGCGTCATAAAGGCCAGAGGTAGCCTAATGGCAGCGCGTCGGCTTTCGGTACTGAGGATGCTCGGATCAAATCCCGAGAAGCTTCATTAAAAACCCTCGTGTTTAGGCCAGATATTGGCACGTTAAATCCGTAGACCGGGAAGTCCTATGAGGTGAGTGGTTGGGGAAGGTACGATATCCCCAGATGTCACTCCTGTGGTTGCTCGGTCGAAATTGAGGTGGCGCTTGGCTAAGTCGGACTCCGACCCTGGTGGTGCCATTATAAACCGGAGACGTACCCCTCAGACGAAAGCCCATATGGCCATGGTCTGGAATACTTCCTGCCAGGGGGCATAAGCAACAACAAGTGATAAAATTGAAAATAAATAACAGGCTCAGTTTTAGTTTTTGTAAACTCGTGTTTAGTTGACAACAAAATGTATAACTGTGGATGTATTTCTGCTAAATAAGCAGTAATAATCCCAAAAATTGTTCATATTTCTGTGATCGGAGTCATAGCCCACATAAAAATGATTTTGTATAATCTTGTGACATATGGATATGGATACTAAAATTATATAGTCTCTCTCTTGAAAGTCATAATTTTAATAAGCTCTCTGTTGAAAAGTAATGTTATGAAAAAATCATAGACTCGATAATTTATTATGATTGTGAGTAAATGATACTATTAATACCCAAGCTTTATAATTTTAATGATTAATTATCCCCCTTTTAGTGTCTTTTATTATCCAAAAACATGCCCCTTTTCTAGAAAATTGATAAATTATGTTACATTAAAAAACAAGTATTATTCAAACATATACTAAATAATCACTTAATTAACTCATCTACATATGGTATACGCGTCTACTTTCGTATCGATTAACAGCTGTTTAATTCATGGAAACAATTAGTCTGAGTCTATATTCACAGAAGAGGCATAAAACGGCTTTTTTTAACTAAAATGCTACCTTCTCCTTCAGACACTAAGTTTAAATCAAGATTTAAAAAAAATTACCATCTTCTCAGGTGCTGAATGTGCCGCAGCCACGAAGCGAGGTTTAAACAGTGTATGGATTTGATATTCTTCAAGTCTGGACATTAGTTTCGTCCACTGCTGAGGTTGTTCAAAATCGATGGTATTCCCAAGTACATAGTCATTTGGTACGATATCGTTGTCAGTAAACCAGAAGGATAAAGTCCTGTTCTCAAGTTCATTTCTCATACCTGTAAGGTGAAACAAGGAGAGAATAAACTAGCTTTGTAACGGACAGAATCATCACGGCTGAATCGTAAAATAGCCTGTCTAGCGCGGGCTGTGAAACACGAAGGTTGTGTGTAATCCGTCCCCGAGAATATTTGTATTTATTAAGTTGTTATGTATCCTGTGTTAGCGTTGCTGTTTTGTCTAATTTAATAGTAATTAAAACAGTTTCAAAAGTACAGCTAGTCTAGTTCTTGTCACAGTTTTACATAGAACGAGGTTCCAGTAGAGTAAGAGCTTTGAGTTAAGTTCACTTTATAGTGGTGGCTCCAGATATGAAGTATTTCTTTAGAATTTACATATTTTGATCAATATTTCCATCGTTAATCAATTTAAAAAAAAATTCAGGTAGTCTTTCCTTTCGAAACTACCCTCAGGTTATTAACGTAGGATTACTTATCGTTGCACACCTCTTTTGTATGAATATATGTATGTATGTGTTATGTATATACCGGGTGTCCCAAAAATGACCGACGATTTGAAAAAATCAATTAAAGAAAAACGGAAGGCGATAGAAATGTACGGTTTGTTGCATTCTGCTTAGGTAACCAAGGAATTTATTCTCACCAATTTTCAAAATTAGTTACAAAGTTCGTCAATAGATGGCGCTGCTGACTGGGGAAACTATAAAACAATGTTTTCAAAATAACCACAGTTTGCAGCAACAACGTAGCGCAGTCTGAGGACAAAATTCGCAGATGTCCGTGCAAACATTTCAGTTTGAATGTCCTTACAAGCAGCAGAGATCTATTGTTCCAGTTCATTTACAGTTTGTGGATTGTGACGATACACCTGGTCTTTCAAGTACCCCGAAAGAAAAAAAAAATCGCATGGCCTCAAATCTGGCGAATAGGGGGGGCCAACATTGTTGCTGCAAACGGTGGTTATTTTGAAAACATTGTTTTATAGTTTTCCCAGTCAGCAGTGCCATCTGTTGACGAACTTTATAACTAATTTTGAAAATTGGTGAGCATAAATTCACTGGTTACCTAAGCAGAATGCAGCATACCGTACATTTCTATAGCCTTCCGTTTTTCTTTAATTGATTTTTCAAATCATCGGTTATTTTTGGACAACCGGTAAGTATCTATATATATGTAAGTATATATATATATATATATATATATATATATATATATATGTGTGTGTGTGTGTGTGTGTGTGTCAGTCAGTCAAAATTTTGACGCATTTTGGTACTTTTCTGTTTAACTGTTTACTGCTTGCCCAAGCGATACATACTGGGTTTGGAGCGCTGCCAAATTATAACTCGCGACGACGGACGGTTTTAGCGTCTAAAATTTTGCGGAGGACCGTTATGGAGGAACGTAATCCTACGTTAAAAAGCCTTCTAATTAGGAAAACGTTGTTGACATTTTGTGTTTTTAATTGACATTTTTTTATATAATCTTTCCTCATACTTGAAAATCATTGAACACTTTCGAAGTGAATAAAAGAATCTGACAAATATTCAATAGTGTTTTCATTTAAATGAAACATATCAATCTCTTTATTCTTATGAATAAAAAGCTGTTGTTACTGTCTTAAATTATTGAAATACCCAGAAATGGGAAGCAAAAGTACATAAGCTACTCTCAAGTATGAGTATTTTGTTAATACTTTCATTACTATACGTGTTACAGCCGATTCCTGAAAGATTCTTCAAATTTATCCCTATTTCAAAGCACAGTCAAACATTTATCTGAACTGTGACTTACATAATGCAGCAGCAATATTTGGTGGAAATTGGCTTGAAATCCGGCGCCCAATTACTGCTGAATTGTGCTGTCAGAAAGAAAACTGCGGGCGCGGTGGCCCAGTTGGCAAGAGCATCGAGCCAGTGATCTGAACGTCCCTGGTTCGATGCTTGTCGCTGCAAGTCCACCACCGTGTACACTGATGGCGGCCGGTTCACATAAAATCTGCCGTGGCTGCAATGTCCTCCAAGTTTTCAAATTACCTCTGGAGGTGCTGGGTCTCGTCAATTGCCTCGGTTCTAAATTACGGGACCGGCCCTTTAGCCAAGCCCTTTAGCCAAGGACTCCGACCCTCGCGGTGCTATTAAAAACCGGAGCCGTACCACTCTGTCCAATAGCCTTAATTGGACTTGAACTGATAGATACTATCGGTCAATGGGCATCAGAAACAACAACAAAGAAAACTTTCAGGCATCTGGTAGTTTTGTGATATACAAATAATTGGATTTAGCGGAGTTTGAAATTTGGAGTGGAGAGGTCAGATCGACATGTATCGGCCAACACGTATCCTTGACTGTGGACGCTATAATGAGGTAGACAACAATGATGAAATTCCTTTTGAAAATGAAATTCCTTTTGATATAATGAAACAGAACGATGAAGCTTTACCATTGGAAGTACGACACTAGTGACTTATTTGGAAGGTCATTATTTGAAAATTTTGCAGCGTTGCGCGTACCCATGTTATTGAAAAAAAAATACATTATGATCTTGATTTAGTCCCCCTCCCTATTCAAATCGCTTTGATTTGCAATACCTTCAACGAAAGAAATTAAATATCTCTGGCCTTTTAAACGGAGGTCATTTTTCACAATTCAACAATGAATATGCTTTGTTTTTCTTTTAAAATAAAAATTTAAAAAAAATTTAAATATTAAAAACTGTAAACTTTAATAAAATCCATAAACATAGTAAAATTACTTTCTACTGCACTCAAGTAATCTAGTTTTATACACTTCTTCTATTTAAACGAGCACAGCTATCATAACGACCACATGTAACACCGGAGTTACAACTAAAAGTTAGGCACTCCGAAATAATATCCTATCGGATCGACTCGACTGGAACTCAGTTCTTTTCTACTGAGAATTGAATGTGTTGAAAGTGAGTTAGGCGTGTATTGTATTGAAGACTGATATCCTGACTTGTGTTTTAGAGTTTTATGCTGCATAGAAGACAGTTGTTACTTGTTTTCTGCTTGAATTTGTGCATGTGCTTGCAGAATTTACAGAATGATAAATTTTATCTTGTGTGCAGTTTCTGAAGAGATTTTATTCAATCCAAACGAACCCAGGAGAAACGGTACAATATATTATAGTCTTTTTATGCCTGCCTGAGCTTATCCGATGAATATTAAAGGATTCAGTAGTTTGGATTCCCTTGCAGATTATGCAATATACTTTAAAATGTTTATAAAATTTAAATACATTTAGATTTATCTAAAAAAGTATACAAGTTAAAAGATTAATATATCTTATAAAATTTGTTTCATGTATCAATTTATATATTTTGCAACTCTATTTGTAAATAAGTAATTTAACTTAAAAAAAAGAAAAACCCTTAAAACTCACTGTAGTTCATGCAAGATTGGTAAAATTTTCGCATCTTATCGACAGTGGGAGCTTCATTCTCAGATGAAGGTTTTTCCATCAGCTCTGAAACGGGAATAGAAAATAAGATGAAAACTATTATAGTTCTTCTAAAAACTTTTTTTTTAAGTAAATATCGCCTTTTCCGCAGTTTTATGCGACAAAAATGAATTTATTTAAACTGTTAAAAGTATAAAATACTGATAATGCTCGTTCGTAATAAAGCGATCTATAACATTACATTAAATGTTTTATGTTTGGAATGTACAAAATACAAAATAAATGGCTGTATAATATATGGATCACTATGGAAGTTACGTTGTAATGTTGTAAGACGCCAAAATGAGACTGTCTGACCGCCAGACACAGTTTATAATACATGGAGTTTACTTAAGAACTATGCTGTATACTACTAATTAACTCTTATTAGTTCATAAATTAAAGTTTCAAGAAATGTAATAGTTTACTGGAAAAAAAGCGTAGCACATTTATATGTCCTGTTTTTAGAATGTTCTACCGATTAGCTTAACAAAATCAGTAACGAACTTAACAAGCTGTGTAAGGAATATTTATACAATTGCATGTCCAATTTCTTTAATTTTGTTAATTTTGACAGCTAGGGCTTAGTGACTGACAGACGGCGTCAACATGCCCAGAGAAGTATTCAGTATTTGCTTATGAACTATTTACGAAAACCGTGTAAAATGAAGATTAAATGTGATGGAAAAGAATAAATACTTACTCCGTATATCAATAAGTAGTGACTCCTGTGCTTCCTTTGCTGGCAAATAACTGTCACTAGCGTAGGGCACTACCTTTGATCGTTTGTAACCGCCACAAGCATACTCGTAGAAATCTGTGCATGGGTCTGCCTCCAAATTAATCGAATCCAATATCGTGGCAGCTGTATTGGAAATAAATCCACCGCTCAGAATTGTATCATAAAAATGATTATATTTTTTGCTGACAGTGTTATGTAATCTTCAACTGTGGTCTTTAACAGGAATAAATACGAGGCACATCCAGAAAGTAAGAACTGATTCGGTGTAAAAAAATTGAGGAAGAAGTTTCAAAAAGATTATTGTTGCCAGATGTTAAAACGTATATTACACTTCTCTATGTAGTCGCCATATTTATTGATGCATTTGTCGTATCGTGAGACTAGCTTTTGTATTCCTTCGTGAAGAAACTCACTGCCAACCTATTCAACCCCTGCTTTGTCTGTCCAAATATCTCCTCAGGGGGAGAAGCAAATGGTAATAGCTTGGAGCTAGGTCGAGACTACAAGGGGGTTGTTAAAAAGTTTCCTACCCAAATTATTCAAGCAATGCATGTGCACGGACATAGGCGTAGCTTCGGGGGGGGGGGGGGCACAGGGAGGGCACAGGGAGCACGTGCCCCCAACTTAACTTGAAATAAATTAAAACGTTAATAAAAGTTCAGTTAAAATCGGAAAATTGTAGAAAACCTTTAAGAAAGTTGGTTTTTTTCGCTTTTTTAAACTGTGAAACTAAAGATTCCGATTATGTCCTTAGTCTTAACATAGTTTTTAACAATATTATCCATAGCAAAAATTCAATGCTATATATTTTTTTCTCATTTTATTTATATTATATTTATTTTTCTCATTTTATAACTTTTGAATACTACTCAAACATCAATTCTATCTTTATTCAATTTAAAAAAAATCATAATATTTCATATTTTAAGGACCGTCCGGCAGTCAATGTTCTGAGAAGGGCCCTAAGTGAATTCAATTCGTGCTGCCCCCCCCCCCCCCCCCCCAAAAAAAAAAAAAAACGTTAGAAGCACGCTACGACTATGCGTATGGACGAGGGTGTGCGGCCGCGCGTTGTCGTAGAAGAGACAAACTCCAGCGGACAGTAACCCACGCCGTCGAATCTGAATTGTTCGGCTCAGCTTCTTAACAGTTTCACATTAGGATTCAGCATTTGTGGTCGAATCTTAATGGTCGTACCTTACCATTTATGGTCGTACCGCAGCGAAAATTTTTCGTTCAAAAATCTTATCACAGATTGCATTTCACAGCTGGAGGGATTTTCGATTTTAGTGTCCACTTTAAGCTAGCACAGCCAAGCGAGAAAACTTTATAGAAGAATATACTTTAAAACAAATGAAGCGCCAGACGTTCAAGAACCGAATGATGGCAACGTCGTTACAATGACGTGACCTGCGCGGGATTTATGAGCAATCGGTTTTTACTTTCTGGATGAGCCTCCTATTTTAAGGATACGATTTGTTCTTTCAGCTGCATGAAGTCTTTGCTGGTTTTGTCGCAAGGCAGTCGAAGGAATACCTCCAGAAATAAATATTCCGTCAAAGGTTTTGTAGACATTGTAAACCCCAATAAATATGAGTTTTGGTACAAAAAGCAATGCATTTTTAGAAAATAAGTAGTACATTAAAAAGATATATGCATTTCTACAGTATCTATTGAATTTAACCATCGAAACGATTATGACCCATTTGATATAAAAATTTAAGTCACTGGAGCTTTAGTTATGTGCATTTAAATATAGCAATTTGAGAGGATTGTTTATAGTCCAGTATTATTGTTTAGTAATAATGAAAAATTATTACTACTTGCACGTTATGTTTTCCTGTAACAAGTTGTAAACGAAAAACTGAGCTTATGGTTGTTTGATAGATCACTAACTACAAAGTAAATGCTCGTCTTACTGTGAGAGAGTTGATATCATGTCAAGGCCTTTGTTGTCTCATGGTGTTTAGAGAGACAGCTAGGAGGATATAACTACTATTTTTCTTGGAGATAGAGAATTTCTATTTAGTGCTTGACACTCATCATACATACAGAGATAAGGAAACCTAAAAGGATTCTAGCAATTTTCCATTTGAATATTACTAAAATAAAGCATTTTGTATTTAAAATAATACTTTTGTGGATAACTGGAAAACATTAACGCAGTTAATAAATTTGATCAATTCATTTACATAAATAGTGTTTTCTTCCTTAGTGCTGCCATCTAACGGTAGGAGTATCATCTATATTGATACAAGTTAATAAGTTGCAATCCGATGACTTTTAAGAATCAAT
Organism: Dolomedes plantarius; assembly: GCA_907164885.2. NCBI lineage: Eukaryota > Metazoa > Arthropoda > Arachnida > Araneae > Dolomedidae > Dolomedes > Dolomedes plantarius. The sequence continues at coordinate 92,710,024 of OU015491.1, read as the reverse complement.
TCATGATGTAACTGACAAGCTACTTAAAACTTTAATAATGAGATCTAAATAGTTTCATTTTATGCGTAAAACATTGTTTTTTTTTAAAGATATCAAAGTTTATCATCGAATATCGAATATATACAAACTTATGACACGTGTATGTAATATCAACGCAATCAAAAACGTACACAAATATAAATGCATGCGTAAGCTGATATACTGAAAACTAATTAATTTAAGCAAATGGACAAACTTACATTCTTTTCCGAATCTTTAATTCTTTTTTTTTTTTAAAGTAGCTGTCTTTGGATATTATTTAGACGAAGCATTTCTTTCAGAAAGTAATATAATTTTTTTATGAGCATATTTTTTTTCCCTTTTTTATACATTAAAACTTAAAAAATGAAATACTTTAATAGTTGTTTTCGAAGCTTGTAAAGAACAGAAGAGTTAGCTTGCAGAAGTAACTCCTGAAGCATTTGTGACGTAATTTTCCATTACATACTTTCAACTTGAAAGTGTTTGAGACCGATTATTCCATCCTTAATTTGGTGTTCAGAAGTGTTTCATATGGTACAATTTTGATGCTTTTGAATACCAAACTAGAGGATGGAAAAATTCGTCCTAAACGCTATTTCCAGCAATAAGAAATATTCGAAAAAAAAAAACAGTCTTAAACTGTTAGAGGATTAATAGGAAGCTATACAAGTGGTTCACTGGCTGATAGTACTTAGCGCTGTTTTTTTTTTAGAAACTATCTCCCTTTTCTGATCTCATGGGCTATTTGCCTGTAAAATGTCAAGAGAGGGAAAACAAAATGATCCAAAATTAAAAAATATTTATAGCGTTACATTCTACCGTTAGAAAAACCTCTCAAACTCACTTTTGAACAACAGAAAGTTTTAATATTTACCAATATAGACACATTCTTTGGTGTTACAAAAAGGTACGTCACATATTCTTCTTTCAAGCTTTTCTGAAATAGAAATAAGGAAGCAGAGAGAAAAAGTTCATAAGGAGGTATTGTCAGATAAAAAAATCAAAACTCTTTCATGATTTTATATGTTCTATGATCATATTTTTAAGCAAACAATATGATCGACAGGATAGAATTTTAGATTTTATAACAATATTTATGGATGGTAACTACGTTTATATATATATATATATATATATATATATATATATATATATTTATTTATTTAGGAGCAAAGGGAAATATTGCAATTACTTAAGGCTAAAAGAAACTCCTAGTTAATTTCCTCAGAAATTCAGAATATTTACTCCTATTTACTCTAGTCGTTTTTATCACGTCTTCTCAATAACACGAATAAATAATATTTTGACTCTAGTTTTTTATTGAAGTAATTACTGTCAAAATGTCACAATTGTTTCATAATTTTGTCGGACTCGTCTGACCCAGTCAGTGAAACATAAATGTTATTTTCCGCTGGAAGGATGATAAATTGCACAGAAATAACTATTTTCATGAAATAACTGACTATGAATATTTAAATGCCAAATCTTATACTGTTTCCTGTAATCATGATTGAAGAGGACTTCAATAAATTTAACGCAGGTGAAATGTAATGTGATTTTGTGACATGAGGAAAAAAATGATGTTTTATTTTTTTTCATTGGTGTTATATTGATTGTAAAAAAAAACTTTCGGCTTACACTGCAGTGCACTAACCCCCACCTCAATGTTACCCTCAATAATTCGCCCACCTCAATGTTAACCTATGAAGATAATTTTTCAAAAGATTGCCGACTTGGATTTAAAGATTTTTTTAATGGCACTCCGGAATAGAGAAAGGAATTTTACACCTTGGGATATTTTTTAAACGCAAATAATATTTTAAAATTTAAATTCTCGTATAGTGTGTTTTAAAAGCTCATAAAAGCCTTTGAGGGACTAAATTTGTAAAATGAATCCTGCTGCAAGGTGCAGAAAAGTTCAGGCTATCTGAAAATACGCTTTTTATTTTATTAGCAGCATTTATGTAGCTGTAAAGGGTAGACAAATTTTCTCCATAGTTTAATATAGAGGTGAGCGAATCCAATAGGTTTCGTACACAGCAGCCATTAGGAAGCTCTGAGACCTTTTCAGACGGTCACTATGTAGTAATGAATCTCTAAATCTTGAGTCGTTATGAGGTGAGTCTACTCCATAATTACTTATTTCCTGTCTCTATAACAAATTTAACGATACAAATGAATTTTCATTTTAACGTCTGTACTAAAAGGGACTGATATTATTTTACTAACAAAATAAAACCCCAAATTTATTAATAATAGCTTTTATTTAAATACTTTTAACGATATTAAATCCATATTATTTATCAGATTTTTAGCATCTACCCATTTTTTAAGACAAAAGTGCTTTAACGTTTTAATAAATTTATCTCTTAAGATCACATATATCTTTGTTCATTTGACGCGTTAATTTCTCTTTATGAGCCTCAAAATTCCCATGACGTAATTTAAATGCATTTATTTATTGCCAAAATAATTCATATCAAGCAGTAATAATTTAGAACAGCCAAATCTTCAAGCAACTCTAATATCAATTATAAATATTGAAAGATTTTTTTAAAAAAAATTTGAAATCTTACCTGCATTCTCTGAATTCAGAGTTGATATTTTTTCAGACAAGTTGGTATCTGAAACAATTAGATGAAGTAACTTTTCTTTTTTAAAGAAGAATTGCCCTAATTTCATGATTATCCATTGGAGGATTATTCGGGAATCACAAATAAGGAAACAGTTTGAATTAAAATACGAATTGCCTGAAAGGATCTCAATACAACACATTATTTCCAGTAGAAAAATGAAAAATTTATGCTTTTATTATTACCATTTTATCTAAACCTAATCTAAATTGCCATATGAAGTCCTTTTAAAATCTCTGAATAGTTCCTTGTTTACAATATCCAGGACCATAAAAAGTTCTGGGCGTTTTTTAGCTTTCTGTGAACACTCGTCTATTTGTTGACACAGATAAGAGACAGTTCAGCATATTAGTTTTCAATTTGTCAACTTAACAGTGAACTATTTGGCCACACTAGTTTGTCCTATATCTTAGACAGTACGTATAGCCCAGTACCTATGTACATCTTATCGCGCAAAAGATTGGGTATTAGATTTTTTTTCCTACTTGTATGTTTAGTCCAGTAGTGAAAAACAGTTTTCCAAATTGAAAGACCACGGCGGAATTTTCTGTGGCCTAAAAACAACGAAATTTTTTTAACTTTTTTTTTTTCAAATATCTCGGCAATGGTTGGTTCTAGAGCTTAGATTGCATTACAATCTTAAAGAAGACAAAATTCTGAGCAAATCTTACATTTACATCTTTTTTCTAAACCCAATAACAAGCGAGCTACAAGGTCAGGAATATGGGATATTTTATTCAACTTGTTGAGAAAGACGCAAAACTTACTTCTCTAACACACTAACTCGTATAATTGCTATATATATATCCATATTTGAGAAATGCACAATTTATGTATTACAACGTATATATTTTTTTACTCGCACATACTTGAATAGTGTGCATATTTATATAATTATCTAGCGAGGCCCCTACACTCCTCACGTTTATTCTTCTTGTGTTAGACTTAGACCTATCCGAAGCGCGTAGTATTCTATTTTTAGAATTCCCCCCTTAAGCCAGTTCGCAGGGGGAAAAATATCCCGGATTCGGAAATAATTCAAACAAAGGTGGAAACTTTTTTAATCACTTTATTTTAGATCAAATGTGAATATCCTAAGTTTTCCCCCTCCTCCGAGGCGAGCGCTGGTGGTTAGGCAAAAAAATTGAGTGAAAAAGAGGTATTTTTTCAATTTTTAAAAAAAATAAATTAAAACCGGTTCATCCAATCAAAGAAACTGTAGTGTAAACTTTTTAGAACATTAAATTTTGCGTAAAATGGGTACCAACACATACAAATTACTTTGGTTATAAGGTTACTAGCTTCTCTCGTAGTTGCCGTCATTTTTTCAACTTTTGCTAGTAAGTGTGATTTTCGGTATAATTGTGTTTGTCGGGGAAAGTACCTGTTTAAAGAAATAATAGCTCTAACTAAATGTTGTGGAACATTTAATTCTGCGTTCAATGAGTACTTTTCAAAACGCACAATGGTAAAAAAAAGCCATTTTCTACTCCTACATACTGTCTAAGATACTGTTCGTTCTGTCCTGTAACAAAGTTCATGGTATCTCTGGAAGAATAAGGCTAGAGTTTTAGTGCTTCTTTGATACATGCTGATTTATGTGTGACTCTCGTATACACAGGAAGCGAGAACGAGATCTAAGTGGCATTCACTTTCGCTCACGAAATCAAGAGTAGATATTTTCTTTAAAGAATCGCTTCCTTAAAGTTGATAGAGACTTTACGTGTTGATGCGAAATATGCTCTATGAACTATATGCTTTAAATTTAGTATTAATTTTGAAACAGGTATTATTCGCTTTTTAGAATTCATGGTACATAGAAGACAAAATTTACGGTAATTACGAAACATATTACAGTAATTACGATATAATTATGTTTCCGTAATTTAAGATACCTGAGAGGCGAAAAGAGAAACATCATTCAGAGTTTGTTTTCGTGGCAAAGGAGTAAATGTTGGTCAAAGTATTTAAGGAGATGGTGGACATTACAAAGTGATTTTTGAAATTTTTACCTCAGAGATATGGAATTTTGCATATATATTCATTAAAGTATAACTATATCAAACACCTTACAAAAGTTTATAAATACTTTTAAAAACTTATATTTTAAAAGAAATTATTATTATTATTATTTTAAAATGCTCCTTGCGATCCAATTTTTAACTTCCCCCTTATTTTGCATTTATATTACTTATAAATACATTTTGAACAGAGTTATGTATTACTTTTGCTTTTGTTGAATAGTTAATTTTTAGGAAATATTTTTATGCTTGTACTCTGAATTTTCATGAATTTTTTGTACTTTTCTACACTTAAGTTAAACTTTGATAATCTGAATGATGTCGAAACCTGAAATGGATACATAACTTTATTTTAAGGCATTTTAGGAGTCTTTATTATAAATTTTCGTCAAAAATTATGACGCAAGGAGCATTTCAAAGACTTTCAAATCTGAAAATTACTCATTTTAAGAAAAAGGCCATTTAAAATATGTCTTTTCACCTACCTTTAATATTTACTTTTCTAAAGCTTCCAAGTTTTTTATTTTACTTTTCACTACAAACTATAAAGGAATTTTGTTCCAATATTTACATATTAAAAAAATATTAATACACCAAAAAAATTTCCAATTTTTGTTCGATTTTTGATAATTTGAAAGTTCCCCATCAACCTTAAACATATTAAGGATCCGTGTTATCTCCTAAGGGAAAACATTAATAACTTGAGTCGGCAAGCGCGCGAACCCCAATTTGCTCGAAAAACAATTTTACAGGCTCCATGTCGATTATTAACTTTGTTGCAAATCGTAATTTCTTTTCCCTACCTTTATTTTTCCCGATCGGAACATTTTGAAGTTCTAGTTTCAGATGGGGGTCTGTTCGTTATTTTGTGTCTAGAAATAAGCATTTTAAATGAAAAATATAATGTTCAATAATTTTCCATGTACATCAGATTGTTTTTATAAAAATATTTTTTATTTTTATATTATTTTTAATTTAAAAACGATTCCCATACTTATAAAGGTTGAAACTGATTATAAATCCCTCATAACCTTAACAACATGAATGATCATTTGCCTTTCAATGCTTTCATCAAAAGATGTAAATTTTACGTTAGACATTTTAAGGGAAGCTGAACGTAATTCGTAATTTTAACCGCCCACAGCGTCGGGCTTATACGGTATTAGGAACATGAAGACCAGCCGCTGTGTAGAAATAACTGCAAACTTAGCCGAGGGTGAATTTCACCTTTTCGGGTTATTATTATGGATCTGGGTGCCGGACGGACAGTACAGATCTGCCGACCAGTTAAGGCAACCCCGGACCCCTGAAACTAAACGTAATTAAAACAATTTCCCAGATTAAAAATATTTTGTGAGTTATTTACCTTAACTTTATAATAAAAAAAAAATAAATAAATAAATAAAACCAGATAATTCAAATGGAGAGGCAATCAAACATCAGCACACAAATGAACAGCAAATGTGCCCGCCATTGAAAATTAAAAATCTTCAAGTAAACATCAAGCCACAGATTGCTTGGTACTATAATAAAACGAATTACTTCGTTCATTAAATACGCACGCAAAATGTTCGCGGTAAGATCAAGAACATCTAACTACGAAAGCTAACTATGCAAGGCAAGAACTTCTTTGTTAAGTAACATCTCTCTTTAGTTCGAACAGCAAAGAGATAAAATAGTTTGGTGTTCATTATTTTCCGTTTCTACCATTATGACGTCACTAATTGGTCATCCACCGGTTCATCCTGTAAGTTTCCTTTGCACCCTCTTTCCTCTTTTCCCTTTTGTACTCCTGCCCATGCACTAAAACCCCTGATCAAGCTTTTATGCTCCTTCTCCTGCTTGCGTTAGTGACATGCTTACCATGATACTTTCAAAAGTCGATGAGATGTTAACAGGTGACTCTCTTCAATCCTTTCTCCCCTACATCGCAATCTCTATTGCATCCCATTACCCTAGCCATTGATGACTCACTGTAACACATCGTCATCCCCACCTACTCCCCCAACCTCATCGTCTTCCAGATTTAGGTAAATGAAATTAAACCTCTCATACTTTATACCCTCTGTATACGCATTGTAGTACATTCCCATAATTCCGGATTTTAACACATGTCAGGGTTTATTTTATTTTTTCCGTGTTATCTAATATGATTATTTTCTGGTCATTATGATGTCTTGGAACGCTTTAAAATTTTTCACATGTAAAAAACCTGCTTCTTTGCTGTAGGTCAGGTCATTCTGGCTTAAGTAATGTTTCGTAGAAACGATCCAGTTTAGAGTGCGTGTGAAAACTTGAATAATCACAACAAATATGATTTCACGTAGCGTTAAACTCATTTAATTTTAAAAAAAGTTTAGGAAACTACACGTGAAATTAAAGCGAACAGTTAAATTAGTATACCCTTTTAATGAACTTTAAAATTCTTTCCCTAAGCTTTCGATAACAAACATTAAAAAAGTTAATTCTTACAACACCTGTAAGAAATTAATTTTGTTATTCTAACGTTCATTTCCTTTTAATTGATAGTGTAATGACTTGACCTTCCCCACGTGGGAATTCCAATGGAGCGGACACCCCTTTGAAAACTAAACTGTTTCATCAATGCCGAAAGGTGACCTTCCGTTTAGTGCTTCAAAAGCCGAGACGCAGAGACTCTTCTGAATAATTCTGGGAAAATAACATCCTTTGAAACTTCCCCTCTTTGACAATGGAGTCCAGATAACAAAGCTAGTGCCGACTGGTCGGAGACTTCGAGGCACGTGGGAGCAAACGGTAACGAAAGGGGCGTAACCTACAGACCCCCCAGAAGGAAATAATTAGATGGTGGACTCTACAACTGGGCGGTAGGAGTCAGTTGACGATTTTTTTCCGAGGTGATAGGCGATGTTTTGAGAAGGTCCCTGTATGGACGCGTGCCTCACCAGAGAGCGGACACTCGAGCCACCTCATCATGACGCCGCGAACCCTAATATCTTTGTAAATTTAATATTATTTTGTACAGTGTACAGTTGCCTTATTTAGCCAAGAAATCCAATAAATGTGTTGGTTAATTAAAAAAAAGGCTGTCAGTCTCATTTTAGGCCAAGTCCTTACAATAGCAATGGACTAATTAACTAATAACATTTCTTCTAAAACAGACACTTCATCTTAGGAAATAAAATTTTTATTTAAAAAATCCTATTTGCCTATTAAATTCATTTTACCTTTCCTGTGCTGCACTGGAAAGCACACTGTGATATTTTAAAAATTAATAAAATAAATATTTCAATCAAGTCATAATCATCATAACTCACTTTTTATAAAAATTAGAGGTAAATACACTTTTTTTACCTTGAAAACATACTACGCACTCTAAAAAACCTCAAAAACTTCTTTTACTTACATTCCCTGGTAAAATGAAGAACGACAAGAAGAGCACTGGTGAACAGTACTATTCCGGCCATAGTCAGAATGTATCCCACTTTGCTGTTCCTTCCGCTAAGGGAAGAAGCCGTAGATACTTGCCTGGAATTAGAAAATGCAAATTTTGCATATATAAGAATCCTTCCACACTAAGTTAGGATTTCCCCCTTTTTATAACTTTATTTAAGTGAACAGATGTGTGGACTTTTCCTATTCGCTATATCTGCAAGTCTATTAGTCTATGAAAGCATATATTAAAGAATGGACGAGGGTGAAGTAAACGAGATAGACATTAAGATCAGTGAATTTGATTTACTCTCAAAGAAATACAGTTTCGACATATGAGGCGGTGAAAGGCAAAGTGGTGTAAGTCAGTAAGTCAAGTGGTGTAAGTCAAAAGAGTTTTATATCAAAAACTGCAAAAAATTCCACCATAAATTGAACAAATTATAATTCCTAATAATTATTATAATATTTCAAATAATAACTATTTGCAATTCCACTATAAATTGAACATGGAGATTACATTTTTGCCCTCAAATGGAAAAAGTTGAAAATGTGACTTACACCACTTTGCCTTTCACCGCCTCATATAAAGGCTGCTGTGTGCTGACCCTATTGGATTCGCTCATCTCAATGTTAACCTAAGGAGAAAATTTGCCTACTATTTACAGCTACATAAATGCTGATAATCCAATAAAAATGGTATTTTCAGATAGCCCGAACTTTTCTGTACCTTGCAACAGGATTTATTTTATAAATTTCGTCCACCAAAGGAAATTATGAGTGTTTAAAACACACTATACAAGATTTTTCCCCCGAATAATTTAAATTTAAAAATATTATTAGCATTTTTTTAAAGAAAAATGCCCCAAGGTATAAAATTTCTTTCTCTATTACAGAGTACAATTTAAAAAAAACAAATCTTTAAATCGAAGTCGGCAATCTTTGGACAAATTTTCTCTATAGGTTAACACTGAGGTGAGCGAATCCAATAGGGTTAGTACATAGCAACCTTAAAACTGATGAACAGGATTTTAAAAGCAATTAAATGTACCATTTTATATGAGATCTAGCAGAGTATCAATAACAGAGCACATTTTAAGTGGAAATGGTAAACAAGCTAGGCAAATCAGTTTCGCAAAATATATCAAAAATAAAAATAGAGTACATGTAAAATTTCGCGAGTAACTCTTTTGTGGATTTACTTTATTGATTATTTTTCAAACATTGTAAAGAAGGTTAATAAATATTAGTGAGTATAAATATATTTCATTATTTGCATTATTTATAATATTTTACTACCTTAAAAAAAAAATATAATAACTACCTTTTAAAGAAAAATATATGCTTATATTATTTGAATTTATACGCTTAATACAAAATCCTATCATTCTTTTAAAAGTCAATAGTAATATTATAAATAGGGGTAATACACACTATAAAGTACAATAATGTGCAATCAGTAAAATAATTGATTATTACCTTTCTACTCGTGGCTTTTTTATCTCAAAAACTTCCATTTTTCTAACTTTTGAGGAAGCAGCTCTTAATTATTATCACTGTTATGTCCGCTGCCGTATACTAATCTAGCTTGTTAGAGATAGCGAGAGGAGCAAAAAAAGAATTTGTAGGTTGATAACTAGTATGGGATTACTTGGCTGTAAGAGTGGGAGAAAGAATACAGCTGGAAATTTTCTTCTCTTTAAATGCTACGCCCCAAAGAGGTATTGGATTTCTACCGGAATGAGATTGATCTCATTATGAAACAGTTGGTAGAAATTGCTACATTTATTTTAAACAGTCCAAACAGTGATTTAGTATTAAATATAAGTAAATGTAGATTTTTTTCATTTTACATTGCTTGTAGTAATTAAAGTCCTATTTTTAAACAGTGTTGGTTATTTCCAGTATGGAACCTTTAATTTAGAACCGAGAAAATATATTTTATAAGGAGCTTTTGATATAGATTGCTCATTTTGGAGTTACATAACACACACACAAAAAAAATTCTAAATATTCAGATTCAATCGCAGTTAGGGAGTTTGCTTATCAGTCTGTGATTTTTTCTATATTTCTATGAAATTTTATCGTATTCATATCTGTATAAGGTTATATCGTTAATCAAGGAAACAAATTTCTAGGGTAAATATGATAACAGATCCCGAAAGGATTTTTAAACTTCTTTTTTTTAAAACAGCTAGTCTTTAGAGGTCGTTCAAGAGAAAATTTAGTCCTACTGGAAAAAGTTTATTTTTAGATGTATGTGAATATTTTATACTTAATGCAAAATATCTAGAGTATGTTGAAAAAATTTCGCTATGAGGAGATTCATTGAGCAATTGCGTATTTATAACTCAAAAGATATACTGACCTAAAAACAGTAATATACCTTCGTATGAAATTTTCAGTTTAAACATTCAAAAGCAATATTTTGTTAGTGTTACAAAGAAGTTGTTACTTTTAGAGCTGAACTCATTGCTATTAAACAGGCCCTTAGGGCTTCCAAATGTCTGAAATTTCATCTGCAGACATTTGGATCCTGACTGATAGCGACAGGGCTATACAACATCCGAGAAACCGGACCAAAGTTTGTGACATGACATCTGCGTCGATAAAGACATCGCTTTATTCTCATGGAAGTTTATTTTCATAGCCAACTTGTTTTCGATGGATAACATTGCTAGTCCATTTAGCCTGATTTAGCTCACTATTGAGCAATATCCACCAGGCAAATAGTTTTGACGATTTTCAGCTTTGAAAAACTTCTTTCATAAGTTGCGACGGAAATGCAAATCGTCAAAAACGACTTTAGTGCTAAACACAAGTTTGGTACTGACTCTTGAAAGTGTAATGAAAAATGAACTATCAGCAATAGACTGAAAAACTTGAAGAGATGACCATTTTTTTTACTTCCTTTGTATTAATATTTAAAGCTTGCATATGACGTCTTAGTCTTTTTATTTCTGACAAAACATCGTCCTTAGAAAATTTGTCGTAACTTTCAGTTAGATGAGAAATAAGTTCTGGCAATTTCTGATCTGGAGCTTTGATCAAATTAACCGACTGCAAGACTTCAAATTTGTTATGAATCAATGGAGTAGCGAGCATAACTGGCGCCCGGGGCACACCTTTTTGGCGCTCCTCTGCGAGTGGCGCCCGGGGAACAATACCTTTTTGGCGCCCTTCCGCGAGTGGCGCCAGGGGCATGATAGACTACCTTGCTCCCGCCCCTTGATATGAATTTTCTCCATGGATCTTGTTTGGAGTTCTAAATGCAACCTATACACAATGGAACATGGACCTCTTTGTTCTTCTTGTAAAAATAAACCTTCATCTTTAGCTTTTTCACCCGTCATCATCTTTTAAGATCTTTTTCTGCCTCTCTTTTCAATATCGATTCCCATTACTTCACATTTCTGGGAAGCGAAGTCCAAAGCATCACTAACTAAATATTTTCTATTTTTCTTAATAAAAAGGTTCCAATTCACTTAGTTTATTTAATCCTTGTCCAAGGAAATCCCCCTCAATTTGTAGGTAGCGTTGAGGGTGGTTGATTTCCTCCAAAATGTCTGACCACAGACGTAGAAACGCTAAAAACGTAAAATCGCAAATATTTGATATTAAAATTTGAGCCGATCCTCTTGTATATGGATTTTCAGACTCGTCCCTCAGCTTTTCCACTACATCGATCTTTTTTTTCAAAATTTTTCATTACTGGTTTCACAGCTGCTTGCTATGCACTCTACCTTGTATCGGTCAGCCTTTTAACCGCTACTCCCATAACGGCAGTCAAAAGTTTCCATCTGTGAGTTGAACCCGAGAAAATGTTGCAAAAATTTACCAGTGTGCTGAAAAATGTCACACTGGTTGGAGTGCAACTAAAAGCGCGCATCCCACACAAATTAAGAGAATGCCCCCACCCCCACCCAATTTAAAGAGTGCCTCCTAAGTTTTGCTGACTTATCTTGAAACGTTCTTCCTGTGTTTAAGGTGGCACTGATTCCACAACAGATTCTAATTCCTCCAATCCAACTCCAGAACTAGTGGGCTCTTCTTTGTTTTTGAAAGAGGAAGGTTGTTGTTGTTGGACGAAGTTTAAAATTGATCCTGATATCAGCTCTGTCCTTTTTTCTTCTGCTTTTTTTTCAATTTCCCCTTTTTGAGCCCCACTGGGCTTTTTATGCTTCATGACAGTACACAGAGAAAAAAAAGTCGGTCAGTCGCCGGAATAAGTGGGTTCTGCAACCCACTTCGCGTAGGTTATTGTGAGAGGTGAGTTAAACAAACCACTACCCATGATTTTGAACGCGGATCAAAGTGGGTTAAAATACTACCGAGTTATCGCAACTGTGTTATCGAAGCAAGTATGTCAAATAACTTATGTTATGTGTGTTTACTGAGTTGAAAAACCAACTTTAAGTATTAGACCGTAAATGTCACAAAACGCTGAAATGAAGTATTCGGGATGAAAATTTTCGAATGTACTTAAATTTTTATCCATTATTTTTTATAAGGAATTTAATTTTTGGAATACAATGTCTACTTTTTTAGACGAGATTAACAAAAATTCTTTTCTATTATTCCAAATCAATTTTTTGTTTATATTTATATTTTACATATTGACTATTGTTCTCAACTTAGAAATTATTTCCTTTATGTAGAAATGTTTTCCTTTAAAAGAGTATCTTTTAAATCCAAGTTATTGAAAATTTTGTAGAATTTTTTTCATAAAGTAATAAATGTACAAAGCAACTATCAGTTTCAGATAAATTTGTTAACAAAATTAACATTCTTTTACGAAAAGAAGCTGTAGTTCTTATGCTTATGTTGTTAATATTTTACGCTTTGATCTGTAAGGCAGACGCTTATAGTTCGATAATAAAAGGCTGGGATTCGCAGGTTTGCGTTTTCATACTTTTCTCCTTAATTTTCGAAGGGTTAGCTTAATAGCTTACTAATGATTCGCACGCTTCATAAGGAATACTTGTGACAATATTTTTAAAAAAATAATAAATAAAAGAAAGAAGTCCTAATTATGGGACATCGCTAATAAAAAATCGCGTAAAATTGATCGGTATAGAATAAACCTCCATCGCACAGCTACCAAAAAGTTATGTTTTATACACCCTTACACACACATATATCGGATACATTATATACGTATATATAACACAAACAAAGATTATGATTATTTTCATTTCACAGACTTTGCGACACTGAAGCTGCTTATGGAAAAAAAATTTACAATTGTAACTGTAAACTATATTCTTCTCCAATATGTTTTTTTTTCAAACCTAATTTTATTATAATTTACCAGGCCAAAATCTAGCCACTAATAGCATCTTACATTCACAGAGCATTGACGTTTATGATTAACAATAGTTTAAAATGTATATCTCGATTCATAACTTTTAAAATATGAAATTTGTAATTCTGAAAACGACTATTTTAACAGGTATAAAGAATTGCAATTAGCAAATAGAGGTAATCTTTTCAGTTTGAATTCCATCGTCCGAGTTTCCCGAGGAAAACGTGTTTTCACATGTGTTCGCCAGAGACAGGAAATAGCCTTTGTCCGATTGCTATTTATTCCCTCGTTCTTCAAACGAAACGGTGGGTCTCCGCCATATATTGTCTAGTACGTTCCCGTAAGCATGGCGGGAATCTTTTAAGGAAAGACATCTCAAATAAGGTGTCCCAGGTGTTCTAAGATGTACTATTAAGTACATCTTAGAACGATTAGTAAGATGTGCCCGACCACCGACTACATATGTATATTTATGGGTGGGAAGGGTGTTAAAGTTTTGAGGGCAGTGTCAGCTCATCGTACTACAGTACCCGACTGCTTCACATTGAAAATAGTTGGCAGTGGATTGTGGCTTCAAAATCATCCCTTTTCTGAGCTAAGGTGAGTGCGATTTATTTAATACTTTTATTATTGAATCTTATTCTATGTCAATGAATGTAAACCTTATCTATTTTACTTTTTAAAATTTATCAGTAATATGCAATAGTGAGGAGGGAAAAAAACTATTGTTTTCATACATACTGTATGTGTAAATTTATAAAATTAGTCTGTTTTATCTGTTTAAAAAAAATATTGTAGCTGATCATAAGGTTCCAAGTATTAAAGACCAATGCCCCTAAGACCTAAAAATTTAAAAGGTCAGTGCTTTCCCTGATATAGATTTACATTTATTTTTATTGGGCTGAAATATATATTTCTGTTGTTTGATTTTACATATTCTGTTTCTATATTGTTAATTTAGTTATTAAATTTACTAAGCATGCTATGAAATAGGATCTTGGGATTTACTTTATTATTGAACTTAAACTATTCTTAAAAAAAGTGACAGCGTATTTAATTTTTTATGCTAACATTTTTATTCAAATAAGTTTAAAAATGTAATTTCCAGTAATTTTTGTCTTTCTATTTATCATTATTTATATATACATACATATATATCCTTCTATCCATCTATCTATCTCTCTCTATCACATATATAGATACATATATATAGGAAGGGAATTTGGCAATATATAATAATGAATTAATGCACAGTTTTTGTATTCAACTGATGAAAAATTCATATTCTGATCTAAATTTTATATTATAAGTATGTAAAAATTATAGTTAAAATTTTCTTCTGATGTAACTATTTCAAAAGGATTTATCAGTAATTTTATCATTAATCTTGGAATGCTGAAAATAAAACAATAAGGATACTGTGTTTCAGGCATACATAAAGTTTTAATTTTTAAATACAAAATGTGAGGTTCTCCCTCTCTTCAGTTCTTTTTATTTTAGATGAAATATAAAAAGGAAGCATATATGTTTTTCTTTTTTAAAAAAAATTTCAAGTGCTGTAATTAGTTACATACATAGTTTTTGTTAAAAACCAAACTGAATTTCATGTGTTAAAACCTGATATTTTGTTTCCATTTGTTAATTTTTGTTGTTTATATAACTTTCCTTAAGTATTTTAATAATTAAAAGTCCCTTAATAATTTTTTCTGTGGTAAAAACTGAAAGTATAGTTCAGTTTTATGTTTGCACAAATACTGCCTAATGTCTATTATGCACTTGATGTCTTACTCGTATAATGATAGTATTCTACCTTCATATTTAAAATCTTTGTATATGGCATATTTTTTTCACCTCTCATGCAGGACTTATTTATTCATATTATTAAAAAGTAACCCCTATCTCTACTCTGTGGCTAGTTTTACCCCTAATAAACCAAAGTACGGTTGTCTATATGGATTGGTAAAGACATTGTAAGTAATAAATTTTGAAAAGTTATTTTTTTATTACAAAAAATATTGTTTTTGATTCTGTTGAAAAATTTTATGTCTATTGATGAGCATGTTGAGGATTTATTTATTAAAGTGAATTCTTAGGTTTTTTTTTTTTTTTTTTTACTTTCAATCAAAACAAAAGTTAATTGTGTTCTTTTAAAAATAAAGTAATTAAAATTATTGAAAACCAAAATAATATTTTAGCTTAAATGTATTTCTTCTTAATTTTGAGGGAAATAAGTATTCTGGTTTTAATATAAATGTCTGTTAAAGAGGTTAAGCAATTTATGAATTTTAATTTCGAAATATATATGGCACACCTTTTGTATTTTTGTAAGTTTGGCTGTATTTTAAAGAAAGTGGGGAGAAATATAGATGAGTTTATTAATGGTCTGAAAAAGCATGGATCTGCATTCTCAAAAGAATCTAAAAATATAAATCTTGCCATAAGTTATTTAGGATTATTGACCATTGGAATTAATGTGTTAAGACAAAGTCCTTTTTTTTTTCCTTTTTGAAAAAAATATCAATACAGGTTAAGAATAACATGTCTATATATTTTTTACTGCAGACAGTTGAATATTATTTAAAACCTTGAAGCAAAATTACTTTTAACTTTTCCCAAGCAAGTTTGTATATGTAAATGTATTATGCTTTTTAACATCCTTTTTTAAACAATTTAAAAAAACTTTATATAAGAGTTGTATAGATGCGAATATGTATAAAATGTTGCTACACAGTTCTTATTTTTATGTTTAATTAATTTTTTTTCTATTTAGCTATTTAGTCTAGAATCAATTAGTGTAGGAAAACAATTTCTTCATAACATCTGCACTTCATTAAGTTTTGTTCTCTATTTTTAGATATTAGGAGCTCTTTAAGACCTTCCTGGCTTTTCACATTCCACCAGATCCCAAAACTATCAACTCAACAGGAACTTGAAATGGTAACAATATGGATTTATTACAAAATTGTACTTTGCTGTATTTGAAACATACGTTACACTATATTAATTTTGCACCTGTATCTAATTCATGCATTAAAATAAATTTATCTTCAACATCATGAATTATAAAATTTTGGTTATGCGCATTTTGAAATTAATGTATTAGTAGTACCTGTATGAGATTCATCCTTAAAATAATAATAATAGTAATAATGCACACATTAGGATTTATAATTTGGAGGGACTGGTCTCTTAATCTAGCAGGTACTTTACTGAAACATGGAGGATCAGTTCTCTATGCTGCAGCTGCAGTTAAAATTTTGTTATGGACTGGTAATGACAGATATATCCACTCATTCTCACGAACCTTTTTAGCTTAATATGGAAAAATTTGTTCGCTCCTGTGTGTCATTTCTTGCTAGCTGTTTTCAAAATTTAAAATTTCAAAATTTAAAATCCTAATGTCAAGATCTGACAAACATTGCAATAAAAATTGAGCAAAAAAGTGTCCATTAATGTAGAAGCTGTCACTGGGCACTTTAAAAGTTTAACTACGTGAAAATTAAAATCAACTTTGATACTGAAATGCATAACATTTATGAAGTTTATTTTATATTTCAGATGAATACTGCAGCCGAAAAAAAGCTTGACTATCTGAACTGAAGATTTTGATTGAAAATAATAAATTTTTGGTTATTTAAATACAAAAATATGTACATATATATGTAAATAAAGTTTCTCTGTATTTGTAATTTTGTTTGCTGGGATTTTTTTTATTTAAATGTGAGTTTATTTTCTTTCTCATTAAAGTGTGAATTTGAAACCATTTCGCTTTGAAAAGACTTAGCAGGAAGGATGAATGCAATTTACATGAGTTATTTCATTTCTATGTAGAAAAGTATATTTATAGTAAATATCTATTAGCACATTATAAAATTTTCAGGGAGCTATTTTTCCTGGAGCTATTTTTGTTTAGAGCAACTAGGTAAGTATATTAACACATTATGAAGTTTATAAAGCATGTAAGTATAAATGGGTGATTTATCGAATAGAGCTAGTTTATACTTGTCAAAAACTTGTCTTAGAAAATAATTATCTATATTTCCTGAAATCTTTGTTGTTGCAGTTTGAGATATTGTAATTGTCTCTGAACTAGTTGTTTGGGATCATGGTATCTCTACCAATTAGAAATATATATTACTGAACTCAAAGTAATTAATTTTCTGCTTCATTTAATAAAATGTTAATATCTCTCCTATGTTAAAGGTAAGATCTGAAAATTCCTTGATCAAATATTTGTACCTCAGTTTAATCAAACTAAAAGTTGTAAAGAAAGCTTTTTGCCCAACGAAATTTTAAGGTTTTATACATTATAATATTCATAAGTTTCCTGTAAATTTTATTTCACTGGTATATAGAAGCACCACCACTAAATCTCATCATAAAATTCAGTTAAAAATTGTTTTCTTTTAATTTGGGTTTTTTTTTGTTCCTCTCTGTTACCCCGTGCCGGAAACTGATTTAAAAAAAATAATGGATGCTTGATTAACATTTTAAATTTCTGATATCCTTACAATTTTTAGACAGCCTTTCATCACTTATGATATAAGTTTGCAAGATTTCATAACAGATATTTAGCTTTGTTTTTATGAGACTTTGAAAAAATATCCTTAAATTTAACATCAATTAAATTTCAAATATAGGTGTATAGCGCAGGGTGATCTTTATTTCCACGAGAAAGAATATGAGGGAATTGAGATAATAAATACATAAACAATGAATAATGAATTACGTGGAAAATAGGCAACCTTTCGAATAATATAGCTTAAACTCATTTACTTAAAAGAACTCATTAGACATGGGTTTTATAACCCGAAATAAAGTGAGATATTGAACTCGAAATAAGAGTTCGTCTGCTCATGTTGGTGTGTTTTTTCAACACACTTTAAAGTGAGTTGTATAACCCATTTTAATGAGTTGGTGGTGGGTAAATCAACCCGCTTGGGATCTGGGTTCTAGAACCCACTTTCCCACATGGGTTGTACGACTCACCAAAAGCGAGTTCCCCTGTGCAGTGGATTTGAACTCGGAGAAGTGGGTTCACCGAGCGACTTTTTTTTTCTCTGTGTATTTATGAAAGTAATAAATGCAGTATAATATCGCTTTTAATATATTAAATATCTATAGGCCAAACATTTAGAAGGTGTCCTACTCGGAGTACCTGAGCGAGAGAGAGACAAGATGATAGAGTGGGCAGAAGTGCATAGCGTGATTCCCCCACTACCTTGTCGATCCTCTCAAACCTATAGTAATCTCTCGTCTTACGTGGTTTTGCTTGCCCGCGGTTGACCTATCTATACCATTCCTCATTTACGCGAGCCAAGGTCTCACTTATCCGCGGTTCGAAAGAGGAAAAGAAGGCCAATGAGGTTGATGACCTTTCATTTTATATGTATATGCACAACCGTAATGTTTTCTAAAAACAATAACGTTCTCGTCTGATTAATTTTTTTTAATGTATGTAATGTTTTTGCAATAAAGTTATCATTTAATTAAAGAAGTTCCCCTGTCGCGGGGCCAGTGGCAGATGCACCCATGACATCAGATACCCATCATTAGGGAACTAATTTTACAGTTACCTGTATAGGGACGTTATGTTCAAATCCCCTGTAATTTTATATGCCTTTTTGCTAAGATCCTTGCAGTATCATGTGGATGCAATCCAATAGTCATCATCGATTGTTTTGATTAAAAAGTATATTGCAAGGTATTTTTAAATACCCTAGTATGTGCAAGAGAATCCCGGAAATTTGCATGGGACTATTTTTAAATGACGTAAAGTGTGAACATGTTAAACTTATTATCTGAAAGTTCTACAAGTTCTCTCACCTTTTCGGTCGTTTCTGGTGTTTTGAACTCCCATTCTTTCAGATCCTCCCGGCCATCACGAAATCTAGCGAACCATTCAAAAACACGTGCACGAGATAGTGCATCATCAACATATACTTGCTTTATCAAGTTGTAAGTTTCCGTAGAAGTTTTTCCAATTTTAAAACAAAGCTGAATGTTTGCCCTTTGCTCCATGTTACACATTGAAGCATTACTTCATGACTGAGTTCGGTTAAAGCACAAGGCATGCGCAACTTAACTTACTCCAACTTGTTCTAACACGCATCGTCATGGTCGGTCATGCTTGAAAGCGTTCAAAGTAGCGTCAGTCTCGTTTATTAATTGTCGTACCTTGTAGAAAGAAAGGGAAGGGGTTACCACCTTTATGACGGTTCTCTCAGAGATCTGAACGATCAAAATTTCTGGGGTTAGCCTCTCTTGTTCCCGAATTCGGTATAAACCACTCCCAACGACTGCATTGTTTGAGTTGAATTCCGTTAAGTTTCTCGGAGAGTCATTTTAAAAAAAAGAGAGAGACAATCGACAGGAGATAAATATTTATTTCTTAAAAAGATCACAGATTTGTAGACACTACGCAGTAATAGGAAAATTATGTACACTTTTTCGATGAATCAGAACAAGTGTCCATGCAGTTTTGATGAAATTCTCAAAAATCACATCCATATACTATCGCACTTAAGCGGGTTCATGGGCTTGTCGCGGGCGCAATTGAAGGCGGTAGAGAATGGCCCATAGTTCTGGAGCACTTGGTTCACCCTGCGGCGGCCTGGACTGGTGGCGGAATGGGCGTTCTGAGATCTTCGTAATTCGCAGAATTGCTGGAATTATCGAAAGATGGATATAAACATTGAAACAAATGAGAGTTATGAGCAGAACTTTAACAGGGATTTGTCTGAAAAACACCGTAAAATTTATACGTAGGCTACAACATAACATTTCAGGGATGTCTCGGCGAAGTACACAATTCATCCTAAGGATTCCGTATATAAGATTATTTTGCTTCAAGAAAGATACTTAATATTACATTTCATTAAAACATTTTCGCATCATTGCTACGCTATACACCAGGGGTGTCAAAATAAAAGGCTAACTTGGGCCAAACAAACAAGGTTTAACTATAGGTGGGCCGCAAAAAAAAAAAAAAAAAATTAATAGAAATAGTATATTCAACATAAATATACACATTTTGTTTAATTATAGCAAAAAAGAGTATAATTAAAAAAACACTTAGCGAATTCTTCCTATCTAATTATAATTATGCGTCGGTTATTTTAATGTATATTATTGTGTGCCAATATATTGGCCGGGCCGTAAAAATGTTCGTCGCGGGCCGCGAGTTTGACACCCCTGCTATACATTGTTAAAATCAGAATCTATATTTTTTACATACAGTTAAGTTATGAGTTATTTAAACCATTGAGCTTACAGTGACAGCGAATTAATGAAAATGTAACTTTAAAAAAAAAAAAAAAAGATTTCAACGAAGCGATCTTTAAATTCGACTGACAAATAAGGGCCTGTTCACATAGCAGTCCGTTAGCGTAAGCGTTAAATTCTAACCAATCATATAGCTGAAGGTATAACGTGTGACCTTCGAAGGTGTAACGCGTAGGTGACTCTTTGGTAGTGCTCAAAAGCGCGTGCGAGATATGTGGATGCAAGTTACCTTACTGTACATAGTTAACGTGCAAATAAAATGCTTAAATCAAGATTAATACGGCTTATGTTACTTGTGTACGATTCATTCTATCAAGAAAGTGGGCTTGGGCGAGGATAAATTAAGATTTCTAAACTTCAAAACCTTTTCTGAAGGTGATTAATTGCAAACAATAAAAAATAAATTATTGATCTAGTTTTTGGCGTCATTTTTTACAGTAAAAGTTTAGGACTAAGGAAATCAAAATAAACGTAACAGAGAGTTATTAACGATAAACAGATTCAATTAAAATAAGGGTTGAAAACCATCTAATAAAAATCAGATTGAATCCAGCCAATTAAAAGATGAAATGGTGATACATCACTCCATGGACAGGTTCACTTAAAACCACAAGGCAAAAATAATGCAGAACAAATATAGCACAAAAATATAATAAATTAATAAACTATATCTTGCCTAATCGGCTTTAATCCCCATTATGGAATTTTTTTCAAGGTTATTTGTAGAATTTTTTCAATTATAGATCATAAATTACCTGAGCGTATGATACAAAGAACAATTCATTGCTTGTAAGGTGTAAACCAGGAAGTGTCTCATCATCGTGAGGTTGCGACAAGTACCGGAGATAAGCCTGAAAAATATGATTCGTGTGTAACTGGACATCAACAGATAAATTACTTAGGGTAAAATATGTTGAAGTAAATAGATTTCTTTTCGATGGTATTGCAAAGTGCTATTCTCCTAAACAAAAAGACAAAGCATAAAACAGCATATTTCTAGGAAAATAATTTAAACACGACGTACTCCGGAGCATTTTAAAACTAAGAAACTTTATTCGTCAACAGTAAACTTTTGAAACATTCAGCACATAACAGTTAGGGTTGAAACAGAAGCCATGTGTTCACTTATTAAATAAAAGATGCAAATTATTTTCTACTCTAGATTAGATATAACATATAGTAATTTATGAGGCTTATCCTATCCATTGAATTCCAAACGAATTCTTAACGAATTGTTTTTTAAACTGATAGTAATCTGTACAAACCAGTTTCTCCCCTACCTGTTGACTAGCTCTTAAAATTTTTTGTCAAAGAATTATCTTTATTGTTGAATTCTTTCATCAAATCCATAGTAATATGTGAAAAAGTTTGTATATGATTACTGACCAGCTTTAAGAATTTCTTTCGAAAAATAACATTCAATTGTTAAAGATAGAAGTCAAACAGTTATATGTTGTTTTATTTGACTAATTTATAATAACTTTCTTTAGTTTTTCAGAAGATAGAAATTTACATAGATAGATTCATCGCTAATTATAATTTATAAAATAACTAAAATAAACAAGGAAATCTGCGGTCAAGGCATTTGTTAAAAAAATCACTAACAATATGAAAATGTTTGCAAGGCATTGTTAGCTCATTTAAGCACAAGATATAGAAGACAATAATAAGAGTTAAATAATGAATAACATATAGCAAAATCAAAGATATGATTTAGCTTCGTAAAACACGGGATTACTGGTTAAAATTCCCCAATGGGGATAATTCGGTATTGTTGTTTTCTACGGTGTAGAGGTCGAGTCTCCGACATGATAACAAGATTTCACTTGTTCCAGCTGGCTTACCTTCTTGGCATTTTTGAAGGTTTTTAGTGATGGGTTTTACTATAATAATTGGAGGAGAAAAAAACCTCAAACCAAATACTGCGTTATACTAATTTTACAAATGAAGAAATTAAAAAGTTTTGATATGCCAAAAAATTTTAAACTAAAAACAGCGTTGTATTACTTTTATAAATGAGCAAGAAATTGAAGCTTTTCATTTTTTTAAATTATTTATTTATTTATTTATTTATTCTTATTATTATTATACATTAGATACGGAGAATTAACTTTTTGTTTATTACAAGTAAATTATTGATTTCTACCATTTATTTTTACTATTACTTTCTGAGAAGATATCACCACAATCTAATAAGTTCTACCTTAACATTCCATCCACCATATTATTTAAGAGTGAAGATTGTAAAGCTATGCAAGTAAAATCATAATAAACAATAATATTCAGCATAATTTTCATAAATGTCATAATAATTTTCTTCTAATTTTCTTAACTTACTCTGTGGGCGAGTAATATTCCCTGGCTGTCACAAAGATCTTCATTCAAACTAGTCGATTTCAAAGCCTGAGTAAAGGAATACAACATATGAATGAATTATTAATCAATAAAACTACTTGCTGATAAACATATGTGTTAAAATTAATTTAATTTTTTTTCCTCATAAATTACTGTCGGAGTTAGAGTAAAAGTGAAAAATAATTCCTGCTAGTGCTGGTATCATATAATTTTCTTATTAAAATAATTATTATGGCTGCCTCACCCCCTGTGAATGTCAACGTTAAGTTTGATGCTTATACCTTGAATAGTTTCATGATTAAATCAAAAATAATTCATCGAATCTTTTTTTTTTTGAAAGGCAGAAAACATTAATTTAAAATATTTGAACCATTAAATGCTTATTTACAAATTTCAACAATATAACAAGATATAATTATGATACATTAACTCAGACTTACTTGAGGATTCTATATAAAGAAATCATTAAACAAGTCAATTCATCATGGGAAAAAAATTGCATACTCAGCACCCTTCTGTAACAAACCATAGTTCTTATGGCTAGAAAAATTGACATATTTTTCCACATATTTAAGTTTTTAACATTGAACTAAAAATTTAATTTTATTGACGTATTACAATAAAAAGAAAATTACGTATAATGAAATATTAAAAAATATATATTAAGTTATGAGAAAAAGCCTTAATATAGGCCTCAACTTTCTTTTTAATAAATTAATATATTTTTTCTTGTAATCTACGAAATTGATGATGAGATAAACCAGAAAGTTTCTCACCTCTGAGGTTAGGAAATGCTTGCAGTACTCTCTGCCGATGGATAGCCTGGACTTTAACAATCGGCAGAGAGATCTACTGTTCTGATTTTTAGGGTAGATCAGTTGCATACAAGAGAAATATTACTGCTGTGAACGCGAAAAGACTTTTAGTTCTATATTTTACTTGCAGTTCCCGGCGCTCTTTAAAGGTTTGGAAATAAGTGGGATAAAAAGACAATTCAACGAACAGTCACGGACATTCACGGATGACTTTTCTCAAGACTTTTCTCGGATGGGTCAGAAAGTCCAACAATCTTTTTAACCACCAGTCACCGATGGGCTCAAAAGTTAGCCTGAAGAACGATTTTAGAAAGATTGTCTGATTGTCAAGTATGAAGGTGACTTTGTGTGGCGTGGTCTCACCAAGTTTGAACTCGGTTCATTGGTTGTAGTGAGAACCACAGAGGGGATCAAATCTAGATATTCAAGACTTTTCAGTCCTTCCTATAATGTAGCAATGCTGTAGAACTGACTTTTTATCTTACATTTTTTATCATTACAAATATCCTAGGCAGACAGCATGGTGGATGAAAATGGGGTTGTTGAGATTAATATCGACAGTAAAATCAGACTGGCGTCCATAGAGTTAAGTTCTAAATCCTAGTGAACACCGTGTAGAATTAGCTATAATTAGAAGATTTCGACTACAATGGCTTGAAAAACTTTCCTGGAATACGAAAAGAAAAAAATCCTACCAAAGTTAGGTAGGAAATATATTCAAGTGAATTGTCGGTGTAATTACAGTGAGAGATGGACCGTCTGATAACTCTAATACTAAATAAAACCATATTTTCGGAACAAACACAGCACCAATGAATACCGAGCGGGATGAGCTAAAACAATATCAACGATTTCAAGTACAAGAATTGACTTTCTCGTACAAATCTCTGGTTCCTCACACAATTCTTTGCTTTGCAGGACAAACATTCCTATACTTGCTGATGCTAGCTAGTAAATATATATTTGCCTGAACTGCCGTTGTAATTAAAGTGAAAGGTGGTCCTACTTATAACAGTAATGCTAAATAAAACTGCATTTACAGAATAAACATGATACCAATGAATTCAGAGTGGGATGAGCGAAAACAACCGCAACACTTTCAACATACAAAAGATTTTCTTATAAAAGTCTCTGGCAGTAACTTTGCAAGTCAAGAAAAGAAAATTCTACCGAAACCTACCTCGGTTCAGTAGAAAACAATACCTGAATGAAATACCATTGAATAAAAGTGAATGGTAGCTCTACTTTTGATTAAAATGCTAAATAAAACCATATTTTCAGGACAAATACAGTACCAATTTATTTTGATAATTTGTTGTATATCAAACAAATACTGCAATTTTGCCTTTACAAATAATGTGATATATTACCAGTAGCTTGTCTAAAACTATGACCTTCCTTATATCGAGTACTCACTTCATCCACAGTTCCGCCCCGATTTGAAGAGTAGAATTTGAGGTAACAATCTGCTCTCTCTTTAGCAAATGTTGATACAGACGGATGCCACCACGTCCAATTGTGTCCCGTTGCACCATCCAAAGCTGAAAAAAAATAAATAAATACACCTTTTTTCCAAGAAACAGTATGATTGCAAAAATATCACTGACTAGAAAGAGGAGAAAAATCTCTCTATCTCTCTATTCTAAAAAAAAGTAACTGCCGCTGCTGTCGAAGACGATGTCAAAAGCTTATCACGCTATCTCCTCCGAAACCGCTGGGGGAATGGGGTCGAGACCGATACCAATAGATGCAGAACAGTGTGGGGAAGAAAGTAAGACATGTCTCATCTTCGTCGGCCTTTAAGTTTTTTTTTTTTTTAATTTTATGTTTTGTGGAAAAATATTGACTTTTTCATGTTCAGATTACGATAACTCGCCAAAAAAGGATCGTAAAATTTTGATTTTTTTACAATCTAAGACTACAGACATTTCTCCTTCAAACAAGACCTCATTTGTTTAAAAATAATTTAAAACAGACTAATATTTTCATTAAAATTTAAAACCCACTTTTTCGACAAATTTATGCGCTTCGACAAATATAAGTTTGATGCTCTCAGATTTATTATGTTACAAAAAAAATATTTACATCATCTGGAAGATGAAAGCTTTCTCATTCATATAAACCTCATTTGAAGTCTCTATCTTAAAATTTCGATTTTAAATTGAATTTTAAAGAAATACTTCAAAAAATCTTCTCACGCTTCCTTCGCAGAAGGACATGAAAGAAAATTCAATTTTTCACCCATAGGCGGGCTTCATCCACTTCGCATAAGGGCGACTGACAACAGTAAATGGCTGTTACATTGCCCGAGAATCACCCCTATAAATCTCGCTATTAGCCATAACAGAGGAGCGAGCCTAGGGGCAAAGCCCCTAGTTCTAAAAAAAAAAGTAACTCCCGCTGCCGCTGTCAAACGCTTGTCACGCTATCTCCTCCGAAACCTCTGGGGGTATGGGGTAAAGAGAGATACCAATGGATGCAGAAAAATGGGGGGACCAGAGTAAGACATGTCTCATCTTCGTCGGACTTTAATTTTTTTAATTTTATGTTTTGTGGGAAAATATTGACTTTTTCATCTTCAGATTACGATAACTCGCCAAAAAATGATCCTAGAAATTTGATCTTTTTACAATCTAAGACTACCAACATTTCTCTTTCAAATTAGACCTCATTTGTTTAAAAATATTTTAAAACAGACTAATATTTTCATCAAAAAATTAAACACAGTTTTTCAAGAAATATTGACTTTTTCATCTTCAGATTATGATAACTCGCCAAAAAATGATCGTAGAATTTTGATCTTTGTACAATCTAAGACTACAGACATTTCTCTTTCAAACTAGACCTCATTTGTTTAAAAATATTTTAAAACAGACTAATATTTTCATCAAAAAATGAAACACAGTTTTTCAAGAAATATCGTCCCCTATGTGGATGTAATATCGATGGTCCTCGAGTTTTTATCTTACAAAGAAAATATTTACATCATCTGGAAGCTGAAAGCTTTCTTATTCATATAAACCTTATTTCAAGTCTATATCTTAAATTTTCGAATCTTAATTCAATTTTAAAGCTGATAATTCAACAGTGATGAAACGCCCTTCGCATTAAGGGTGACAACAGTAAATGGATGGAAGCTGTTCCATTGCCCGACAATCACCCCTACGTATCTTGCTATTGGCCATAACAGAGGAGCGAGCGTAGCGAGCCTAGGGTCGAAGCCCCTAGTGATTTAAATAAAACCGCAAGAATGCAAACAAGATTGAATAAAATATCAAAAATTTGTAGAAAACCTAAACAGTTGCGACGATACGGGTGAAGAGGGGAGATTCCGCGGGTACGTGAAGGGCCCGGCGTAAGACTAGGTGCCTGGGAGGTTTTATTCTTGGGACCGGCGTCAAAAATTGCTCTATCTGGGAAGTTGTTGTTGTTGTTGTTCCTAATGCCCCCGGGCCGGAAGTGCCAGACCAGGTCCATATAGCCTTCGGACAGAGTAGGAAGGCTCCGGTGTATAATAGCACCATAAGGGTCGGAGTCTGATTTGGCTAAATGCCACCACAATTTTGACCGATACCAGGGGTGACATCTGGGGGAATCGTACCTTCCCCACTCACTGACTTCATAGACGGACTTTCCGATCTGCAGATTTAACATGCCTATATCCGCCTAGACACGAAGGTATTTAACGGCGCTTGTCGGGATGCGATCCGAGCACCCTCATTACCAAAAGCCGACGCACTACCGATCTGCTACCTCGGACCCTATCTGTTGGGGATAAAAGAGCTTTATCTTTTATGTCAACATTCAAAACTCCTTAACGTAATCGATAAAAGTTTTACCAGGGCACCCAGTTCATACAGTAAAAAAGGAAAGGAGTTCCTTTTTCAAATTTAAACTAGATGGGAAATAAATCCCTGTTATACTTACTTACCTTTGAAAATATCAAACAGTATTCGTTTACTTTTCTTTAATACCGATATTAAATATGTTGGTAATTATGTTTTGGGGAATTCAATACATCGGTATAGGGCGTCATTTTCAAGCAACGTGATATAAGTTTCGTTTCGACTCGAAGTATTGAATATGAAGTTACCGAGAATTTTCTGAGAAAAATTTAAAGACCACAGGCATTCACTCGAACGGTATTAAATTTTTCAACTGATTACTATAAATAATCGATTTTACTCACCCAAAAGATCAAAACCGTGAGCCAGCTCGTGGCCGATGATCCATCCAAAAGTAGATAGTGTCATAAATCTAGGAAGATAGGATATGGATTACTAAAAGGTTCTCCAAGTGATTCTATTCGAATGAACAAAAGAATTAAATGAAAGTTGAAAGTACAGTAAAACCTCGTTTATCCGTCCCTCGTTGATCCGGATCAGATTTGTAGACATTATTTTTATTTAATGGTCACATTAGATAATAATTTTTAACTATGATAGCAAGAACGTAACTACAAGTACGCCAAATATTCGCTTTTTAGTTTGATTCAATGTGCAGTTCCTACATAGAATGTATAATAAATTATGATAGTAAAATGCTTTTTGTTGAGTGTAAGGAAGCTTTACTAGACTTACCAATTCTTTGTTAAGAAATGATGTGGAAAGTTATTTTTATATTTTTTAATGCCTTGTAAACAATACTATGTAATTTTGTTACAAAACATAGTTTTTTTCGTAATAAAGTGCAAGTTTCCTTAGCTAAGGATTTTGTTTTGCTTATTACCCATATTAGCCGGAATATCCGGATTTTTTATTATCCGGATTGCCTATGGTCCCAGTTAGTCTGGATAAACGAGGTTTTACTGTAATAATTTGTATAATAGTAAATAAATGACTGAAATAGTCTATGTTGACCAAGGAATCGCGAAACTTGGCCTAGACCTCTTCCTCCATCACACTAGCAGATGTTAACGCAATGGCGAGGTGTAGATTATCCAACCAGCCCTAAAAGAAACCCCTAATTTGGGACTTTAACTGTCCCAAAGCAATTGCTTCTACAATAGCTAGACAAAGCACTTTAAGGATATGAAAATTCTCTCTGACAGCACAAGATCCACTGTAGAAACCCAGCTTTATCCAGAACATATCTTTGACTGTCCAGCCATTGTAGCTGCCCTTTTCAAACTTGTTTTGCCACCGCAAGGAACTCCTCTATAGCCCAAGGTCATCTCATTTGGCAGCTGCTGTTATCCAGGCTTTTGGTTCTATCTAAGCCTTGTGTCTTCTGCACTATTCGTAGACACAACAACAACAGTCTATGTTGAGATACACTAGCCTCAAAATATATTACACTTTCACAAGTCTTACAAAATGTCTCACGAATTAAGAAAAAAAAAATTATCGTGCCTCAATCATTCCCTTAAATATTTTTCATTCCAGAAAACTTTTAAACGTAACTCAGGTAAATGTTAACCTTTTCCATACGGAGTGGGATAGCATGTATCCCAAGAATACGGGTCCAAGAATGAATGAATGAATGAATATATATATATATATATATATATATATATATGGGAATTCTTCTCTTGTGGCAACACGGATGAGGCGCCACTTGAGCAAACGAGTTGCAACTCAACCGCTGGTGCTGAGTGGGCGGAGACAATGGAACTCCCGCTATGTTTTAATTTCGCGGAGTGCAAACGACACGCTGTGTTTTTACTTTTACTGAGTGCAAACTGCACGCTGTATTATCTTGCTTACGCTAGACGAGCGTTAATGTCGTGTCAGACAGGCACTGACATTCTATGTTTTCTTATTGTGATAATCTGCTGTGGCCATAAGTTGTAATTGGTTTGTGTTTTATTAAATATTAGTCAAGAATGCGTGCTATTGCATTTTGATATTTCAACCGTGGGAATAAATTTCCCACAATT
Organism: Dolomedes plantarius; assembly: GCA_907164885.2. Lineage (NCBI taxonomy): Eukaryota > Metazoa > Arthropoda > Arachnida > Araneae > Dolomedidae > Dolomedes > Dolomedes plantarius. The sequence continues at coordinate 92,680,301 of OU015491.1, read as the reverse complement.
ATATATATTATATATATATATATATATATATATATATATATATATATATGAGATAATAATCACATTTGGAAAATTTAGCACAAGGGAGGTGATGCGTAGAACTTATGGGAGATGCAGTCGGGCGAAGTGTTGATCCAGGAAAGCACTGAAGAAATTTAGGGACTAACAAACACATATGCAGTCGCTCGTTCAGTGATGAGAATAATAAACAAGGGGCCAGAGAAGAGGAACACAGATTTCAGACGATATCCAGGAAATTACCTTTATTCAATTAGTAGGCATTACGAAGGTATGAGCTGCAGTGGCCACATGACTTGTCCGGCGTCCATGCCAGGACGGGACGTGTTAACAGCAGTGTTTACATGCCAGAGTTAACTGAGAAAAACCGTCGTACCCACCAGACTTCTATCGTCTGTGGACAGCACATCTGACAGCAACGAGAGTTAGAAACGAAGAGAGAGAAAAGTCTTCTGTTCGTGCAATATTAAATGGGTGTTTTGCGATATTTACACCAGAGGGCCTAAACTACTTAATATTTTAATTGGGTGTCTTTAGGTTCGTGGAGTTCACGTGTCCACTTCGGTTATCCCAGGGACTGATAGATCCCGCGCTTGTTAGAGCTGCGACCTATTGACCTGGGAGCAGGATAAGTGGCCATAAAGTTCTTGTAAAGTGTAGTTTTGACGTTATAGAAGGCATAAATCCAGAGTGGTTTGAGGGCTCTTCAAGAATTTTGACATTACACTGACATTTGGAATCTCATAAACTTCTAACACTCATATCTGGGGATGTTACTGAGTTCAGATAGTTCACATGCCTGCTTAATGGATCTGCAGGGCTAGTATAAATTATCTTATTTTACTTTTAGGTTGCAATTTTGGAAAAGGGGGTCGTGCTTTATTAACAAGAGAATATGCTTTAAAGTTAAGTAATTTAGGAAGACGCGTTTTCTTGTTACATAAATATTACCCTCTTAATGGCCGTTCTTACAAAGGGGGTATGAAATTTCCCGTTTTAAAGAGGGAATCGGAAAAATGGGCCTCGTAAACTAAAGGTTAAGGGAAGTTGTGGTTGTAAAGCCGTGTTCGCATTGCTTTCGAAGCGGAGAATAAGCAATAAAAATTGTAACTAATCACAGAACTGAACGCAATGACCACGTGAAATGTCAAACCAATCACAGATAATCTAAAAATTCTCGGCATCAACGGAAGAACGGTACGCTACTCTTAGGAAGCATTGTGAAGTAGGTCTAACAGTTTCTCCGAAGGCTGAGATAATTCAGTTGAAAGTATAGAGAGCCCGAGGTTTGCAGGTACGAGTTCTCACCCCTGGTAGGTCGTCATTATATTGGAGTTCGACATTAGACAAGAACGATCATGGACCGTTAGTCAAAGTATGAAAAATTCACCGTGAAAAAAGGAAGAAAAAATCAACGTCGTCAAAAATAAAATAAATGAATATCCAGGCTATCATACTACGTTGTAGTCTCAAAAAGAGGTGGGAAGTATTATGACTAAAAGTCAAAAGCAGTAAATCTTCTACCCAGGGGCGGAGTAGTTCAGTTGCTTATTGGGGCATTTAGGTTGAGAGATACGACTTCAATCTTCATTCCAGGCTGTAGTTAAAAGTGATAACACATAGCTTTCTACTGTACCTGGAATTCGAAACAACAATAAAGCTATGAAAGCTACAAGAAGATTACCGTTTAGTTTTATGTTGCAACTGAAATGCAAAACGATAAAAATATCCTTAAAAATTCATGATTTTAGTCAACAGATAAGGGGAATTTTCATACGTTAAAAATTTAAGTTAATTGTTGTTTTATCTCTATTTTCGGCGATTTTATTTTTGTGTTCCTTGTTGTTAAACCAATAAAAAGTAATTAGATGAATTTGTATTAAGTGGAAGAGTTCACAAACGAATAAATGTAAAAACCGAGATCATTTTTCTTTATAGAGCATAATGATGGCGTTACTATCAGTCTATGAATAAAAATTTACATAAAATAAATTTCAACAAATTCCGAATACTAATAATAAAGATCTTAGGATAAATGTATTTTCTACTATAAATCTGTGCTCAGATGGCAAAATGTTATAAGAAACTTTTCTTAAAAAAATTGAGTTTTTCACATTCTGAATTCTCGTTCGCCTATATTTTCTATAACTACTGTAAGTAATAGCCAACTATTTTTCTGAAACATTGGTACCACATTTGCTAATGTAAAACAAATTACTGATTTTTCATGACATCTTGAATCTTAGAATTGCTGTCACGTAAATTTCTTCTAAACAGCCATTTACTAAAAATAAATTTTTATAAAATTTCATCTTGCTTTCCAGTACTTTTCACTTACTTGGGAAGAATCTTGCTGTTTACAGGACAAGACTGTAGGGCACCCAAAGAAATAACTGTAAGAAAATAAAAAACAAAAAAAATCAGTTAGCATTCTTTCTGTCAGTACATTTAGTAATTATTAATTTGCAATTTACTCAACTATTACTTCCACCTATCACACGAGAGTACAATAAATACAAACTGTGGCAGCAAACTAACATTATGATAACCTTCCCAAACAGAAGAAAAAATACTAAAATGTGAGGGAAAATTTTCGAAAACTTTATTTGAATTTAACTTATTTTGAGAAAATTAGTTACTTTAAATTTAATTTTGGGGAAAAAAAAACCTTTCTCTTAATGTCCCGTGCAGAAATATGATTGATAATCATATATACTAGCCAATCCAATTAGGTGACGAAAGTCACAGCGTAGGGTAAACTGGGTACAATGAACGAAACTCTAAAATAAATGAACTTAAAGAAGATTATAAATTGAAATAACAAGAGAAACAATGAAGCAAATCGTAAAAAAATAATTAAATAGAATTTAAAGCCATTTTTTTTCTTTAAATTTGTGTACCCCAAACACTCAACTTTTAATCTTCACGCCCACAGATTGATTTACTTTGGAGATTTTATTCATGCATCCCGCTCATGTCCGGATTTGATTAGTCAGCTTTTACATATTTGATGTGCCACTAAACGGGCTAATTAAAAAAATTTAAAATAACTTTTTCTAGTGTGTGGATATCACTCATTTTCATTTGAGTGCTCTTTAACTTCAGTTTCGAATTTTTTATTCACATTATTGTAACACTTTGGAAACATGGTGGTTAAAATTGCAGTTTTTACATCTTTATTGACTGCGGGATCCCTGGAAATGAGACTGCAGATAAATTGGCAAAAAAAATAAGGGTGCGCGATCTATCAGTCTCCGTTTGAGGAGGTCTGTTATGGATCTGCTGCTTCAAAGATCAATCTGGCCATAAGAGACATATATATCCGAACTACAGGAAGGGAGAGGCCCTGGTGTAAAACCATCCTCAGGCTCCTGGATTACCCTAGGTAAACCTCGTGCGGTTGCTACTTTCCGAATGACGACCATGCATAACTGCCTTTATACCCACCTGCATCGACTTGGGATCGTCGACAAGCCTACTTGCCCCCTCTGCTGCGGCGACTCTGGGATGACTGCGGACCACCTCCCTCATTACCCAGCCTTGAAAGAGAGTTCTATTTACTCCTGTTACTGAGCGGTAAGGGAACTCTTATTTTGATTAACACTTTAATTCTTCCTATTTCTTTTATAGTTCTGTTTTTAGTACTGGTTTGAATTCTTGTTTGTCTTATGTAATCATCTTGGCGAAAGAATTGTGTTCACCTTCGCCTGCTGCATTGGAGGAAAAAAATTTTTATTGAAAGATACTGTAATCATGTGTGGAAAAAAACTTTCGGTTAGCGAAAGTGATATAACAACGTCCTGATGAGGTGTGAATGGCTGACGATTCATTTGAGAGTGTGACAAAAGCACTAGGAATACATTACAGATAGATTTTGAGCCTTAATGACACCATATGAAGATGAAATCATTCCGTATACCCCTACTTCGCGACTAGAAGGTTAAATGCCAACTTTGAAGTCCGGGATGATATTTACCATAGATAAAATTTGAATATAGTTTAAAATATTGAAAGTGTATATACACTGCTGGCTATTAAAATTGCAACACCATGAAGGAGGGGTGATACAAACGTCAAATTCGCATGAAAGGAAGATGATGGGATATGCAAGTGATCAGCATTTAAGCGCAATCGAACAAAGCAGGAGGGAGAAACAGCATCTCAAACTCTATAAAAGGAAAAGTTTTACAGCGGGTTTCTCATTCAGAAATCGCATTGAATGTTGGTTGTTTGTGAGAAGATCGTGTTATGCCTCGTATAAGAAGGAGAAACGACTACCAGCACGTGTCGGAATTCGATAGCGGAAGGAACGTGGCCTATCGAGAGTGCGGTTTATCGTTCCGCGAAATTGCTACTCGCATTGATCGGAATCCAACGACTGCCATGCGAATATGAAATCGATGGGTTCAGGAGGGTCATACTGAACGCCATGCAGGATACTAACTCCTGAGGATACTAACTCCCGCCACTAACTCCTGAGAGGACAGACATGTTGTCAGGTCAGCCTTGCAGGATTGTAAAACCACATCATGGACCTTGAGTCAGGAAATGGCCTTGTTTGAAGCTCGACAAGTATCCGCAAGGACAGTGCGACGACGTCTGGAGCAGCAAGGACTGTCTGCACGGCGAACATTATCGCGGCTTCTCTTGGCACTGCAGCATAGAGATGCGCGGCGACAGAGGGGTGTCCAATGACAAAACTGGATACAGGAGAGGCACCACGTCATCTTTTCAGACGAGTACCGGTTCTGCGTGCCGCATCACTATGGTCGTATCCGTATCTGGAGGCACCGGGGAGAACACACGTGGCTTGCTAGCATTCGATATCATCATACGAGCCCTGAACCTGATGTGATGGTATGGGCAGCCATGGAGTACATGACACGAACACTTCTTATTCGCGTCGTCGGTAATCTGAACAGCCAGCGTTACATTTCTCAGATCTTAAGGCCGGTGGTTGTGCCCTATCTTCGAGGCCTCAGAGACGTCATCTTCCAATATGATAACGCAAGACCGCATGTTGCCCTGACTTACCTCGACACAGAGGGTGTTCGACTGTTGCCCTGGCCAGCACGTTCTCCAGATATTTCACCCATTGAAAGCATCTGGTCATGGGATGCTGAGATACTGGGCTGCTACCGCTCTCCAACCACTTCGATTGATGAAGTGTAGCATAGACTAGAAGCAGCATGGAATGACTTGCCCGTATCTGTCATCCAAGCCCAGTTCGACTCAATGTTTAACCAATTTACAGACGTTTTAGCTCCCAGAGGTGGCAGCTATGTGTACTAATTTTGAACCCTGTATACCCTCAAATTGCCTACAAATTTAATCATGTTTTCTTCCTACTATGCTATATACGTACAATGGGTAAAGTTTTGTTATTTGCTTTCCTTCCTGGTGTTGCAATTTTAAAGGTCAGCAGTGTGTATATATATATATATATATATATATATATATATATATATATATATATATATATATATATATATATATATATATATATATATATGTGTGTGTGTGTGTGTGTGTGTGTGTGTGTGTTTATACAGAGAGAGAGAGAGAGAGAGATTGATTTACAAGTTCTAGAATTCTGTAATTTTTTAAACCCTTTTGTATATTTGCAATTCATTTCCATTCTTGTATCATAAAACTAAAGAGTTTTCTCGGTTAAACATTTAATGTAGTGAAAACCTACATGTTTCAAGCCAAACGCTTTTCCAGTTTTACCCTGTGCATGAAAATAGAGGTAAAAAATGAAAATAAATAGTTTAAGTGCATTAATACGGAGATGCAGTAATAGCATTTGATAAACACAATGATGTCACCAAAATGTAATTTTATGCACTATAATGAGCTGCAGGGAGAAATGTTATTAGATAACATTTTGCATGATAACTATTACTGTCACTGACATAAAGGACTCTGTAAAAATAAAATAAAGAGGGGTAGGGGTAATTTAGACGTCAAACAGTCATACAATTCAGTAAACAATAAATATGAAAGAAAAATTTAAAAACTATGAACACTTTGTTCCTACTACACAGTTTACCTCACCTGACCCTTTTAAAATAATAAAAACCTATAAATAGTTTAATAATATTCACCTATTTGATTTCCTCGGAAGAAACTGTAAGTATTAGAGCCAAAAGCAGAATAAATCCTGTGCATAAATATTAAAAAAAAATAATTAGAACATTCTCATGAAAATATAAATTTACATAATCAGATTACTTTTCTTAAATTTTAAACAAGTGAAGAAAATTAAATATCTTGTTTGTGCTCTGAAATTTCGGATATCAGATATTGGCTGGAATGATATAAAAGCTTATCTTCGGTGTCTAGAGGCAGGTATTCAAATTATACTTCTGTCAGAAAGTTCGATCTTTGGAAAGAGCACTGATGGACTAAAAAGCGTGAAACAAAATTTATACCTCAATAAATAGAAATTCAGAATCATTGGAAAAATACTAAATATGTGCGGCCAGCTTTCTGTGTTGATTGCTGTAAAAAGCCTTTGGCCACAAAAGAATGTGAAGAATAGAATTTACAATATTAAGGTCGTCTGCACACGGAACAACTCAAAAGAAACTGATAACTGACTCCAGTCACAAACCAGTCCGTGATGAGTCGTAACCTATGTAATTGAATGCAGCCACGCACACGGCGCAACTGGTTACAAACCCGTCGGACGGGTCCCCCCCCCCTTCTTGGCACATGCTGGTTACAGCGTGAAAAATACATCTATTTCTTCTTGGGCTGATATGAGTATATAATGCCAGCACACCAGATGGAGTAGTGTTTCCGTGAATATCAAAGAACCAGCGGATTCGAGTCCCACTGTCGGCATGGACATTTCTAGCCGTTCAGATTCGGCTTTGAACTGTATGCTCTCTCAACCAACCAACCTAACCAAACTTCAGTATAAAATTATCTTTTTCATATGCGTTCGTAGAGGGTTGCAAAATATATTTCGGAGAGTCAACACGGTTTCACATTATTAATGCGTTTTTCTTCGGGGAGTTTCGACTCTAGTTTAGAAACGCTGCTCTATATTAAATTTGACAGGCTAAGTGTGTTATCAATGAATGTTCTAAGTTTTGTATGCCAAACTCCGTTTTCTTTAATATTCCAATAGCTGCATTACTGCAAGTTTTAAATGTTCATTAAAGTAGTTAACATTAGTAAAAACTATAAGTTTTCCCAAACGTGACTCAAAGATGCCACATAACGTATTTAGGTTTTCTAACTCTAAATTGAAAGTTTAAGGCATTTGCAAAAAAAGCAAACCAGATGGTAAAATCCAACTGGTCTGTTTGGATGCCTTGTCAATTACGCTGTAATTAAACTTACTTAGTTACTTTCAAATTCATACTGTATACTGTAATAACAAAGCTTCATTTTGTCTCTCGAATTGATATGAATGGCTAAAAAATATTTACGTTTGAATGGTGTATTCCATATCATAGATCGTTTTTCCCCTAGAGACTCCTTCTAAAAGCCTCCTCATCCGAATAAGCCTCAACTTTAATCCATTTTTCAGGAACGAATTACTTACGATGCCCATCTGCAAGAAATAAAAGGATTTTTTGCATGTAAATTCCCATCAAGCTGCGAAAACAAAATTATTTTTTTTAAATTTAAATAGCATACATTAAACTTTCTGTTCTATAATTCATACTAGTCTGATTTCATTAGAAATAAAATAAAGTAATTGAACAACGAAAACTGCTCGACAAACCTACATCCATGTAAAATTTGTCGAAAAACCTTCTGTCCTTATATGGAAAAGTTAATAGAAACTGGACTAGTCCAATCTGGAAAGGAAAAAAAAAATTAAATGATATACTTTTAAGGCAATGTTAAAGTTATAGATTCAAAGAAAATATTGAGAAATAAAACAGGTATGACATTAATTTTATGTTAGGTTAAATGAGAAGCAATATATATACATAAAATATAAAAATAATTTTTATATTAATAATCTAACTTCTCCATGTTCCTGTAAAACATAATTTATTCGAGTTCTAAAGATGATTTAATGCTGCTTTCTCATAAAGCTTGCAATACTTAATCCCTTCGTTCCCCTGTAGACAGAGAAAGATCCTTATAGACTTATTATAACCTCTGTCTAGGGGACTGAGCCAATAAGAATCATTGGACACGCCCTAGTTCATGACGTAACATAACGTCATTGGGAATTTGCATCACCTCTTCAGGATTTTCTCGATATAAAAATCAGAAATCTCTTTGCTTCACTTTTTGTGAAGCAATTCCTGAACTTTGACGTCAATTAACGAACTTTTATCTACTCCTGAACATTTCCAGCTCTTCGTTGATACTATAAAGAAAAATCTGAGTTTGAAGGCGTTGGCCTAGGCAACTCAGTTAGATCAATTGTCCTATGGTAAAGCCGCGCCTTTTTCTGATATTGTTTGTTACATTTCATGTGTCAGTGTCACTTGTTCTAGCTCCCCCCCCCCAAGGGGAACTGCGTATGAAACGACAAATAAAACTTATGAGAATAAATCGCACATTTACTGTGTCCCAATAACCCACTCTTTTCCAGCTGTCCCAGCATCCGATTTTCCAGCTGCTTCTACAAGACATGATATGTCACACACGCGCGCACACACACACACACACACACACACACATATATATATATATATATATATATATATATATATATATATATATATATATATATACAGTATGCCCACTAAAGTCCCTTCCCACCCTCTTAACTTCGGAACGGCTGCTGCTATATTCATAAAAGTGGTGTCTAGGTATAGTAAAGTAGCCATGCACTACTGAAAGAAACCACCTACCGCGCCACTTGGTGGGAAACTGCGGAGTTAGCATTCCTATCTCGAAAACGGAACGAGATAGGGAAAAAAAATTATTTACAAAGTTGTAGAAAAATCATCGATTTAGTACGAAAAGATACCTTGTGGACATTAATGCAAAGAATAGAACGGTTAAAACGCGCATTTGTTTTTTCGTGATTTCCTACACTGTGACGTCACGAAACTTGAACGAAAGAAGAAATGATTATCTTTCGGGCAAAACACGACACCGCAATGTGCACAGTCGTATATCGCTTTTGATCCCCAATCAAAAGAACCGCAGTTCAAACCTCGAGGGTTTCATCCTTGTACTGATTGTCTTTATAAACAGAGTAGACAATACGTAGATCGTGTAAAATAGTGTCGCATCAACTCAACGTAACTTGCGCTTGGTGTTCGAAATTTTTGCAGTATACAAATACCTAAGAAACGTCACGCCTGTTCACCTGAGACATGTATAAAAGAGACATCTTCTTGGGGTTGTAATATGTTGATGCTCATGGTCATGGCTGAGTATTCCAAAGCTCAGATCTCCAGTGAAGCAGTACTTCGTCAAGGAATTCGGGGACCAAATAATTGGGTATGGCGGTTTCGAAGAGTGGCCTCCACGTTCGCCTGATCTGACTCCACTGGACTTTTTCCTGTGGAGATACCTGAAACAGCAGGTGTATGCGACCCCTCCACAAACATTGCAGGACCTTAAACGACGCATTACGGACGCTTGTACCAACGTGTCACGCTCTATGCTCCAACGTGCGCAACGTGAGATTCAAACGAGGATCCAAATGTGTATTGCAGCTGACGGTGAGAAGCTTGAACATCTCAAATAAAGGTATATTGTTAAAATTAGTTGTTTTTTTTTCTTTCTCAGATCTTTTTGTCACGTCACAGTGTAGGAAATCACGAAAAAAGAAATGCGCATTTTTAACCGTTCTTTTCTTTGCATTAATGTCCACAAGGTATCTTTTCGTACTAAATGGATGATTTTCTACAACTTTGTAAATCACTTTTTTTTCCCTATCTCGTTCTGTTTTCGAGATAGGAATGCTAACTCCGCAGTTTTCCCCCAGGTGGCGTTGTGGGTGGTTTCATTCAGTAGCGCATGGCTACTTTACTATACCTAGACACCACTTTTATGAATATAGCAGCAGCCGTTCCAAAGTTAAGAGGGTGGGAAGGGACTTTAGTGGGCATACTGTATGTGTAAATATATATATATATATATATATATATATATATAATATATATATATATACACCATGGCATCTAATAGACCAAGATGGCGGAAACTTCTTGGGACGGTCTTGGCCTGCCCTAGGCTGTAGAACCGAAGAAGAAGATATATATATATATATATATATATATATATATATATATATATATATATATATATATATATATATATATATATATATACATATATATATATATACATATACATATTATTACATGTGTGTGTTAGCTCAAGATAAAAGCGAAGTTTTGGATCCCGTATAAGTAGTTGTAGGTGGTTATATGAAAGAAAGGACCTATTGGAAATTACGAAAAGCTTTTATTGAGTATTCCTTTGAAAGAAAATGCGATGAATCCGGGGAACAATATCAAAGATTCAGGATTTTTTTAAGTTCCTCAACTTTAAAAAGTATTTTTTAAACTTATAGTTTTTAAACCTCAACTTTAAAAACTATAAGTTTAAAGATTTTATTTTTAAAATAATTAAACTTATTAAAAAATATCGCTGTGGTTACTTTATTTCGCGTAACATGGACCAACCAAGAACAAGCATATCTTTTTGTTTACCTAGCTCTACGATAAAGAAAAAGGAAATCATCCAACTTATCTAACAGCATGCAGTAATGAAATGTATCCTACGATGTGCTCATACATCCTCGATTAATCAAATGGTAAAATAATCACATTGAACGATAGAGGAATATAAAAAGCATTCAAAGTTTTCCTTGAAGAACCTTTTTAACAGTTTTAAAATTCTTTTTACCGTACTAATTGAAAGATGAGGACACACGTGAGACGAATGGGTATACTGTCCGTCCACTACCGTTATCGAAATTACGCATGTGCTAATTGAACGTGTCTATGGGTAAAACAGAGTAATGAATATATAGATAGGAGGAAATGTTCATGTACATACAAGTTATAGACGAAATCATAGTTTCGCATCATTCTCCTTTTTCGAATGCCTGGATTCAGTCTCTTCAGCTAGGCACATTTACTGATGGGTTACATATAGCTCAGAACAACTGTGATATATATTTAATGATCCAAAACTTTAAAGGATCCAAATAATTGAATCGCAATAATCTACTGCAGTCGACTGTAACGAAGTCACTGTATCTGCCAAAGTTTATTCCCAAACGTAGTAAGGTACGTCAATTATTAATTTTCCTTTTAATTTATTTATTTACTACGAAGTACAGAAAATGATACAGTAATTTCTAGACAATTTTAAGTCATGGTGTTAACATACCTTATGCGAACTTCTCATTTGATCTGATTTTTTCAAGTCTTTGGCGTCTTTCATAATCATTTTGAATTCATCTGTAACCAACGACGTAATGCTGTCCATCTGTAGAAAATGAAATATATCTTGCATAAAGCACAAAGTTTTGACGATTTTTCCTATATATAATATATAATATATATATATATATATATATGTGTGTGTATGTATGTATGTATATATATATATATATATATATATATATATATATATCATTTCTTTGTGTATATATTATGCATTCCATGGCAATTCCATTGTAATAGAACTCCGCTGTATTGGAAGATTTTCTTTACCATATTTTTTTCAGAAAATACAACGATGTTAACAGAAATGAAGCTCTTATACTGAATTTAAAAGGATTCAATACAAAATTGCTTACGGAACTAAGAAACTCCATACTTTCAGTATATGTTTCCCTTCCTAAGTTGGATTTACAGCAAGTCCCACCCATATGGTGATAAATTTTTTCTTACTGATTATATTTTTTAAGTGCCATTAATAAGCGTGTCTGCAGTACAGTAGATAAACCGGATCAGTTGTCATGTGTAAAATTTTGATAAATTTAAATATGCATTTTTCTGAAGAACTTAAATATAGAGTGGAATTGTTCCGAAGGATTCAAAAAAACATTTTAAAGTTAAATATGATTTTTAATGTTTTAAATAAATATTAATCTTTGATAACGGACTTATTTTCAAATTATGGTAGAAGAACAGTTTTTAGTCTTTTGGGGGGTAATTTTTTGTCCTATTTTCAGTATTTATTTTAAAGGTTATTTATTCTTATTAGTTATTTAGTTTGTACTCACTTGATTAATTATTCTATTAATTGTTTTACTTTATTAATGATTTCTCGCTTTGTAATGAATCAATGTTACTTACGTCTTTATTTTGCACTAGTGTTATTTAAATATTCTAAGCGTTAGACAGACAATTCAGCGTTTCAATGTAATGTTATTTAAATGTCCTTTGTCGTTGTTTTTAGGTTAATTAACTGGAATTAATTTACATTTATGATTATTTTGAATCGAAAAAGTTCCCAAAGATTTCCTAAAATCCCAAAAGTTTCCAAGTTTTTCGTGCTTATTCCGTTATTATGCTCCTTTATCTATTTGAGCTTGATTTGCTTTCGATAGAAGTATCGTGAATTTAAGCATATCTATTTCTACAATTACCGGTCATTTTGTCCGATTTGTTCATTCCAGTGCATTGGATCTTAACCTTCTTAGTGGCATGGACCCCTTTGACAATTGAGGGAAAGCTATGGACCCTTCGCATATGAAGATAAAGACTCCTATAACGAATCGTTTCAAACAGAAAATGTGGAAATGTAATAAAGCTACAGATGGTTTTAAAAAAACCTTATGATAGATAACATTCGTATTCTAGAATGGGAAGGATTTGGATAAAATACAAAGGATTACAAAATATTTCAATATATTACAAAACAAATGTGATTTAATTATGTATTTCTGCTTTATTGGCGTAATATTTACCGAGTGACTAAAGCACAGATGCAAATCTGACTGAATTCAAATTCAAAAGTACTACTTTTTTTTTTAACCTTTAGCCTACGGGGCCCGTTTTTCCGATTCCTTCTTTAGAATGTGAAATTTCATACCCCCTTTGTAAGAACGGCCATTAAGGGGATTATATATATATATATATATATATATATATATATATATATACAGTGAAACCCCGATTTTACGTTTTTCTTGGGACCAGCGGTAAAAAACGTACGAGACGGGAAACCGTAAAATCGGTGTTAAAAAAATCTAAGCATATTATTCAAAAATTGACACTTACCGTATGAACTATTGGAAAAATGTGTAATCTTTACTTGTTTTTTGATTTTAGATATAACTTCAACCACAGCACGTTCAATACTAACAATTTTGCAAATTTGCTTCTTGGTTTACATATTGGGATATTTTAACATTATAGGTATAGGCAATTTTCACGGACCAGCAGAAAATGACGTAGTAAGCAGGATAACGTACGAAACGGACAACGTAAAATCGGGATTCTACTGTATATATACAGTGGATACTCGATATAATCAAATTCCTTGACAGATCGAAGTTTTTCCATTCCCCTTGAACCTGCCTAACACTCCCATGTTATTATTAATTCGAATCTCGACATATCGAAATCCTCGATAATTCGAAGTTTTCTCGTTCCCATTGAGGTCCGATACATCGAGGTCCCACTGTGTGTCAGGGCCGCCCAGAGGGGGGGGGGGGGGCAACTGGGGCACTTTGCTCCAGGCCCCCAACTGCCGGAGGGGACCCCAATTTTTTTTTTAATATTTATTAGATTTCCTCCAAAAGAAATTCTGAAACTTGTACCGTACTTCAAAATTAAAAATAATCTCCTGAATAAGGGGCCCCCCAAAAAAATTTAAAAAAATTATTCGATTAATCAGATTTCTTGGGGCCCCCAACAGAAGTTTGCCCCAGGCCCTTAAAGTCTCTGGGCGGCCCTGCTGTATATATATATATATATATATGTATATGTCATTCATTCTTGGGCCCGTATTCTCGGGATATATGCTATCTCGTCCCGTAAAGAAAAGATTAATATGTAAAAAAAATTTCAAGTTGAACGCATGCGTCCATTTCACTTTCAAATACAGTCTCAAAATTTGTGTTTTGCTGCCTGAGAGAGTTCCTTAACTCGAATCCCCCCCCCCCTTCTCCCAATAGATCCATGGACCACAGGGTACGAAACTATGTTCTAGTGTTAATAGGGTTTGTCAAGTGATTCTTGATACACGTTTAATGAATTTAGGTTCATTGGTATTAGGCTCAGTGGTCTTTCCTGAGCATTATCCGCGAATCGGAAAGTTCGGAGTTTCTGTTTAATAATTAGGTTGTCGAACACAAGACCGGTTGTTATATAAGAATGAAAAATTGCAGTCACCTCTTTCTCTCTTTCTTTCATCTTGATGTGGTCTCCGTACTCCAGCAGAATGGACAAAGGCATGAGATTCTTGACATACATGACACACTGCCTCCACCTCGGAATCCACCGATCGGAGTTCATCAGCAGGTTGCCGAGTTTGGGCCGCACCAGCCGGGAATGGCTTTCCATGATCTGCCGAAATTCCTTGCCCAAAAATCCCAGATGCTGGAAGACAAAGCGCCACGTCAAGTAGTTGGCTTGCACCCTAGACAGATGTAAAAGTTGTTTTTCTTTTTTTTTTCATGCTGCTAATACATAAGAAAAAAATACTGTGACTTTTCTCGTTAAAAAGGAATGTTTCGTATTTTACAGCAATATCTAGCCTCCTAGATATGGATAAGGGAGGATATCAGATTTTAAACAGAATTTAACGAGAATTCCTACTACAACGAATCACGAATGTTCTGCAGATCTATCCCTCACATATTTTCCTTTCGTAGCTTTAATATATATATATATATATATATATATATATATATATATCTGTGTGTGTGTGTGTGTATGTATTCCAAAATTCCCTTTTCTGACAAAGCACTAAGCCTTTTCTGGAACGCAATCAATTTATAACATATTAACCCTTAAGCCACGTGCGGACATTCTTTCCCAGACACTGGAATTGCAGGATTCCTCAATCCTGCACTCAGTGATCATATTCAATACAAGCAACCATATATGGACATTAAAACAGCTATCTCCGTACCATATGGATACCCCATTAACTTTAAGTAGTAATAAATAAACCCTGTTTACAACAAATTATCAACTAACGAACCGCCATATTATTCATTCTATATGTGTTTGAAGGGAGGACACTCTGAGCAGGCCCTGATTTTCCATTAGGCCCGGGCCTAGGGGCCCCCTCAAAATTTTTTTTTTAAAAGACAAAATTCCCAATTCAATTTTTTTTATTTTACTTTTTTTAATAGAGTGCCGTGGCGGCCATGTGGTACAGCGCGCTGGTTTTCGGTGCTGAGGGTGCTCGGATCGAATCCTGGCGAAGCGCCACTAAAATGCCTCCGTTTGTGTCGTCCCTTCATAGGGGGCAATGGTGGTCTGCCTATATGGCGCACGCATAATAAAATGGCCAGCAAAACTGCGGTGAATTATAGGCGAATGTCTTCGCGACAAGTGCCTCCGCATTGAAAAAAAAAAAAAAAAAAAAAAAAAAAACTTTTTTAATAGCAATTTTTTTTTTATATATCCTTACAAATTGATAGGTTCGTCATATGTATAGTTATATGTATAGTTCATCATATGTATGTTATAGTGTATATAAGGGATTAATAAGGTTTTCTGGTTCATTGTATTGGTGTTTTAATGATGAAGTTAATATGTTGTATTGCTTTTTGTTATTTGATAATGTTCTAGGCTTCTACGCTTCAAATAGCCAATTCTTGGTAAAGTGGTACTTTCACAATGATTCATGAATAGTTTTTTATGTCATTTTTGGAAAATTTGCACCCACATCAGTGTTAGGGGGGAGGGGGGCTCCCATCCCGAGTTGTGCCTATAGTCAAGAATTTTCTAAATCGGGCCCTGACTCTGGGCTTTCTCGTGTAAGCGCTGTCTAGTAAACGAGCAGGCTTTAAGTTTCTCTCTGTTCTCCGTATCTTCCATCAGCCATTACTGATAAATAATCTGTCTCCATTGTGTAAATTATCACGTTTATGTGTATTCTGCTGTATAATCCGTCTCCATGGTGGAAATGTTAGCAAAAGTTTTGGAAGAACTGTGCTATCATTTTTCACACGGTCCGTGACTGTCTTCTTCCCTTCTTTATTATTACATATATAAATATATATTTTAAGTTGAAAAAAATAAAGAAACATGAAGGTAAATCAAATTTTTTAAAATCAGAATTTAACCGTTTATAGACAACCACTTTGCATATTGCCGGCGTTATCATTAACCGAAGAATTGTTTCTGAAGGTTGTGATTTTAAAGTTAGACACAACCTGGCACAGGACAATCCTTCCAAAAAATCAGCCAGGAATAAAATCCAAAAAACAGATGAATGTTGCTATACGTGAACTTACCACTGGGTCACAGGGAACAATAGGCAACGCTACAGCAAAGAAGACTAATGGGATCAAACATGGAGTATACCTCAAATATTTCAGCAACATAGCCCAGACATACAACGCTTCCAAACTTAGACTACTTAAACAGAAAAACCAAAAAATAACATCATAAATTAGGAAAACGTTAGTTTATGTCTAAAGCAGTACGTATGTAAATTAATAAATTAATAACTTATGGTTTTAGTTTTTTACGATTATATTTAGTTTGTACTAATATTAATTGGATTTATATTAAATTTTCGACGCCAGGATTCGATCTGAGCACCCTCAACACCGAAAACCAGCGCGCTGTACCACAATGCCGCCACGGCCCTCTATTAAAAAAAGTAAAATAATAAAAATTGAATTGGGAATTTTTTCTTTTAAAATAAAAATTTTGAGGGGGCCCCTAGGCCCGGGCCTAATGGAAAATCAGGTCCTGCCCAGAGTGTCTTCCCTTCAAACACATATAGAATGAATAATATGGCGGTTCGTTAGTTGATAATTTGTTGTAAACAGGGTTTATTTATTACTACTTAAAGTTAATGGGGTATCCATATGGTACGGAGATAGCTGTTTTAATGTCCATATATGGTTAAAATTATATATTAATTTTTAATAACTAAGTTTATAAGAAATTTAATTAGGTTAATTATTTTTATTATATTAATTTTTATTTGTTGCTGTTGTTTCTAATGTTCCCTGGCCGGAAGTTCCAGACCAGGTCGATATAGACTTTACGGGCTATTGTGTGCGGTTCCGGTTTATAATAGCACCTCAAGGGTTAATTATCATCTGTTACACCAGTGGTTCTTAACCTTTTTAATAGTCAACAACCCCTTGAATCTGAAAATATGCTCTTTCACCCCCTAGATAAACGTATTTCTATTTTTTATTTAGGAAAAGACATTTATTGCAAGATAATTTATTTATTGCATAAAAAATTAATACATTTACAATACATACTATATTATCTATATATAAAAAACAGTTCCGTAACTGACTGACTGAATTATACCGCACAGACCAAACCGCTGGACCTAAACGGTTAAAATTTTACATGGCGATTCTTCTTATAGTGTAGGGGTGCACTAAGAAAGATTTTTGAAAAATTCTTAGATTTTTTAAATTAAATTTTTAAGCTGTTTTTGTAACATCCTTTTAAGTTTGCATTTAAAATAATAATCTGAGGGTTATAAAATTTATCAAGAAAAAGATAATAAAAATTTCTTTAAAATGAAATCTTTTTCGAATCTTTTCTTCCATTTTCTGATTTTTGGGGAATTTTTAAAGATTAATTATTAGAATTTAATTTATAAAATGCTGATCACGTGGTTTCTTTTCGTTTTGTGATACTTTAAACTAATTTTGCGTCACGTGTATAACAACGAAATAAATTGACAAACAAAAAAAAATATTTTCATTATTTCTAATACGGCAGACGATTGGACATTATCAAAAAAAAATATTAAAATACAGTAAAAGAAATGTTCCTCAAACTGTACTATATTAACTGTACTAAATTCTTTAGTATGTTCTATTAGATTTAATTTGAATATTTTCTTCTGCATTATTTTGCCTATAAAAATATCTGTTACGATTATTTTATAAATATATAAATATATATATATATATATTTTTGGCATTAATTGCATACATTGACCGTTGTATTTTATTTGAATGTACTCCGTAGCGAAACAGGGATATTCAGCTAGTTACATATAAAACAATATCTACATTTTTAATGACTGCGTTGCTTCATAATTATCCTTTTAAAACGAGGCTTCTTTTTTTTTCTTTAAAAAAAGGAGCCACGAGTAAGTCATCAGATGCATTTAAACGATTTCTTGCTTTTGTTTTGATGTGCAAAAGTGATGAAAAACTCATTTCACAAAGGTAAGTGGTGGCAAATGGTAAAAGTGTCTCTAATGGTGCTTTTGCCAATTCTGGATAAAGTTCTAACTGCGTACACCAGAACTGTTTTAAGTCCAGTTTTTCGCGAATTCCATTTCAACACGGGCATTAGCTCGCATTGCGATAAGATCGTCTTTTAATAAAACGTTGTCGTCCGTTGAATTTAGGTCAAACAAAAATGGATCGAATATCCATCTATTAATTTTGCTTGTATTTCCCGTGGAAAAGTATCCATGAAATTATTCACTCAATTGGTAATTTTCATTAAAAATTTAGAACTTTCTCTCGCACCCCCGGTTAAGAACCACTGTATTACACTAGTTCTATATTAAAAACTTTTCATAACATTATTTACATGTGATATTGACAAAATATAACATGTAAATATTAAATTAAACTGGCTGTCGTTAGCAGAAGATTTAAAGGGAAGAGCTATTGGAAGGGCTTGAGCACCTTTAGCCCCACATCCTTCCACCAGATGATGCGCCACTGATTGAGGCCTTTTAATTTCGAACTTGGCCATGCAGAACAAAGTCGATTTACCTAACTACAACAGTTTTGACCGAAATGTATTAAAAAAAATACAAACATAGAAACAAGGTCTAAGGGCCTGTTCACATAGGAGTCCGTTGCGTAGCGTTAAGGAAAAGATGACGTTGAGACGAAAATAAACCAATCATAGGCGTTAAAAATTTCATTGCTAATCGTTTGGAGGCCTATGATTGGTTTATTTTCGTCTCAACGTCATCTTTTCCTTAACGCAACGCTACGGACTCCTATGTGAACAGGTCCTAACAGAGAAAGCTGCGTATATCCCACACTAATGTCACAGATAAGGAAGTTTCACCCACTTCTTGCGATTTCGAATTATAATCATAAACTTTTACTAGTTGGTACCCGTCAAGACATGACGGCTAGATAGCAAATAAATGTACTAATACACATGTTATACTCAACACATGATTTCCAAATGTTGAAAATCATGATATTAAGAATAGAGGAATACACTTTAAAAAATTTGTATTGAACCCAGCAAAAAGAAATATGGTTAATCAACAGTGCTTCATAAGTATCTAAAGCCAGATTTAAACATGTCACTAAACATGCGCAGAAACAAATTAATGTGTTTATGCGGCCTTGTGTTAAGTGAGTATATAAATGCCAGATTTAAACATGTCGCTGAGCATGCGTAGAGAGCAAGTTTTAATTCTAAATTATCGCTAATTTATAGAATTTGCTGTTATATAAAGCACATTTGGCATATCTACAGATTACAATCTTTCGTTTAAGACCAAAATGAAGTAAATTGATGCACTAGTTTTCTCTCACGGACTACCCAAAAAATCGGCTTAGCAACTTAAATATACAGACTAGTTGGTACCCGTCAAAACAGGACGGCTAGATAGTAAATAAATGTACTAATACACAAATTATACTGAACACATCATTGCCACGTGTTGAAAATCATAATAATGCGCAGAAATAAATTAATGTGTTTAAGCAGCCACGTCCTTAGTGAGTATCTAAAGCCAGATTTAAAAATCTCACTGAGCATGCGCAGAAAGCAAATTTTTAATTGTAAATTATCGTTAATTAAACAGCGCGAGATAAACAATTTCCACCAGGTTTAATCTTATATTTCACAAACATAATTATCATAAAAATAAAAATGGCAGAGAGAGATCTAGAGAGACTCCTCGGCATTGAAACATGTCACTGAGCATGCGCAGAAACAGTGAGTTTCTAAAGCCAGATTGAAACATGCCACTGAGCATGCGCAGAAATCCATTTTCAATTGTAAATTATCGCTAATTAATAGAAATTGCGGTTACAAAAACCAAATTCGACAAATCTACAGAGTACAATCTTTCGTTTAAGACCGAATTGAAGTAAATTGATGCAGTAGTTTTCTCTCACGGACTGACCAAAAAGTCGGCTTAGCAACTTAAAATGCACTAGTTGGTACCCGTCAAAACAGGACGGCTAGATAGTAAATAAATGTACTAATGCACAAATTATACTCAACACATCATTGCCAAATGTTGAAAATCATAATAATGCGCAGAAACGAATTAATATGTTTAAGCGGCCTCGTGCTTAGTGAGTATCTAATGCCAGACTTAAAAATGTCTCCGAACATGCGCAGAAAGCAATTTTTTTAATTGTAAATTATCGCTAACTAAACAGCGTGAAAAAAGCAATTTCCAACAGGTTTAATCTTATATTTCACAAACATAATTATCATAAAAATAAAAATGGCAGAGACAGATCTAGAGAGACTCCTCGGAATGAAAGTGTATGTCATTAAATCTTGTCACTGAGCATGCGCAGAAACAGTGAGTTTCTAAAGACAGATTTAAACATGTCACTGAGCATGCGCAGAAATGAATTTTTAACTGTAAATTATCGCTTATTAATAGAAATTGCGGTTACAAAAACCAAATTTGACAAATCTACAGATTACAATCTTTCGTTTAAGACCAAAATGAAGTAAATTGATGCAGTAGTTTTCGCTCACGGACTGCCCAAAAAGTCGGCTTAGCAACTTAAATATATAGATAGAATTCTTAAACTTCTACTTCTTTTTAATGATTTTTTAAGTATTGCAATAGCTTGCATCTCCCACGTGGTCTAGTGGTTAGGATACCTGGCTCTCACCCAGGAGGCCCGGGTTCGATTCCCGGCGTGGGAAATTCATTTTAAGGGTTAAATTTGTTTTAAAAAATTATGATTTAAAAAAGATATATCTAGGGATACGTAATTTTCGTATTTACGAAATAGGTGCGAACAAATGCGAAAATTATTTTTTTAATACTATTCGGCGAAAACTCGGTGATAACCGGATTTTTATATGAAATTAGGTAATAATAGTAATAATTTATTTAACAGAGAGACTCCTGTTGATGATATACTGATTTTAACTGAAACGAAATGCTGCTTCCTTAACTTTGCAAAGGCAGCTATACAAAGCCTCTATACTCACGTTAACAGAGTAGATGCTGAGATATTTTAGTATGTACAACAGTAATTAATGACAGAAGGCAAAGACTTCAGGAACATAATGTGCAGACTACTACAATGTTAGCTTTTAACTAAGAATTTTGATACTTACCCAAGTAAAATTGTAATTTTTTTAATAAATGCGAAATTTTTGAATTTATATATTTTTTTGCGAATAAATGCGAAATTTTATGTATTGTATCTTTTTGATGCGAAATTTTATGTATTGTATTTTTTTTGTTGCGTATTTCGGTATTTTTTATGCGAAATTTACGTATCCCTAGATAGCTCAATAAACTGTTTTTTTATAAAGCTTTATTTCTATATACTATAGAACCCTTGGCTTTGATGAAATATTTAAAGAAAAAGGCTATTCACTGCATAAAAAGGCTTTTTCAATTTTTAAAACATTAAAGTTATGAACATAAATAAACATGTGGATTCAGATCCTACCCCGGGATCTTAAGATTTACATACTGGCACACACTGATGAAATATTCAAGGAAAGATTTAATTGGACTTTCTGTCAAATTAGGGAATTTACCTTTTTTTTTTTGGGGGGGGGGGGGGAGTTAGAAAAAAATCTTTTTTATAAAAAATGTGTAACTCATTTCAAAATACAGAATTATTGAATAAAAAAAGAGGAGGGAAGGTGGCAACGAGAAAATCAGAGTGGGAATGAAAATTGATGCAGCCAAATTCTTCTTGACTAAAATCAGTGATTTTCTGTGAAGAAAGGAGGGATATCACCTATCTATAATTGTGTGTAATTTTTACATAATTCAATACGGAATATAATTATTCCTATTCTAGTATGGGCATACAGGCTTTTCTCGCTTTTCGAAAATTTACGTCACGTATTTCACTTCAAAGCAAAGAGACACCTACATTAGTATTACCTAACCGAAATAAATCGGTTGGGCAATCGTACGGTTTTCGCTTTCACGAGGCGAAGTCAATTCACTTGTAAAAGCGAAATTCTTTTGCGATTTTCCCTCTTCTTTTCACTCGTTTAACTGAACGAATGGAAAAAGAGAGGGATATTCCTGAAACCCGCGAGTCAAAATAAATCGAAGAAAATGTAGATCTGTGCCAGGAAGTAAAATCGACCTCCTGACGAAACTTTACTTTGGCACTGTGACACATTTTAACTGGAACGAAATGCAATGATTTTTACTGTTTTCTTAAGCATTGGAGTACCTTGTATCTCCCACGTGGTCTAGTGGTTAGGATACCTGGCTCTCACCCAGGAGGCCCGGGTTCGATTCCCGGCGTGGGAAGCTCCTTTTTTTAAGGGTAACTTCATATTAAGAAATTATGTTTTAAAATAGATCAATAGACCGCGATGTCTTCGACACTAAATCTTTGTTTCTAAATACTGTAGAACCATTTGCTTTGATAAAATATTTAAAGAAATAGGCTATTCACTCTATAAGAAACTTTTTAAATTTTTTTTAACATTATAAACAATAAAAAAAATCTAAGCTTCTGGAAATAGAAGTGATAAACCTCTTTTATCCCCTGTAAAGCTTAATTTTCAATGAAAACGTTGGAACTATGTTTTGAAAAATTTGTTCATATATTACACTAGATAGAACTTTATTAATATCTTTATTCTGTACAATATAAAATAAAAAAGTCGGTTTCAGTTGGATAGACCACTTCTTTCTTTGTAAAAATACAGTTTTTATAAGAAATTTTTCAAATCAATTAAAAAATATAATAACATAATATAATTTCAGAATAACATTGAAAGAATAATATAACCACAAAAATTTGACAGAATTAATTTCATGATTTTAAAAATACATATAATTTGCGAATTATGTATAGCAATTATTTTTGCTGACTCCAAATATATCGGAATAATCAAAACCAAAGGAAAATGAAATCATATTAAAAAATAAATAAAGAAATAAATTTTAAAAATTGATATAGAACTTCCTATTTGATTTTCAGTCTCATACGTGGTTTTTATTTATTTTTAATTCGTAAAATAGATTACCGTTAAAAAAAGAATTGGATGTTAAACACTGCACGGCTTCACTTAAAAAAAAAATTCCTCCAAACCAAATTACCGTTCACTCCACAGACTGATATGAAAATTACTGCAATTCAAAGCATTTCGTACTAAAGACAAAACGGAAATATAATGATGAAATATCAGAGAAACTCTATTTAGTGTTAATAAATATCAAATGAAGAAAGCTGTAATTAATTTACAAGAACTTTTATTTGAATCTAGGAATGCGGCTTTAAAGATTTGCGTTTATCATGTTGACCGTAAGGATTCACTGGAAGTAATACTCCTATTTTCGGAAGTTATTGAGTTTTTCAGTTTTACTGCTGCTTTAATAGCCGTATATATCTTTGATTGCGAGTGAATGCTCAAGATGCAAAGAATGTTATCCTATCCATACAATTAATTCTATTGTTAATGGCCCTTCTTCCACTTTTACTCGCGCTTATACTTATGAAGGAATTTTTAAGTTATTACGTGGGATATCACCAAGGGTGTTTTCATATATGAAATCAGTATATGAAAAAAAAATTTAGTCTATGCAAATCAATTCTTTTATCTTGAACTTTAAGTAGATGTCTGCCCTTTTAAGCCCTCATGATGAAAAATGGTGTCCTTTTTTTAAAAAATATTATCGGCTTAAAAAAAACTATTTTTAGCATAAAAGTTTAAAGGTACGCAATCCTAGATTTAGTTTTTCCCAGGAAATTTTTTTTATAAATAATAACATGTTTTAAAAATGATATAAGACACACACAAAATAAATTAACAAGGTCTTAAAAATAAAGTCTTAACTCTTAAACAATAAAAAATCTTAACTCTCTTAAACAATTTCTAAAATAACTTACTTATAAGAGATTAGCGTAAATATAAAAATTTCATATATACGACAAATTCTCTAGGTGACATGACTTTCTTTAAATGCTAATAAAGATTTAATTATTGAATCATATTGCTTTGCCTTTATAATTTATTTAGAATTTTTTTTATCTTCTTTTTCTTCTTTTATTCTTCTTCTGATTCTTCTTCTTTTTTTTATAACATTATAATATTATAAACATTTTTAAAAATTTATAGAGTTAAAAACCTTTTTCTTTAAATATTTTATCATTTTTATCAGTATTATGTTATTACTTTATTTTTCAATAAATTAAAAATTTTTCTTTTAAAAACTGTATTTTATAAAGACAGAAGAATTATTTTATCCTACTAAAGATTGAATTTTTATTTTATATTCTAAAGAATACAGATATTTATAGGGTTCTATCTAGTGTGATATATGAATAAATTTTCCAAAACATAGCTCCAAAGTTTTCAATAAAAAGTAATCTTTACATGACAAAAAAGAAGTTTCCTACTTCTATTTTTCAAACGTTTAATTTTTGTTTATTATCTAATATTATAAAGATAGAAAAGTTTTTTTATGGAGTAAAAAATTTTATCTTCAAATATTTTATCAATGTCAAAGGTTTTATGGTATTTAGAAAAAAATTTTATGTAATGAAAAACATCGCAGTCTATTAATATATCTTTTAAAACATGATTTTTTAAAACAAAACTGACCCTTAAAAAGAACTTCCCACGCCGGGAATCGAACCCGGGCCTCCTGGGTGAGAGCCAGGTATCCTAACCACTAGACCACGTGGGAGATACCAATGTTAAGAAAAAAAATAAATCAAAACTCAAAAAAGGGCATCTTTTCAATTTTTCAATATCATAATAAAATAGGTAGTTCCATGGTAGTAAGACAAATATATGCATATATATACATTTATATTTCAGTATACGTCAGTACCCTAATTGTTACCTCATGACATAGATAAGCTACTATAGAAGGATATTTATTTTTATTATTATCTAATTACAAAATTTCATTATAGATGATTCTTAAGATTAATCATGGTTTGTGAAATGATCAATTCTCAAGTTTAAAACTTTTTTTTTAATGATCGATAGAACATCTGTCATGACAATCTGGCTGTGAACAGTGTTTACACTAAAACTGCGCGCATTCAAATTAACTTTTATATAGAAATCGTAAAGTAATAAACGGGTGTAATACTCTTGATCAAATTAAGAACTAGATTTAAGGCTATACGTGCCTGTTAAAAAACTTATGTTTCTATTTCTCTTACAAACTCGTATTTAGGAGAAATTTTGTTATATTTTGCTCAAACTTCTGTGTACTCGCAAGGAAATCATAACCACAGTTATAATTACTATTGCATATTAGTCAAAAGAAAAAATGCCTGTGAAACACAACAGACCATTAGTAATAAAACAACGTTTTCATAAATTTTATGTCACTAAATGACATTTTCCCCGCCGTGCATCCAATCCGGGTGTCTTGGGTCAGTGCCAGATCTCCCGCCTACAAGAACACAGGCGAGATGTTCCTTTCAACCATTATAAAGTTATTCACTTATTATATTTCATAATTGTGACTTTGAAAGTGCGATGAAAATTGGATTCAGAGAAGGTCGAATCACAGAGAAAAGAATACGGTCCTGGAATGCCTATGGGAATGATTTTTGATACTCCAACACATAACAGCGAAATGTACAAGGTGGTGATTCTGATGAGGTAGGAAATAATTCCTACCCTGGTCTGTAAATTTTTGAAACATGATACTAACTATTTTAACTGAATTTAATATATATGATATAAAAAACAAATTTTCAAATTCTAACCTAAAAATATAAAGTAAATTAAGTAGAAAAGTCGCAAACAATAGGAATTCAATGTTAATATATTCTTAATCGCTTGAACATTTGAGGAATGGCAAATTTCTGTAATGTGATGATCATATCTCTTACACCGCTCTCTTCTTTTTTTTCTGTTGTCTATCATTAAAATCGAAATATGGACGGGTATAAATCGCACACCATATTCGGCATCCTGATCCAATATTCTACCCTCTTAATTACTCTAGTTAACCGACTTGAAATTCTCCCCTGCTAAAAGATAGATCGTTAAAACCAATAACTCCATCGATTATCTCTTAGAAATCAAACCCACCATATTTTCCATCCTTTGCCGATATTCAAACTATTGAATATGCCATGTCCCATGTCGGTGGTCAAATCCACCCTATTTTAAGGTCATTATAGGACTTTTAACAGTCTGAAAACATTATTAACCCAAACAATCAGCTGAGCTTAAACTCTGTTGTAGCTGTAACTATATTTATTATTTACACTATTTTTTAATACTGCCAGTATTGTGTTCATTTGAAAGATAACGAAACATTTCATAAATCTAATAAATTACACGGAAGTGCCAGATAAACAGGGATACCTGTCTAATACGTCATGAGGCCCCAGATATTAGAGCCGATATCATGCAGCGGACGTTGTACAGTCCTCCCACTGATGTCAGCCGATGTTATTTACGACAATGTTGCCCTTCTTTCGCTTGATATAATGTCGACAGAAGACGCCGGTCACGATTATTCACAGTCTTTCGACGACCACACTGTTGCAGTCGGTTCGATGTTTTACCGGAATTCTTCTGTTCGGGGTACACCCTTGAAATGGTCGAAGTGGAATATGTAAACTTTGCATGTATCTCTGAAATGCCATGACCCATCGCACGAGCACCAACTATCACACCTCCTTTCCAACTGCACTTTCGTCGACACCATAATCATGATCGTCCGCCATGCCCACTGCTCAAATTACT
Organism: Dolomedes plantarius; assembly: GCA_907164885.2. NCBI lineage: Eukaryota > Metazoa > Arthropoda > Arachnida > Araneae > Dolomedidae > Dolomedes > Dolomedes plantarius. The sequence goes on along the minus strand of OU015491.1, from coordinate 92,653,275 downwards.
TTTAAAGCATCCACAAATGTCTGTTTCTCTATATCAGCTGCTAGCCAACGAAAGCATTTATTAGAGATAAATAAGCAATTACGAAAAGTATCGCTGCATGTTCAGAAAGTGATCGTATTTACCAGTTATTCTGGCACTTCTCAGTATATATTGTACACATGCTAGGAATGCTAAATTGATTTCGGCACAGACACCGGGCATAACCAACAGTGGCAAGTCACTGGAGATTTGCCTCTGGCATAAGGATTAAAATGCTCTAAATCAGTGGTTCTTAACCGGGGTTGAGAGAGAAGGTTCTAAATTTTTAAGGGAAATTACCAATTGAATGAATCATTTGATGGATACTTTTCCACAGGAAATATAAGCAAAATTAATAGATGAATACTCAATCCATCTTTGTTTGAAACTAAATTCAATGGACGACAACGTTTTATTAAAAGACGATCTTATCGCAATACGAACTAATGCCCGTGTTGAAATGGAAGTGGAAAAACTGGACTTAGAACAGTTCTGGTGTACGCAGTTAGAACTTTATTCAGAACTGGAAAAAGCAGCATTAGAGACACTTTTACCATTTGCCGCCACTTACCTTTGTGAAATAAGTTTTTCATCACTTTTGCACATCAAAACAAAAGCCAGAAATCGCTTAAATGCATTTGATGACTTACGTGTGGCTCTTTCAAAAAAAGAGCCTCGTTTTTAAAGGATAATCATGAACAAACAACAACCTAGCCCTTAAAAGTATAGATATTGTTTTATATGTAATAATCTTACTATTAACAGCTGAAGGTAAACAAATGTTAGTTTGTTAGTCAGCAGACACGGGGACGGGCTAATCTCGCGAACCGAGCATAGCAGGATATCGCGACTGGTACCGATATACGCGGACGGCCGAGACGCGTGCACTGATGCTATCCTAAACTTTCAAAACTTTAAACTTTTTTAATTATTCAATTAAAACCGCCGAACTCAATAGGAGAGCAGAAATAGCTGACATTCCGGGTGGGCCAGCTCCTTTCCGTTTCGCAAGTTTCCACTATTTTCATGCATGCAAAATTCAACTTTTCCGTCCTCCAATCGACAAATTTTTTATTTCCATGTGTTTTACAACTCTTCATCTTTAAGGATATACACATTTTTATAAATTTAAAAATGTTTTTCACTGCTTTTTCCCCAAAGCAGCTTTCCGAATTTCACGAAATCGACAATTTTGATGGACAAATATTTCGGTTTTCTGCACCTATTAATGCCAATTTTACGATTTATCGGCATTTGCTAGATATTCAGCTTCCAAAATATACCAAATACATTTAATAAAAAAAATGTTTTCATTCCAAAAAAGCGTACTTTCAAAACTCACTTCTGAATTTCCCGCGCTGATTGCCATAGAATCTTAAAGTAACTGAATGCCGAGTTCGTAATTGTTCGACTAGTTATTTTACTCACTAATAATTCGAGCAAGTTCGTGAAATTTGTTTCTAATTAATGAGCAACTGATGAGGATTCTTCGGCCACCAATTTTGAATTCATAAAAACTATCTTTCTATTTTTTTAAGCACTCCCCCCCCCCAATGAGATTTAATATTGCCACATTTGTGCAAGAACATCTTTTATTTTAATTTGCTCTGCATGCGAGCTGTATGCAAATTTATCTATTATTTATATTTCAGTTCCGGTTCCTAGGTTTCTGGAATAATCCTCACAATTCCGGTGGGAATCTCGGGAATGTTCCTGAGGTGTATTTTAGGCGATGTTCCCCGCAATCTGGTCAATAAAATCTGTTCTGATCTACGCTTCGTGTCATTTCCGTATTCCCCGAAATCATCGTGATAATATTTTCATTCGGCCATGTTGCCAAAAGGAAAAATTATTAGTTGAGAACGAGTCATTTAATAATTGAAATCCAGAAATAAATTTGAAGTACCAGAAATAATTTTAGTTTTAGGAAAGGAGAAGTTAAAGCCTTTACAATTTTTTTCCAATTGAATGAGCTTTTTTGTTTAAAATGCAAAATTTGAAAACGGAAATTTTAAATAATTATTATTTTTTTTAAAATCTAATATATTTTTAAAAGTGATTAAACAGTTTTTAATCTTTAAGATATAAAACCATTTCATTTTAAATCAAAAAAAGCAACACATCGGGTTGCCACTTAGCTAGTAATATAGTATGTATTGTAAATATATTAATTTTTGTATCGAATAAATCAATTATCTTCCAATAAATGTCTTTTCCTAAGTTAAAAAAAAATAGAAACCCATTTTTCAAGGGGGTGCGAGAGCTTATTTTCAGATTCAAGGGGATGTTGACTATTAAAAAGGTTAGAACCATTGTTTTAAAACCATTGCTTTAGAACCATTGTTTTAAAGTATCCACAAATGCCTGTTTCTCTGCTTGCCAACGAAAGTATTTACGAGCAATAAATAAGCAATTACGAAAAGTATTTCTGCATGTTCCGAAAAGGATCGTATTTACCAGTTATTCTGGCTCTTCAGTATGTATTGTACACACACTAGAAATGCTTAATTGATTTCGAACAACGGTGGCAAATATCTGGAGATTCGCCTCTGGCATGAAGATTAAAGTGCTCTAAATATACAGTGTGTACATAAATGGATATTCCAACTCTGTAGGGCTCTTGAAAGAAAACTAAACAAAGTACAAACTTGTTGTTCATCGGAAATCAAAAATAACGGATGAAAGTTTAAATTCGACACAGTTATAAGGGTTCAATGTGAGCTCTTTTAGTAACAGGAAGGATATCGAGGCGGTACGATAACTCATCCCACACTCTTTTCAGTATGTGTGGAGGGACGGTTTGAAAGGCTGCAGATATGCGTCTCTTAAGTTCGTCAATGTCATTTGGTAGCGGTTGAACAAACACCTGATGTTTGACGTAGCCCCCCCTCAAAAAAAAAATGAAAAAAAATGCACAGAATGATGTCAGGGCTGTGAGGAGGCCATTGATGGAGAGCAAGGTCCTGGGGTGCTCGGCGATCAATCCACCGGTGTGACAGTTTGTCCTTTAAAAACCCAATCTTCATAAACTTTCAACTGTTATTTTTGATTTCCGATGAACAACAAGTTTTTACTTTGTTTAGTTTTCTTTCAATAGCTCTGTAAAGTTGGGATATTCATTTTTGTACACACTATACTATGATTAATGAAACTCCTGAATATGAGAAGCTGGAAATGAATATTAACGTGACTGTAAAACACTTAGAAAAGTATTGATGCATGTTCCGAAAGTGATCGTATTTACCAGTTATTCTGGCACTTCAGTATATATTGTACACACACTAGGAATGCTTAGTTGATTTCGGCACAGACACCGGGCGTAACCAACAGTGGCAAATCACTAGAGACTTGCCTCTGGCATGAGTATTAAAATGCTCTAATTATACTATGATGAATGAAAGTCCTGAATAGGGGAAGCTGAAAGCGAATATTAACGTGGCTGTAAAACACATAATTGCTTATTCGAGTTCGAATAAGCAATTACGAAATGTATTGCTGCATGTTCCGAAAGTGACCTATTTACCAGCTATTCTGGCATTTCTCAGTATATATTGTACACACGCTAGGAATGCTTAATTGATTTCAGCACAGACACCGGGCATAACCAACAGTGGCAAATCACTAGAGACTTACCTTTGGCACGAGGATTAAAATGCTCTAAATATACTATGATTGATGAAAGACCTGAATATAGGAAGCTGAAAGCGAATATTAACGTGGCTATAAAACATTAGAGAAAATGGAACTCACTTGGAGGTCGTCGTGTGGAGCAGATCATTAATTTTCAGAATGCCGGATTCCATTCCATCCACAAAAATATGCTGCTTGTCGTGCGGAAAGTCGAGACGCAGTTCCGAGAAAATAATGTTTCTCCATCTCATCCAGTTGATCTGATAAAAACAAACATCTTATATACCAACCAGTATTTGGTTAACTTACCAAAGATTTACACCCACAAATTAAACTGGCGGAGTATTTTATGGCCTGGAGTGTATTACATAAGAAATGTAACTATTTGACAATTTCAAAAATGTCGGCTACGCATGTCCCGAACTTATCAACAATCGAGTTACAAACTTTAAATATACTGTAGCGAAGTGAGCAACAGACGATTTTCGAGCCGAGGTCCGAGAAGTGGAAGCCCAATACGGATCTGCTTTGGAGCAAATAGAGCTCTTTAGGTATAGTCTGTTATTGCTGCCTTACACAGTGCTGCAATGCAGGTCGTTCTAGTAATCTTCCAGTGAATCAGCTGGGTCAATGATGAACAACAGATAGAGAAATTATGTACAACGTGTGGCACTTGGTCGCGCATTCGAGTTCCTTTGAGCGTGCATTATTTTGTGTGTGTTGGTCTCTCTCGCTGTTTATTTTGCTGTTCGGTGATAAGGACATTTGAAAAATTTATTTATTTTTACTTATTTGTTTATTTATTTTTTGGTGTGTATGTAAGGGGGTGGGGAGAGATCACCATTGTATTTAAGAGTGTTGTGGAACACTTTCAAACTGGGGGTCAGTGAAAAGGAAGGTCGAAACGCATTTGCCAAAAACTGCTCCTCAACTTTTGGCAATTGATTCGGCCGCATACAACTATCCAGGGAAGATCGCTGCCATACAAAGAGAACTAACGTTTCGAGATTGTTGAGCTTATTTGAAGACCTTTACAGGTACGACTGCAGTGGACAATGCTTACATCAATGATAAGGAAAATGAGATATTTATATAATGTTAAAACCATTACAGAAGGCTTTCATTTAACGGGAAAATAACAATATTTTTTTTTTTTTACATTATCGTGAAGCAAACAACCAAAGATTCCCAAAAGTATCAGTCGTAGCATTTTCAACGAGAAATTAAAGCCATGTCAAAGTCGAATTAACGTCGTTTAGCCTCATATTATTTTTAAACAATTTTTTGGTCTTTTTTTCAAATGCGGAGTCACTTGTCGTTAAACATTCGCCTATACTACGCCGCAGTTTTACTGTCCATTTTATTATGGGGTCACCATACAGGCGGACAGCATTTCCCCCTATGAAGGGACGAATACAAACGCAGGAATTTTTTCATGGCGCAACGCCGGGATTCGATCTGAGCACCCTCAGCACCGAAAACCAGCGCGCTGTATCACTGGGCCGCCCCAATCCCATTTTTAAATATTCTACTAATTATTTTTTTTCATCGCGAGGTCAAAGCTGATAGCAATATATAGAGACATAAATTTCGAAATATGTTACCTGTGGTGCCATATCTGCAAGATTCATGAGGGTCATATTCAAAGCTTCGATATCTTCTATCGGAGCTTTCATTCTTGATTCCTAAAATCAGAATTAATATATCATTAGTTTGTGCGTAGGAATAAAGATATGCATTCTTACATTTTAATTAAACTGTCTCTCAGCATGTAACAGTGATTTTACGTGATGGGCAGCAAATAAAATCCGTAGACGTAAGACTGGGGCATTAATAATAAGTATATAAATAAATGAAAAAGAGTTATTTTTAAAATACAAAGACATAATTTTCGTGCAATTTCTGTAGTGTGTAACTTTACACAATAATATTATAATCACTTAATCTGGTATAAAATCTTATTCAAAGTTGTTTTGTCTAACTAAATAATCCATCTTAGTAGATATGAACTCAGTAATAAAGATTCATGATTTTAATGAATCGTTTAAAAAACAACCTTCGCTTTTAAGAAGACTTTAACTTGAATCGTGCATTGAGTTGAACTCACACACCCCCACACACACATACATGCATGCATGCATACATACAAACAAACAAATATTATATATATATATATATATATATATATATATATATATATATATATAGAGAGAGAGAGAGAGAGAGAGAGAGAGAGAGATACGAGTAAGGGAAACCGTACAGGAGTTGTGCGGAATAGCTAGATGTGGCTGGTGTTTGCGCGACAAGGAAAACGAGCGAGAGGGGCGAACCAAAAAGAGGAGAGCGGCTGCAGGGGTGGACAAGATAGGTCCTATCCGAAAGTCTGCCGGCGATTTGAGTTTTTCGGATGTATATTGAAGAGCCGTTCCGAGAGAGAGCTCACTTTACTTCTCAATATCTATGTGTATTACTTATGTTGTAGTTGTCCTTGTGTAAGTCATCATGTCTAAGTTCAATTAAATGTTGCTGTTTTGTTCAAGAAATTGAGTATCATTACCCTAGACGCCTAACAACCCTATATATATATATATATATATATATATATATATATATATATATATATATATATATATATATATATCGGTGGTGACTTGTGTAGCAAAAGTTGACCAAACCATATCGGAGGAGCAGACACTACGACTCATTATTCATGCATGGGTTAAGAAGATGGCATTTCCTTTGATTCTCCATCTGCAAGTGTCCGAATTACGACCCCGCACAGAACGCTTCTCGCCGGGTCGTTTACCGCTGGTGTTAGGAACGGTACTTTTTAAAGCGAAAAATGATTATTATGAATAATTTTTTGTAATTTATTAGGATTATTTTGTAGGAGCATACTAGTTATTTATTTTTTTTTTATTTCAGAGATCCAAATTTCTATTTTAGAAGAAACAAACTGTCATTGAAAAGTTTTCAATAAAAATTAGAAATTGTCATTAACAATTACGGACATGTTGTTACGGACATGTTTATAATTCCCCAAATGATCAAACATGTATTATAAGCATAAAAAAAACCTTTTTACAAGCTCTGATTTCATTGTTGTTGCCGTCAAACCAAAAAATGACACAAAAGACACACACAAAAAAAGGTCCAAAAACATCATTAAAAAAGTACACAGGAGTATAGAAAAATACACAGGAGTAAATACATTACTCACTTTCAATGCTTATTTACACTTTGGAAAAACGTGCGACAACGTACCTTAGTTGCGTTACAAAACAGGAAATCGAATTCGAATAGATCGTCGATGTCTAGGTCAGTGATGTTGGTTATGGATACTCCCAGAACCGTTAAAACCGACTCCAAGACGGCACGGTGCTCCGAAGCCCTCTCCAAGACGATGGTAATGTTGTCAGGATCGTCGTCACAAATGCCGTCCACCAAGGGTTCTGCAAACCTCAGCTAAGGAGGAAACGGTTTGTGTTTGTTTAATGTGATGGACATCGCAGAGATATTCTGCATAATCAGTGCTAATGAATACTACTTGCCGTTTTATGATCTAATCTATGTATATAAAACAGTTCCGTAACTCACTGACATACAACGCACAGACCAAACCGCTGGACCTAAAGGGCTGAAATTTTGCATGGCGATTTTTGTTATAGTGTAGGGGTGCACTAAGAAAGATTTTTGAAAAATTCTTCTTAGATTTTTTTAAATTAAATTTTTAAGCTGTTTTATTAACTTCTTTTAAGTTTGTATTTAAAATAATAATCTGAGGGTTATAAAATTTATATCACGAGAAAGATCATAAAATTTCCTTTAAAATAAAATCTTTTTCGATCTTCACCTCTCCTTTCTGATTTTTGGTGAATTTTTAAAGATTAATTTTTAGAATTCAATTTATTAAATGCTGATCACGTGATTTCTTTTTCTGGTACTTTAAATAAATTTATCGTCATGTGCATAACAACGTAATAGACAAAAAAAAATATTTTACGTTTTTTTAATGTAAATATATTTTTTGGTTTTTTTTACATCAATTGTATACATTGATCGTCGTATTTATTATACACACACATATATATATATATATATATATATATGCATTAATTGCATACATTGACCGTTGTATTTAATTTGAATGTACTCCGTAGCGAAGTGCGGGTTTTCAGCTAGTCTTATATAGATCGCAACGTTAATAATTTATCCAAAGTACGAAAATCATAAAAATTGATTTAATAATTTTACTAATTTTAGACCGCACATGTTAGTAAATGCGCTTTGAAAATAATTCATTTTTTCGAGCCAACTGAAATAGAAGTCGAATATTCTTGAAATCTCTTCTAACGTTAGTTTTATAGTTCTGATTTCATACAAATTTTCTATTGGTGAAAAATGTACAAAGAGGGTGATAAAATACAAATCTTAATCCGTCTTACGTGGCATGTGCCAATCACTTCACTTCATTATCACTTCCTTGAGGCTGCTGTGTCCTAACCCTACGATTCGCTCACCTCAGTGTAGACGTTTGAAGAAAATTTGTCTGCTATTTACAGCTACATAAATGCTGATAATCCAATAAAACGGGTATTTTCAGATAGCCTGGACTTATCTGTACCTTACAACAGGTGTTGAAGCTATTTTGCTCGCCAAGAGATGGCGCTATGAGCGCTGCAAATGAAAAAGACAGCAGATGTAGTAAGATCGCGAATCAGAGCGGTCATGTTCTAACGTTATCCTAATAAAGTGTTATTTTATTAGTAAATGAGTCTCCTCTTTTAAAAATTCGCACGTTTATGCGACAAGAAAGGTCAAGGTTCATACGGAAGTGGACATTTCAGACCTAAAGTTATAAAAAAAGGAAGACTACACAGGATTCATTTTATAAATTTCGTCCACTAAAGGAATTTATGAGCGTTTAAAACACACTATACTAGATTTTTCCCCGAATAATTTAAACTTAAAAATATTATTTGCAATATTTTTAAAAAAACGAAAAATGCCCCAAGGTGTAAAGTTTCTTTCTCTATTACGGAGTATAACATTAAAAAAAAAAAAATAAAAAAAAAATAAAAAAAAAAAAAAAAAAAAACTTTCAATCCAAGTCGGCAAACCTTGGACAAATTTTTACTATAGGTTAATGTTGAGGTGAGCGAATCCAATAGGGTTAGTACACAGCAGCCTTAAAGAGAAAGCGATCTTCTATGTTAGAAATAATGACGCAGTCCGGACCATGTCTCTTAATATACGTTTAAATTATTGTATCATGACAGATAAAATTACATTTATCATAGATAAGAAATAGAGAACGCAAATAATTCATAAACTTACAGTAGCAAAGAGCTTGTGATCCTCGCCACCAAACTTCGTATCCAGGTGGAAAAGAGAATCCAAACCCATGGAATTTAGCCTGGCCATTCGCCACTCGATATCTAATCGACAGTCCTTCCACTCAGAGTTGAGGAAAGGCCAGTCCCCCACGCCTGTGTTGGACAGTACGTCCTTGAGGTCGCGAACACCAAATTCATCGATGTGGGCTGAAATAATCGAAAATAATAAAATAAAAGCTGTACTAGAGATCAAAGGAATCAATTTTTGATTGTGGTTTTACAGGAAACTTGTAGAAAACAAACCTTTAGCCACGTTTGTAGCCACCCTTTTTAATTTATAGGAGAATTGAAGAAGGGTTGATTATGTGCATTAATTTATTAGATTATTATTATTTAATTCTTTGAAAAGGGGATTCTCGCAAGACATAACATAATAAACGAAATTTTGTAGTTATAATAGAACATTATGCCTTAGCAGGGCCGCCCACAAGAGGGGGGGGGGCAACTGGGGCCCCAGGCCCCCCAAAAAATTTTTAAAAATTTATTTATTAGATTTCCTCCGAAAATTCTGAAATTTGTACCATACTTCAGAATTCAAAATAATCTCCTGAAAAAAGTACCCCCCCCCAAAAAAAATAAATAAATAAATAAATAAATAAATAAATTATTCGATTAATCATATTTCTTGGGCCCCCAACGGAAGTTTGCCCCAGGCCCCGTAAAGTCTGTGGGTGGCCCTGTGCCTTAGTTTAACGTTTTAATTAAACTACAAACATCAGAGCTTATTATCACATGGAAATATTCTGGGATTGAACATTGAATCTCGATTCTTGAGGAACTGTAACTCAATATTTATTAAACGTTTATTTTTGTTTACTCCATCCCCATCGTGCTACAATATTTTGACTTCAGTCTGTAATCTAATTTTTGGACATTTGAGGTTTTTCTGCTGTTCCAAATTTCGCAAGTTTAAATTAGTTTACATTTAAGAGCACGAAATAGCAGTCTGCAATCTGGCAATGAAACTTTCCTCCTCTACGCCAGCAATCAGTTCTACGGAAAAACTGTGTTAAAAATGTATTAACCTTAAAGAATTTTAAAGTTTATTACGTTTTCCTAAACTTTGAATCCAGCTTTTCATTCGCTTATTTGCCTACAACCAAACAACAGATTCTAATCGATTATTAACTCCTTTTCTACAACTTAATTTTACGGTCATTTTTCTAAACTTCTCATGTGAGACAGCCGTAAAATTTCAAACATGACCTCAAAAACCATGAAAGAAAACCATGATAATCAGATATTAATAAAAGTGGTAAAAAGTGGTAATAAAAGTGGTAAAATGTATAAAATAATTTTAAACAAACAGATCAGCAGAGAAAAATTTTTAATACAAGCAGTTTTCCGTTTTAGAAATCTTCTACCAAGATATTCCATTTTAGACTGGTGTTTATGGTAAATTGAATTGATAACTTAAATATTGGTTAGCATTTGAACTAAAGATACTCGCCTAGTAAATAAAATCTTACTTACAGAGATCTATGCATGTTTTGTAAACTGCCTTGGCTTTAGTCAGAGAATCACTTTGATTAGCTTTGATTGATCCTTCCAAAACACCTGAAAATACAATAAAATGCTTAGAAATGTTTCAGTATTTACACGTCTGGTGAAGAAAAAGCGTTAAAGGAATAAATATAAACGTACAATAATTACAAGATAAAAAGAACTTTTTATAAACCATGTTTTTAAATTTTCTGTTGATTCGTATAAACTGGACAATTCTATGTATTAATAAGAACTTTTTAAAAATTATTTTGATGAATTATCCCATCAACTTGAAAGAAAATGAAGTTAATTGGATGTTAACACCCGTTTAACTTTTCGTTCCTGTCCCGGACGATAGATGGCTGCATCAGTCTACAAAACAAAATTAACTGAAAATTAATTTAATTGTGCTTAAAGATGGCTAAAACTATTAAAATAATGCATTGTCATCGTGTTCTGATCTATTCTAAAAGTTTCAAATATCTAGCTAGTCGGGAAGTTAGTTTAAAATCGATTGCAGGATTTGTACTGGACATACACACACACACAAACAAGAAAGCAATTAATAAAAACATAGTAAAAAGTGCATTTCAAATTAAAGATATCCGAAACGGGAAAGAATTCCTACTGCGAAGCATAGAAATTATCATTCGCGTTCATACAAGTACGATATAAATAATTATTACATACACGGGACGGAAATGTCTTAAAGAGAATTCACATTCAGTCGTGAAAAATTAAATTAAATATTATTAAATGCCAGATATGTTCCAGCACATGAAAGCTCAAGGCCAAAATAAGCACATTTCAAAAATTTTCTTAATTTAGTGACTTTTAGGCTTATAATTACTCGGTAGATCAGCGTGAGACCATGTGTATATAAATTTCGTAAGTAAAGTATCAATATAAATAAAGAAAAAACATATATTACATGCGGAAATTTTCATTACTATACTAGATTTGAAAAAAAATTCTCACATTTATATTTAATTATTTGTTTTCGATTTCAAAGCTGTAAATTTCCGAAACAAATGTGAGGTGCCTCAATTCTAAAAGCATATTATGTATTAACGATACGAAGGGTAGCTATTTTAAGCAAGTGACCGAATTAAGATGAAAATTTTTCTACAGGCAGTTTAAACGAAGAATGAAATAAAATACTTTTAAGTATTCAGAGATCATGTAAGTATAATTTTGTAAACTATTACTTTAAAATTAATAAATGACATTCGCCTCACTCAGTAGTGGCAAAGAAGGAATATATAAATGTTTTTAGAAATTTGAGAAATGCTTTCATGCATTTTTGGTAAGGTGCTTTCTATTTCTAATGGCGTTTCTATGGTAAAAGGGGATGAAAATAATTTGCTATGATAGAAACTTCCTTCTAGAGATCTTAAGATGGGAGAGTTTCAAATTTGATATCAAGAGAGGAAAGCATAGACTGAACTTACTTTTCATAGTCACATCAAGCTCTTCATTATAGATATCCTCGGTGCCATAGGAATCCCAAGTCTCTGGTATGGAATGAGATAGTAGGAACTTGCCACAGGAGTAATTATAAAAGTCGTCACACGGGTCAACCCTAGTGTCCATGTACTTTAAAATTCTTGCAGCTAGAATGTAATATATATATATATATATATATATATATATATATATATATATATATATATATATATATATATATACAGGGTGTCCAGCGAAGAAGTACCTGATTTCGAATTGAAAAATCTCGAGAACAAAGATCTGTAGAAGAATGCAACAAATGGTATTTTTATCGTGAAAGCTGTAAGAATTTTATACACTAATTTTCTAAATAGTTACAAAAGCTGCTAACAGAGGGCGCTGTTAACAGCTTTTAGCAATAGAGCCTAAGGCATGGATTGAACTCCATATTCCCCGGACCTGAGTCCTTGTGACTATTTTTTGTGGGGCACATTAAAAGATACTGTCTACAGGAACCAACCCATCACGCTGGGCGAGCTTCAATCGGCGATCTATGTGGCAGCTGAATCAATTTCTGTTGAGAAACTACAGGGTATGATGGCAAATTTTATTGCGCCACCTCCATAGAGCGAATGGTGGACATTTTGAAAAGACTGTGATGATTGCAAAGACTACAAGTTTATATAAGCATGCTGATACGAGTTGTACAGCGCCATCTGTTAGCAGCTTTTGTAACTATTTCGAAAATTAGCGCATAAAATTCTTACAGCTTTCACGATAAAAATACCGTTTGTTGCATTCTTCTACAGATCTTTGTTCTCGAGATTTTTCAATTTGAAATCAGGTACTTCTTCGCTGGATACCCTATGTGTATATATATATATATATATATATATATATATATATATATATATATATATATTATTACGAATTTTATGAGTCTGTGGTAATCTCGCCAAATGGTCGCCAACCTTCTTGACCTTTCTGGAATGTTCCAGTTATATCTCGTTGGTTAACCGATAGAGGGCGATTTGGAAGTCTATAAATATACCTGACATTTACATTGGAATCAGCGCCAAAGTACTCGCCTCTCACGGGTAAGTCTCAGGTTCGTTCCCAGCGACTACCCAGTTTTCTCTATCACGTCCAATTAATTCCCTCACACATTTTTAATGTTAAACTTTCGTATTCTACTCATTAATTTACTTTCTTGTCCTTTTTATTTTAAAGTTCACCAGTTAAATTTATTTTTGCTCTGTCTACTTTTCGTTCCCCTCTGATTATCACCTGAAAGTCTGCACTAGAGGGCCCGGGCAAGGAAGTGCTGTTGGACCCCAATTTTTTATGGTCTTATGGTTGGAACTCAGTGTTCTTTTCGCATGTGTTGAAAGTGCGTTAGGCGTGTATTGTATGGAAGACTCTGTTATCCTGACGTGTGTATTTAGAGTTTTTTTGTCGTATAGAAGACAGTTGTTACGTGTTTTCTGTTTGAATTCGTGTATGCGCCTGAAGAATTTACAGAATGAAAAATTTTATGTAGTGTGCACTTTCTGAAGAGATTTTTATTCAATCCTATCGAACCCAGAAAATGGAACAATCAATATATATATATATATGTATGTATGTATGTATGTATGTATGTATGTATGTATATATATATATATATATATATATATATATATATATATATATATATATATATATATATATATATATATATATATATATATATATATATATATATATATAAGGAGCTAAAAGGGTTTTCTTAGGAATAACATTCAGTGATTACGAAATTACGATTTGAAAAACCTTACAGTATTCTATCAAAAAAAATTTGTTGTTCTCCTGTACATTGTGCGTGATGCGCTAAAAGATTCACTTTTAACATTTATGTTTTCTATTATTGTGTGTGTGTGTCTACTGCTTATTCTCGTTCCTACATTGCTCGGGAATAGTTTATGAATCGAATTCCTTCTTTAAACAACTTTTTATTGTTTTGTATAGTCATAATATGCTATAAAACAATCCTATATAAAGCCGAAGGAAAATTTCCATTGTAAATATGAGTATAAGAATCCTTGTAAACTTATTAAATCAGGGAAAGAATTCGGATATGGAAATTAATTTTCAGTCTAAAAACCATTAACGATTCAGCTTCAACAGCGAATTTCGGATTCAAAAAAGGTTGCAAGGAATGAGAATTATTTTTTTTAAATTATTTAAGGCAGTGGCGTAGCGAGGGGGGTGTAAGGGGGTATGCCCCCGACGGCACTCGCAGAGGGGCGCCAAATGGTCCTTTTCACTAATTCCGTATATTATATTACTATATGTTTTTCGGAAGGGGGAGGGGGGTGCCAAAAAGGTATCGTGCCCCGAGCGCCAGTTATGCTCGCTATGTCACTGATTTAAGGAACTGATTCCATTAAACTGAAAACAAAAGCAGTTTATATGATGCATCCACATTTCTGATGATTTCGAAAAGAAAAATTATGCGGTACAAGGTACTGGCAAATACTGGAACTTAAACGAAGTTATTTTGAATCCCTTTCAAGAAAAAAAGGTAAACCGAATCAATCCTACTATCTAAGTTCAGTAACATTTATATTTCTAACATCAGAAATATTTCATAAACATAACCAACTACAAAAAAAAGTATGAAACATTTTTGTAGAACTTTTTCGAGTATTTTTAAATAGCTTGTTCTTCAATATAATAATGCCGGCTTTTATTTATTTAATTATTTATATTTTCAAATGAGCCTTGAATATGTTCACTGATATTTAGATAAAACATAATGGAAAGCTATTTGTATGAAAGTAATGAATTCAAATTCCAGCTAAAAGTTACAACAGTTTATTCACGCTTCCTTTTTAACTCGAATGCAAATATATTCTGAGAAATTCGAATTAAACAAAAACACAGAATACCATTCTTAAAACTTTTAAAAATAAATAAGCAATTATTCAAATAATTAACAATTATTATTAAAATAAATAAGCAATGTGAATTATTCGTAGTTAATTTTAAAATATTATTATCGCCGATAACAGATAGTTTGTTTACTGATACAGATTTTCTTCTGCATAAAAACAGATTTGCTCTCAATATCTTATCTCACATAAACAGCAATAGATGGCGACACTACAAACTTAAAATTTACCATTGAACAAATGGTGCTGCAATCTAGTGGAGATTCTTTGAAATATATTTTTCAAAAATTTTGTTTGGTCTACTTAAAACTATATTATTAAATCCTATAAAAACACTCAAGATTTTGATTTATTTAAAAAAAACTTTCTTTATGAGTTTGTTTAAATTTTCTTCCCAGCACTTAAAAAGCAGTTGTTTTAATGTAATGGTTAAAAACCAGCTTTTGAACACACTGCTCGAACACCTTGATAGGAAGAATTAAAAAATCAGAAAAACAGACTTATTTTTGTAAAAGTATTTCAATTATTTTATTAATTGTTTTTCTGAGTACAACCTTTAAAAAATGCATGTTGTGGACGATTTCGCTGAATTTTTTTTTTCTAGGTTTTAACACCACTCAGAAACGTTAAGGAAAAAAATTAATGCAAGCAGAAAAAAATAAATAAATATAAATAAATAATAAAAATTAGTTATGATAATGTATCTGTTTCGCTGCCATCGATGTTCATAGTGATAATCTCTCAACACAGATGTATATTCCTCTATTTGATTACAATTCAAGATCATCTTTGAAAAATGAATACATATTGTTTCAGTGTACTATAATTCACTCAATGTTTTAATTAAAATTGGCATAAACAACAGCATTCTATAATTAAAAACAAATTAAAGAATTTGGGGAGAAAATTGCAAACTGCAGATCTTAAACACGCGGAGCAACAGTGGGCAATGCTCTTTATTTCCTGATAATAGCGGGAAGATAATGCTTTGAGATATGCTTTGGAATTGACATATAACCACTTAAGGGCTGTAGTTAATCGTAGGGTGAGGCTATGACGTCACGTTCTTCTAAGCCAATGGAAAAGCACGAGAGCGGGTACTAGATTCCGAAATTTATCCCCTGAGAAGCAAGCCAGTAAAACGTGCGAGATCGGACGGCGGACGGTGCACAATAAACTAGTGTTCCCTAAATCCCGATACAAATAACATAAAACACTATCTGTTTACCTTTTAGGAAGTATAATAGTCGCTTAGAAATCTACAATTAATTCAATGAAGTGAACTAGGTCGAGATATAAAACATCAAATGAAACTAAATGCTTAAATTTGTCTAAAAGATTTATAGAATTCATTTTTACTTTGTTTTTCTAAAAGGCAGTAAGTTAAGGGCAGTGTTTAGACTAATTTCCGAAGTTCAGGCCCTCTTTCACAATCATACAACACATCTTTGGACGAAACAAACATGCAGTTTCCTCATTAACACAACGGTATTACGAGATTCAAAAACGCTTGATTTCTCTTAACAATAGCACGCGCAGTTTCCCGCGCTTTGCTCGCCACAGCCGAAACTCCCTTTGAAATACGTTGAGAGCGCTACGTTCCCAAGCAGAGGAAACAAGAAAATTGCTTTTGCATCTCGCGTTGCCATTCCTTGAAACCTCTTCTCGTCTTTTTCAGGGTCTTTCATAAAATTGCGACTGTCTGCACAATCTCCAATTGATATTTTTTTTCTAAGCTTATGTTTCGCTTGGATATGTATATTTTTAAGGGGGGGGGGGGGGAGGCCGCTCCAGTCCAGAGTTGTTGTTTTGTTTTTGTTTTTTTGGAAGGGGGGCAACGTCGGCTCTTAGGGTGTTTTATATATATATATATATATATATATATATAAGAAATAAACATTGTTTCATTTTAAATTTAAACTCATTTTACGTAGTATTAGGTCTACGATTATATAATTTTAGGCTATGAAAAAAAAAATACGCTGGGCTTTTTTTTTTTTTTGAGGGGGGGGGGGGGGGGGGGGGTCAGTCTGGAGCCACCATTAGAGGGGAAGTGTTTTTATCCTTAAGTAAAGGGGGGGAACAAATTTTATCCTTATTATAATATTGTCGTTTGAATGAACTCGCTCTTTTATGCAACTTTATGGACTATATGTCGAAGGCTTATAAATTAGGTAATAAATAATTTATACACAATTCCTATTCATGCTTTTTATTTGCTCGAGTGGAGATAGTAATTATGATTTATTTTAGGAAGTGGTATATATTTATAAGTATCATAGGCAAACTAAAAGTTCGCTGATGGTATTGCTAAATATTTCATGTACTCTTGAAAGTTTCTGTTACCTGCTAGAACACAATCTTCTGAATCACAAACGTTTCCAGCTATCCGTGGCTCGGCCGGTGGTTTCTCTGAAAGATAGTGGTATGTATGAAAAATCAGTTAACAGTATTTTGCTTAATTTAAACCAGACACAAACAAAATAATAAATATACATAAAAGATATTTTACTCCAGTAATAAGCAGTATTTTTTTTAACCAGTGATTTGTAAAAAGGGATTTTAAAGAAATAGTTTATCGTAAGATATCCCAAAAGTATAATATGCAAATATCTCTCTCATTTGCATAATTATGGAAGAATTTCAATCATCATTCATAGGTACGACATTGTTCATGAATAAACAAATGAAACATCAATTCCCTATGCGGGATTATTAATTGGTATTTCACATTGTTTTCACTATTTGTAAGCTTATAATACACAAAAACTGAATCTACAACAAGCTGGAGCCCAAAATGACAAAAAGTGCAATATAAAAAAAATCTGTCTACAGGTAGATTATTCAGTATAAAAAATAGATGCCTCTTTCGCATAATCAGTGAATAGTCATGGACCGATTTAGCGTAAGTTACGATGGACTTTCAGGACGGCAAAGTCTGTCGATATTCGATAAAAAAGGTGTTTTCCTGTACTGAATCGGAAGAACAATCAGTATATTTTTTTCCTTTCTTTTTGGGGTGAATGGGATGAAAAGTGTTAATTTCGCTTTATACGACAGCACTGAATTTTTTTTTTTTTCTTTTAAAGGTCTCTCTTTGACTTTTGAGGGTAGTTTGGTTTATAATCCTAAACTTTCTTCTTGTAATGGCACTACTATACGGTATAACATGATATGTTTTTAGGTTTCTGCCTGAGGCAGAATTTATGTATTTTCCTTTTATTTTCTGTTCAACAGTAGAGAGGGGTTACAAAAATTTTGACAAGCTCTATACTATGCAATGTGAGGAAAATTATATTTAAATTTTTGAGTAATTACAAAATGGATAAAATCTACACACATGCCATTACGCCTAAATTAGTTCTGTTAACTATAAATTCTCTATTTAAATTACTTTTCTATATGTAAAATCATTTTGACTTTGTTTGATTTACACTTACATTTTCTATGAATGCTTTTAAATAAGATTTATTTTTGACAAAATACCTTTAATATATATATATATATATATATATATATATATTTCGAATCTAAAATCTCAAAACTTTTATTTTAAGACAATTTTTTAAAAATATCTGTAGGTAAAAAACTTTCCCAAATGTGACAATATGTAATAAAAGAGGGTTCGGAAATTTCATTTTTTTTATATTTACACACATTTTGTAATGATATTCATCAATAAATATGCTTTTGTAAAGAGATCCTTATGCAGATAAAAAATCTTTAACAATTCGTAATTCCGTTTAAAAAGCATTTAAACTCAAAATTTAAAGCATCTTTTGATTTGAATGCTTATTCTGAACCAATAGCCCTACTTGTACATTTTTTCCAATTTTGAACATAGGGGAGGTTTAAAAAAAAATTTGGATTCAGGATTTACAAAAACTTATATTTATAAAGTTTTTAATAATTTTAATGGGCGAAAAAATCTTTTCACTAGTCGTAAATTTTACTCCAAGAAATTTACTCAAAGTACTTCTCTTAACTACGAGAGAATTTTTACTCAAAAATCTTGACAATAGTTTAATAAAACAAGGAGCGCTGTACATAATTTCGTGGAGCTACCTAACGATAAATTTTAGCTGTATTCTTTTAGCGATGGCAAATCATGAAAAGTTCTAAGCTGAAATAATTAAATTTTAAGTACAGACGTACAACAAAAAACGCGTACAGATTACAACATTAAAGCGTTGGATCTGGCAATGGGGGAAACGAGCGGTCTGTGTTGTTTGATTCTAAAACTTGTGTATAGTTTGTTTATAACCGAGAGAATAAAAATGTTCTTCTCTGTAGAATTTTTCGTCCCACACTTCCTTTAACACAGGGGTTCTCAACCTTTCAGGCTCTGCGCCCCCCTTTGAACAGTGATGTTAGGTCACGCCTCCCCCTCCCCCACCACCACCACTACCACCATATGTGGTCAATGCATGTAGTACGATCGGAATTTGAAACTGAAGCCGGTTATTAAATGAAAATATAGAATTGATAATTTCATACAAAAAATTTAATATTACTACACATATCTTAATTTGGACCATATCATTATTAGAACATATGAAATCAAAGAATTAAATACAGATCAAATACATTTGAGGTAATCAAAGATCTAGATGAGGTTGGCATGTAATAAAAGTCACTTTCACAACATTAATGAGAGGGCTCACAATGTTTGTCCTTGACAAGTTTTCGAATATTAGGTTGTAACTGTTACAAAGCACACGTCAGGTCACTTTCAACGTCCAGACGTGCGACAATTATAGTGTTTTTACAATTACGACAATTATCTCGAACGACAATTATCGTATTCGTGTTCGTATGTCGCAAATAGGTTATGATTACATTATGACCGCAAAATTGAGTACAGCAAATTACAGTTAGTTTTACTTTTTATTTTACTTTTTTAGTCACGCCTCCCTTGAAATTCTTCTACGCCCCCCAGGTTGAGAACCGCTGTTTTAGCACATACAATTGAGGTTACATTTCCCGATTTCGGGAGAAAAAAAATGTCTTTCGTAAATATGATCCTTTTGTCTAAATGTAGTGCATTTATCCGATGATATAGCCCCATTCTCTTAACAACGGCATCAGCGACTGACGTCATGGGGATTCTTTGTGACTTTCATCGAGTCTGTAATCATTTGTTTTCCTTGCTCATAAATGTTTCTAATTGCAATTGCTGCCGATGCCAGAGCGGGACAGGGAGGCAACCCAATCGTTCCTCAAGGACTTCGGATCTTCCAGCGGCTATTTCAGTTTCAGTTTGCTTCAAAAGAAAAGACTTATCTTAACATGTCTACAGCAGTTCAGGGCCTAGGGGACTTGAGAAGAAAATCAAGCGTGCTGGTGTATTGAATCTTTGAAAACTTTTCACTAAAATGATTCATCCAGTTTTAGTCTGTCGTAATCAAGTATTTCTTGAATTTTATGTCTTGTAAATTTCTTAATAGTTTTATTTAGATCTGATGACCGGACTATTATTGCTTGTATTAAAAAGTTCTTCGTTTAAAAATTAAATTAGCTCAGAAAGCATTATTACTGTATTTTTATTTATTTTATAGTAAAAAAAGGGATAATTTTAACATAATTTTCTAACTATATTTGATGGAGTACATCAGAAAGATTGAATACACTCTCTGTATATGTTGAAATTATCAACTGAATTAAAATTATTAGAAGCAACTCATTAATCACAAACTGGTTAATGGGTTTTGTTGTTTATTATACAATTAGACTGAACTCTAAATAAATGTTTTCAATAAATTTTATTTTAATCTAGTTTAATGGATAATTTCCATTTATCCTCTTTAACATTTTGATTTCCTCTTTAACAATTATTTCACAAATTTTATACTTATTATATCTTAATCAATTACATCTATCGTCCTGTATTACACTTTATAATTGTACCTTCAACAAAAAAATGACTAATTTTAATTTCCACTGCCATAATAGATTGTTCCCTTTATTTTACATCATACAATCTGTGTTAATCTTTAATATTTTCTCAATGAATGAATAGAATAGGAAAAGAAATTATCAGCAAATAAATTTTTTTCTAAACAGTGAAGAGCTGAAAACTACTTTAGAAAGTCTGAAAAACATTCGGAGAGAATTGAAAATCAAAATTTTGGCTGAAAAAAGAGAAAAAAAAAATAAAATAAACACCTATAAATAATCTTTTACTCGGGAACAAAAAATTGAAAAATTAGTTTTTTCAAAATCGGATTTAATGTTGGTATTTATTGTATGGGAAACAAATTCAAAAACCACGCAGAAAAATATAGACAGTAATGACAACAAATATAGTAAATAAAATGATAAAAAACAGTTTGAAATTTCAGTAAGGTAATATCACAAAATAAATTCATTGACTGAAATAAAATCTAAAATGTCTTCTTCCCTTAAATACAGAGACATTAATTTACATTGCAGGATAAATCCCTGTTTAAGTGTGATTTAAAAAAATTAAGTGATCATGTTATTGTATTTTTCAACTCTCGCAAGAATTTAAACTTTCACTGGAGTCATGAAAGAGTATAAGAAAATACATTTAAAAGTAATTCAGTATAGTATGCTTACTTGCAACAGTTTCAGACTTTTCTCTCTTTTCTAATCGCTTGCGCACTGGAAAATATAATATCATTAATTTTACATTATTAATCTACAACGTTATGCAGGCTTACGAGACCATATAATTAATTTATATATATATATGTGTGTGTGTGTGTGTGTGTTAGTTAGTTAAAATAAGCCAAGTAATGGAAAATAAAAAGTAAACGTTTCATCTTTCAAATTCAGTCTTTTTTATTCCACCATTTTAAGATTATAAAATGCTCGCATTTAATTCTCAATGATAAAAAAAATCGGTGTAATCGCGCTAAGCACTGTGATCTTAACATATTTTATAAATTATGAACAAAGATATAATTGACCACGAAAAAAAATACATTCCCACGCCGGGAATCGAACCCGGGCCTCCTGGGTGAGAGCCAGGTATCCTAACCACTAGACCACGTGGGAGATATCATACTGGTGCGCTAGCTCGTTCAGTTCCGTTAGAACACCTTCGTTAATAATGTATTAAATATATTGATATTTATATGGTTAAAATATTTATAATGTCGATAAAAAAACTAATAATTCGTCGTTTAGATGTTTTTTACAGGAAGTTCTGATTTCTAACAGCTGAACTTTTTTACCGTGGCTGTTCTTCAGGTTAGATGATATCCTTTTAATCTGGTAACCTACTTTTTTTATAACCCCTTTTCCTCTCACGTGTTGCCGATAAATATTTTTGAATTTATTTTTTGCATACGAAAACAACCGTTCAAATAAAAAATGTGTGATTTTTAAAAATTAATTTTATTTTTGTACAAAATTTAACACAGGGTATTAAATTAATTATTGATGCGGGCCGCTAGAAAATAAAAATATTTTTTTTTTGCAGAAATTTAATAATTTTTTTAAAAAAAAGGTATTTGATACATGCGCATTGCGTCGACCTATTACAAAGATCTAATTTCAAATGCATAAAAAATGAATCCAAAAATATAAATTCGTTAATTTGTCATGAGAAAATAAAGAGAGGGAAACTTCATATTTCTTAATAGTGGGATTAAGGATCTGAAAATTAAAGGTCAAAATTAACAGCGCGCACACACACACACACAAAAAAAAATAATAATAATAAATAAATAAATAAATAATCGAAGATTTATTTTCCTGGTTGTTAGCATATTGCTCTGAACGCATTAATTTTAAATTGATCTCTTCGAAGTTTGATTAAAAAAATTATATGCTGGATACATTTTCCTCGAAAATTTCTTTTAAAATTGAAGGAATGGTTCAAAGAGGGGAAAAAACAGTTTTGCATAAACTACTGAATATATTTTTAATTTTTCCTTGTACTAAGCAAAGCTACTAAGGTAAAAACTCTCGCAACGATGATAGAAGTGTAAACAGGAATATTTTGAAATTACCGGCAAACAATTTTTTTACTCTACAAGTAAAAACTGAGCTCAAATGAGGATATATAAAATTCTTTTACACACATTCCTCCTAATTTTTTCGCACAAATTGTTTAGCCCGTATTTAGATTTCCTATATTCGTACAAATTTTGACAAAAAAGAAAAAAAAAATTGGGATTCTGTTTGTTCTATTTTTATACGTCATAATACAGATATAATGTTTTCTTTTAAACTCTCAATTTCCCTTTAAAAATAATTTTATTAGCAAGAAAAATTGTTTTTTGGATGTTTACAAGAACAGCGCAATTGTTGAATAAAATGTTAATAAATTGCTAAAGTTAAGATTATCAGCATGATACTTTGTGAGCATTACATACTCATGTAAAATATGAGTCATCAGGTCATTTCCATTAACTGCATTTTTTACTTCTGATAGTTCATTCGTACCAGCTCCCTCCACAAACGGCACGTTTAGTAAATAGCAATAAAAACCCTATCAACCAAACACTTCATGCAAAGCATCATCCTCTATTTCGCTTGCTGAGACACAGACTTCGTCGTCTGTTTGATATCAAAGGCTTTCTTAGTACTCAGTTCTAACGCACTCTCTTTATTTTCATCTGAGTATTTACGGTTGAAAGGAACGTCTTAGATTCGTGAGCTGACACGGTACTTGTTTGTAAATTTCACACATGTGTACACGAAGTTCATTAAAATGACACCATTTTATATCACACAGCAGATAAACAAGGTTATGTTGAGAGAATTTTTTCTTCTTGTCCGTAGGAGGAAAAGACTCAAAAGCAATTTTTTTAAAAATCAGTATTGAAATGAGAACCTGAGTCTATTTATTTATTTTCTTTTCGTTGAAGATTCCATGTTTTTAGCTCACAGGAGAGAAAGTTTTAACCCAAAATCTCTGAGTTAAAGAGTCACTCAAATTTACATTTAAAATTAAATTCTTGCAGCTAAAAAAATTAAAAGCTTAATTTAATAGGAAAACATTCTTTAGTAGCCTTTAGTCTGTTATTTAATAACGGGGGTCTGTAAACTCTGTATTAAATGTACGTTCATAGATAAATGCGATACCTATTATTTAGCTGTATGGTCGTACATTACAAAAACTCATTCATTCATAACTCCACGATTCAGAAATTTGAATTAAAGTATTATAATTAGTATAATGTATTCAAGCTTGATTCATGTACGAGAGCGAAAGTTATTTTAACAGTTAATACTGGTAGAGATATCCGTAAACGCACTGATTCTTATTTTTGTTAAATTATTTTATTTATTTTTTTTTATTAAACCTACGACTTCAGTAAAGAGGCTGGACTTTGCAGATTGGAGTTATTAAAAGTGCACTTTGAAGAATCGTAAATAAGTGATTTTAATAGAAAACATAAAGAGTAAAAACGAAAGAATAAAAGAAAATTACTATGTCTGATATTTAATAACTATAACTGATATGAAAATATTATATTTGTTGCGAAAGTCACGGGAAAAGGCTTTCCCCACGCTTGAAATCGGACATAGGGCTCGAAAGGGAGAGCCACGGGTAACCTAACACACACCTCCTCCCAAATAAGATGTCAAAATCTATTGCACAACATCCGTCCTTTCTCTTAACCACTCGACCACTTGGTAGACACTTGTGACTTACAAATACTTTCCCCTAGTGTAATTTGCATTGATGGTTATGCATGCATGTCCTTTTAAATGCTACGGAAAGATTTTTACGTACAGTGACATATGCATTTACGCACAATGAACACCCCTTTTCTCTCGTCCACCAGCGGGCGAGTTCAAAGGGTAGAGTCAGTCATAGTTCCAGGTACGAGTATGATGCTTTGATATACCTGCGCGATCGCAGTACAATTAGCTGATACTTTGAAGTTACCGGGGCCGAAAATTACTGCTTTTTCTGATATTTTAAGGTTATCGGATTAAAGAAAAATTCGCGAGCTCTGTGACTCCCAAACAATTTCTAGCCAACAACTGTGTTCATGGCTTCGTAAGGCTTGCAAAGTGTTAGTTATATTGAATCATATTGAATCTTACTAAATTTATCAAATTGAATATTCCTTCGTCTAAAAAGGTCTCGGTTGCGACATATATTTGAAGATTTGCTTCTTTTAAAAAAAGTGTCCAAGTAAATGTTTCAACATGGGCTTGTGGCGGCCCAGTGGTACAGCGCGCTGGTTTTCGGTGCTGAGGGTGCTCAGATCGAGTCCCAGCGTTGCGCCACGAAAAATGCCTCCGTTCGTGTCGTCCCTTCATAGGGGGTAATGCTGTCCGCCTATATGGTGCCCCCACAATAAAATGGACAGTAAAACTGCGGCGTAGTAAGGGCCAATGTTTGAAATACAAGTGCCTCCGCATTGGATAAAAAAAAAAAAAAAAAAAAAAAATGTTTCAACATACCTCAAAAACAAAAGAATGTTATAGACTTGTTATAGATATTCAAAGAATGTTAGAATTAAAGAATGTTATAGATATTCAAAATAAAAACTGAAAATCTCCAAACAAGTTTTTGTCGTTGTGATTAAACCGAATAAAACCCGACATATTTCTATAAATTCCGATATGTTTCAATGAAATAAGTTCAGTAGAAACGTCTGCATTTCTCTCTTCTTGTGGGTAAGAGACTTTTTGGGTTATTATTGGATTAGTGGGACTTCTCCATTATCGGCGGCATCCAACATTATTCATCCCGGAATATCTGGAGTTCAGTGAAATTCATTCTATGTAGACCAGGTGTCGGCAACGCGGTGCCCGCGAAACAATTTTAAAGTACTCGCCGTTCAAATAATTTTTTTATAATGGAACAACAAATGCTTGCAGTTGTAATGAAATTGGCGCTCTAGAAATCGCATATGGAGAAAGATAATAATTTATCACAGTTCCCAAATTTAAAAACGGAGATAGAAAACTATTACGATGGAAATCCTACCACCTATCATTTTGCCAAACATTTTAATTCCTTATTGGAAGAATTTAACACGAGATTTGAAGAATTCAACGAATTGGAGGCATTCTTGACGTTTTTTACTAATCCTTTCTCTCATAAACAAGACGATGTGACTCATTAAATCGCAACGTATTTTGATATTTCCAATATGGAGGACTTATAACTGGAAATTATAAATATAAGAAATGACATTGAATTAAAATCACGTCATAACGAAGAAAAATTCAGGAATTTAGTGAATTGAAATAGATTTCCATTGTTGAGAAAATGTGCTCTGAAATTGAACTCTCTTTGTGCGTCGACATATGCTTGTGAATATTTTTTTTCCAATATGAAATATTTAAAATCAAAGTACCGATCAAGACTCACTGACACTCATTTGTAACAATGCCTGAGAACTGGTCATTCAACTTATGTGCCACATTGCAACCAGTTGGCCGCAGAGTTGCAATGTCAAATATAGCATTAACTATCAATTCTAAGATTGTTTTGTTTAAATTAAAATTTGAATTTAAGTATTAAAAATTTATGTCGCATTAATACTTTCATGTTTAAATATTAATCCCCCCCCTTCCCCTCCTCCTCCTCTTCATCCAGCGGTGCCCGCCGAACTCCTACATTTCTGAAATATGCCCTCCTAGTAAAAAAGGTTGCCAACCCTGATGTAGACTCTATGACAAAAAAACAGATTAACCCCATAAAAGCAAACCATGAATTGGTTTTCTGGCTTCTGAGGAGTTCTGAGTACTGTGTATTTGACTCATTTTAGAACAAGAAATTGAAGATTTTGTAGTTCAAAGTTTTGTCGAACCTATACCAATTAAAATGTTCCTAGTTAGGTGTTTTTGTAAAGACACTTTCATCACAATACTCAGAAAGCACTTCCATGATGAACTTGCATACTCCCACAAAATTTCATTCAAAGAAAAGATCTCTGATGATTATTTGAAACATAAAGCGACACCGAAGACAAACATTGCGAAGGCGTCGGGCTGTTCTGCGCAAAACACAAAAATTCTCCTCCATCTACGGGCAGAATATTTTTTGTTTGTTTTTTCAAAAGACAAAACATAAGAGAGAAATAATTTCAACTCACATTCATTTAATATTTCAAGGCCGTAGCGTAAAGTAATAATTGTAGAATGGCAACGTCAACAGGCGTTTCATTAAATAAATGTTTAGGGTGATTTAGTTTAACTTACATGTAGGAATGAACATAATGCTCGCGGCGACAGCAGCAGAAATTATGACTGCAGCCAGTAAAAGAAGCAGGGCTTTTTTCTTCCATTTCATCATCATCTTGTATTCGTCGACAGAGATGCAAATTAGCCTGAAAAAGAGAAAACAGTATACAAATTAATATGGATGTTTTCCCCTGTTGTCCTAGTCTATATATATATATAAAACAGTTCTGTAACTGACTCACTGACATACAACGCACAGACCAAACCGCTGGACCTAAAGGGCTGACATTTTGCAGGGCGATTCTTCTTATGGTGTAGGGGTGCACAAAGAAAGATTTTTGAAAAACTCTTCTTAGATTTTTTTTAATTAAATTTTTAAGCTGTTTTTGTAACTTTTTTTTAAGTTTGCATTTAAAATAATGATTTGAGGGTTATAAAATTTATATCACGAGAAAGATCATAAAACTTTCTTTAAAATGAAATCTTTTTCGAACCATTACCTCGATTTTCTGATTTTTGGTGAATTTTTAAAGATTAATTTTTAGAATTTAATTTATTAGATGCCGATCACGTGATTTCTTTTTCTGGTACTTTAAATAAATTTATCGTCACGTGCATAACAACTAAATAGACAAAAAAAATTTTTTTTTTCTTTCTAATGCAGCAGACGATTGGATATTATCCAAAATAAATAAATATCCCTTACGATATATATATTACATCAACTGTATACATTGATCGTCGCATTTATTATAAATCTATATATTTATTATTTTTGGCATTAATTACATACATTGACCGTTGTATTTAATTTGAATGTACTCCGTAGCGAAGCGCGGGTTTTCAGCTAGTATTGCATAATTCACTATCATTTTAAGAGAGACGTTATTATACGTAAGGAAGTGAAATTTTGAGTAACATCCTCTTCCAAAATTTTTGTTGATTTCTACTGATTCATGTATATTTAATGTAAATTCTGGGAAATATTAATTATCACAGGAAACTGTAAGGTTTTACTTAACGAAATTAAGCACATTTTTGATAATTTTTATGTTTTTTGCTGTCTAGGGTCAAACTGGCCCGCTCCGCGTTTCTAGGTACAGGTAATAGTTCCCTCCTATAACACGGTAGATAGGTTCCTAGAAAATGCCGTGTTGTGCGAAACCGTGTTTTTAAGCTGTTTTTGTAACTTTTTTTTAAGTTTGCATTTAAAATAATGATTTGAGGGTTAATGAGAACCAGAGACAGTTAAAAAAAGGGGGTTACGTTCTGAAAACTTATTAAAAACAAACATTTTTTTAAAATTCCATATAAGTAAGTATATTTTTATTAAAAATATAAATGTATGTATAAAACAAAACGAAAAGAAACCAAAAAAATATTATTTTCATTTAATGCGACCTTAATTTAATAAATTTCTTCCTCATCACTGCGCAGTACAATCAAACGAGAGCGTTTTTTCGATTGAACGATATCACCTTCATTTTCTGAACCTTTTTCTTCATTTAGATTTTTTGCACCTTCTATCCTTTTTAAAAAATCTGTAATTTTGGTTTATTTGCTGGTTCTTAGAAGGTCATTGTAGATTCACGGTATGGAGATAGACAATTTTGCAGCTCCCTTTTGAATTTCCGGTTTCTTTCAGTGGAAGGGTCTGCATTCAGGAAAAATGATTCAAGATTTTCAGCTAAGCTTATGCCTTCTTGTAATTTTATAGAGTTACTAGCTGAAAACCCGCACTTCGCTACGGAGTACATTCAAATTAAATACAACGGTCAATGTATGCGCAATTAATGCCAAAAAAAATATGTGTATATATATATATATATATATATATATATATATATATATATATATATATATATATATATTTATATATTTATTTATAATAAATACGACGATCAATGTATACAATTGATGAAAAAAAAAACAAAAAAATATATTTATAAAAAAAAATGGTAAGGGATATTTTTACAGACAAAACAATGTAGAAGAAAATATTCAAATTAAATGTAATAGCACATAGTAAAGAATATAGTACAGTTAATATAGTACAGTTTGAGGAACATAATATCTTTTATTGTATTTTAATATTTTTTTGGATATTGTCCAATCGTCTGCCGCATTAGCAAGAAAATTTTTTTTGTCTATTTAGTTGTTATGCACGTGACGATAAATTTATTTAAAGTACTAGAAAAAGAAATCACGTGATCAGCATTTAATAAATTAAATTCTAAAAATTAATCTTTAAAAAGTCACCAAAAATCAGAAAATGGAGGTAAAAATTCGAAAAAGATTTCATTTTAAAGGAAGTTTTATGATCTTTCTCGCGATATAAATTTTATAACCCTCAAATTATTATTTTAAATGCAAACTTTAAAGAGTGTTACAAAACAGCTTAAAAATTTAATTTAAAAAACTCTAAGCAGAATTTTTCAAAAATCTTTCTTAGTGCACCCCTACACTATAAGAAGAATCACCATGCAAAGTTTCAGCCCTTTAGGTCCAGCGGTTTGGTCTGTGCGTTGTATGTCAGTCAGTGAGTGAGTCAGTTACGGAACTGTTTTATATATATAGATAAATGAATAAATTATAATTTTTTTTATACATTTTCATGTAAAGCCACTATAGTTCACTATTCCTTCTCGTCATTATTTTAAGGAAAGTAATTTTTTAAATGTGTTAAACAAAAACCATGTTATCTAGTGGTATAGTAGTAGTACAGTGTTGTACAAAGGTTTTCGCAATTTTTTTTATCGTGTTGGAGTGAAACTGTGTTACAGGTTGCAGTGTTATACGAGGGTTCCCGCAATTTATCTTATCGTGTTAGAGCGAAATCGTGTTGTAAGATAATGTGCCGTAGGAGGGCTACCTGTATACCGAAACTGCCGCGGTTCTAGTGTTAATGTATAAATTCCCTTTCGCCCGAAAAATAGACCTGAGATCAGGGGTTCCCAAACTTATTTGACCTACCGCCCCCTTTTCAGAGAAAAAATCACTCACCGCCCCCCTAGAAGTTTACCATTTTATGCGAGTAAACAGAGATTCAATAACACTATTTATGTATCTGTTTTTCTACCTATATAGAACATAGTAAAGAAATATGTTGGTGTTAATAAGACACCTTGAAGCTTGAAATTATAAAATTATCCCTTTAAATCAACCATAGCTACATTCGAATTACACACCAAAAATTAAGATGGCGAAGGATAATAATCATATAATAAAAATTACAAATAACAGTAAGACTAATGTGAAGTGTGAACTTGGTGCATAGCAATCAATTTATTTGTATTCGACTCTATTTTAGTCAGAAGCTTTCTTAAATCACCGCTATCAGCAATTTGCAGTTGGTTTCTGCTTTTAGTTCACAGATTTGTGACCACACTGAACCAACGTTCCACTAAATATGATGAAAGAAACGCTATTAAAAATATTTGTAGACTAAAGCTCATAATCCAGGGTAAAGTGTTAGTATCTCTTTTTGCAACCAGAACTGTTGATAGCTATGCTTAAATTTAAATTATTCATTTGTTGATACTTCTATCAGTTCTTGTAGTTTTACAGATTTCTTCTGAGTTTGATCCTGAAAAAGGATCCAAAACCCAATCAGATATGTTCATTTTAAGTATATCTTCAAACCGTTGGTTGAAGTCAGAATGGAGAGCCATAAAGTGCTGACAATAGATAAGCATGTCTTCATCATGTTTTTCTACTGTTGATAAATGTGGAAATTGGCTGAATTCCCCTCTTCCAAAAATTTTGTTGTACAGTAGAAGTTTTGCCACAAAAACGGAAATCACAGTTTTGTTTTTATTAAATTCAGCTCATCACCTTGGAGTTTTTGATTTGCGGCATTGAATTTAATAAACAAGTCTGTCAAATAGGCTATGTCATTTTTAGAATCGATTAAGTTGACTCGAAAATTATCATATTGTTTTCTAAGAACTTTAGCACTGAGTCAAAGAGTATAAAATCTATCCAAACAGGCACCTTTTGACAGCCAACGAACTTCTGTATGAAGCAGCAAGCGATTGAATTCAGCATAGTTTTCAATGCAAAGTTGTCCAAACAATATGCCATTCAATGCATTGCATCTGATTTTTTTGACTGCTTGAACAACATGCTGCAATGACTTATGCAGACATTCATTCAGATTTTTGTTAACTAAATGTTGCCGATGAATGACGCAGTGCATGCAAGAAAACCCCTGTAGCGTCCTATCATTGCTGGAGCACCATCAGTAACAATAGATAAGATGTCTCTGAGAGGGATTTCTTTTTCTTTGAAAAAATCTTTTAATGCATGAAATATTGATTCCCCCTTGGTATCAGTTTGCAAATTTTTTGAAAATAATAATTCTTAGCATATTTTTTCTTTTTGTATGAATCGCACGTATGCTAAAATTAAGGCCTCATTTCCTGGCAAAGTTGACTCATCAAGCTGAATAGAGAACTGGGATGTTTTTAAATATTCACATGAGTCTTCAACATCTTGAGCCATTTCATCAATTCTTTGGACATTATTATTGCTCAATCTAATTTTCTTTGTAATTTCAGAAGCTGGCTTGTGTAGCATAGTGCGCATTACTTCAGTTATAACCAGTAGAATTAGCTCTTCCCCAATAGTATGCGGTTTTCCCGATTTAGCAGTCATTAGAGAAATATTACATGAAGTACGTAACCCATCGTCACAACCTTTGGATTCTACTAAGAATACTTTTGCTAATGTCGGCTTTTTCAAAAAATTTTAATTCATTGTTTTAAAATAAGATAAGGTTTCATCTTCCTTATCAACATGTACTTTTTAAAATGTTCTATTAATCTTGATGCCTTCATCGCTAAAATTTAAAACTATATTTTCAAGCAATGAATTAATTTTAAAAAAGAGTTAATAGTCTTAATTTAATTTTCCCTTCTTTAAATAATTATTCCTTATTAACGCACAACTTATTTTACAATTAACACAGATTATTTGATAAATATAAATAGAATGGCGTAACTATAAATTTTCGGCAGTTGCAGGAAATGTCAGTATTCTCCACTTCTAACTCTGCACTTAAATAAAGAAAAAAATTACGAAAGAAAGAATAAAAAAATTAAAAAATCCACAAAACTTAATTGGAGACTAGTTAATATGTGAGCCATACAGAAAATAATCAGAGAAAAAGAACTTTAAGTTCTCGCTTGTCTCTCCTTTGATTTTGGAAAAGGATTATGGTAAAGGAGTTGTACATCAGCGATATATAATTCGGAACTCATATATATATCCCGTTTGGATCAATTTTATAAACTCTTTTACTCAGTGCTAGAGTTCTTAGAAAACAATATGATAATTTACGAGTCAACTTAATCGATTCTATACATATACATATAAATAAATAAATAAATAAATAAATATATATATATATATATATATATATATATACATACACACACCAATAAGTATTTGGACACCTGTGATAGAAAAGAAAATCAAAATTTATTCTTATTCGATACTTGGTACATCATCCATGAGAAGCCATTACAGCCTCAACTCTCCGAGCATGTTTTCCACAAGTTGTTGCAAGACGGTTACTGGTATTTTCTTCCACTCAGCTTGGAGAATCACATGCAAGTTCCTTCACCGATTTTGGACGGTTGTTGCACCCCTCAATTCGTCGATTCAACTCGTCCTAGAGGTTCTCGATAGGGTTCAGGTCTGAGCTCTGGGCAGGACAGTCCATTCGGTTACCCCATTTTCACCATATCAATCCATGGTGGACCTCGCATCATGGCAGCTGGCGTTGTCGACCTGGAAGTAATATGGGTCCAACCCGTAAAACTGCCACAACGTAGGAAGCACACTGTCATCCAAAATAGAGCAGTAGGCGTCGGCGTTGAGCTTACCATGAATTGGGACCAAGGGTCCCAGTCCATACCAGAAGAAACACCACCAGACCATAATTCCACCTTCGCCGAACTTTACTGTAGGCACAATGCATTCTGGCAGGAGGCGTTCTCCAGGCAGACGCTAGACCTAGACTCCATTCGCTCCATTGGCATCCAAACGGTAGAGGGTGAACCTTGATTAGTCACTCCAGAGAACCCGTTTCACTGATCTAAGGTCCCCTTACGACGTGCTTTGCACCACATTAACCGAGCAGCGCGGCTGGAATTTGCGATCAAAGGCTTATGGGCGGCAGCACGACCATGAAAACCAAGCAGGTCTGCTTTCTTACGGATGGTATTCATCGAAACAACACTCCCGCATGCATGTTGGTACTCCTGGAGTAAGTGAGACATCGGTTGGGTTCTTCCGAATTTCTCTTCGACAGCACCCGTCAGTCTCTTTCTCCCAGTTTCGTGGGTCTGCCGACTCGGGGCACATCCTGACAATCACCGCACACCTGCCACTGCTGAATCAAATAGGTCACTGTCGATTTGGGGTAATTCAGCTCGCTAGATATGCTCCTTAACTAACTAAAGGCGTAACAGTCCATAGATATGTCCCTTAAGGATCGCCCATTTCTGTGATACCCGACGCTTACAACTTTTTCGAAATCGGATAACTCTGCACTCCATAGTACCTTGCACGTGACTAATGCCAATGTTGTTTCCTACACGATATTTAACGGCAGAGGGCGTGACGTATATCAGGACCGCAGATATCGTCATTTGTACGGTTGTCCAAATACTTATATATATATATATATATATATATATATATATATATATATATATATATATATATATAAATAAATATATATATATATATATATATATATATATATTATTATTATTATTATTTTTGCATTAGCGGTACTCAAAAGCCATATGGTCCGGATATAGTTAAGGCGGTCCAGTTTAAAGTTTAAAAAAGATTTGTTAGGCGGAATCATCAGTGACCGCAAGTGATAAAATCCCGTGGAAATGGGAGGCCTCCTCGTGCAGAAAATAGATTCAGGGGTACTGCTCAGGGCTGTAAATACGACCAAATATAGAAACTACGTCACTAGATACTTAACAAGTCTCACAATACATGATTGTTTCCCACCTAGGTCTTCCCGTACACTCTGTGTCAAGTGTCCTCGGAATGTTTTAGAATTGTCTTGTCTTCTTTCTTTATGCTTTCACCGCCCCCTTATTTTCGTTCACAGACCCCCAAATGTCTCCAGAGGTGCTACCGCCCCCTTGGATCGTTCCAGCGCCCCCCGGGGGGCGGTATCGCCCACTTTGGGAACCCATGCCTTAGATTATTAAGAAATGTTTGAATATATTGACTACAGGATTATTACAGATAATTTTGAATAAACAGATTTCTCAATAAACAAAGTTGCTAATCCATAACAAATGAAAACAAAATGGTCTAAAAGTAATATATCAATTAAAAAATTGTTGAAATTAATATATAAAGGCCTAAATCCACCTCAAAATTTTAAATATTTTTATGTCACACTCGCTATTAATCTAGGTAAGGAAGGGAAGAAAATGGAGGCTTTAGAAGTGGACACAATCAATACACACAAATAAAAAGGTTTTAAATAATCAATATTATCTAAATTAAGTGTTTTATTTGTGAAAAAGCTTTATATATAACTAGCCGGGCCATCCGTCCTTATACCAGACAGACGGCTTTAAATTCATTGACTGAGAGGGAGAAGTTTCATAAGAGGCACTATTAATCTTTAGCTCCCCCCCCCCCCCGCAAAACCACAAAAAATAAAAAATTGTTATTCGTATTAACACCCACAACCACCTGGTATGATATGAGCATACCTGCATTATTACAAAAAGATAAATTTTCATGTGAAAAGAAATCGGCTAGCTACTTTAGCCTATATTCCTGCAATACAAAAATTCAAATTTCCTAAAATGTGTGTTATTGGTGACATAATAATGCATTATACATTGAAATTATATGAGTGCATGTATTAGGCAGACTTGCACATGTCTATGTTGCGAGATATTCAGTATTCGGTTTAGTCAAACGATAAGCACAATTGAAATATGAAACAGACTTCAGGAACATGTGGTATTGTGGAAAAATAAATAAACCTCTCAATAAACACCAACATTTCCTAAATATAAATATTTATATAAAGAAAATGTGAATATGCACTTTTTAAATACTTTAGCGTGTAATCAACAAAACAAGGAAATAGTGAACTTCATACAAAAATATATTAGTAGAATATTTATCTAAAACCAAAAACTGAACTAATCAGCAAAGACAGAAATACATGAAATATGAACAGTTTTGGAAAAAAATTGGTAAAATGAAAATAAAAATTAAAGAAGTGTTTGTTATTTGGACAGTTCAAACATGATTCTATATATCTAAAATCAAAACTGAAAACCACGTATAAACAAAACTGAAGATAGATATAGAACTATGAAATGAGAACAAAAAAAACATCACAAAAAGAAAAGAAACCACGTGATCAGCATTTCATAAATTCAATTCTAAAAGTTAATCTTTAAAAATTCATCAAAAATCAAAAATGAAAGTAAAGATTCGAAAAGATTTCATTTTAAATCGTTCGTAAGATTTCATTTTAAAGGAATTTTTATGATCTTTCTCATGATATAAATTTTATAACCCTCAGATATTATTATTTTAAATGCAAACTTTAAAGAATGTTACAAAAACAGCTTAAAAATTTAATTTTAAAAAATCTAAGAAGAATTTTTCAGAAATATTTCTTAGTGCACCCCTACACTATAAGAAGAATCGCCATGCAAAATATCAGCCCTTTAGGTCCAACGGTTTGGTCTGTGCGTTATCTGTCAGCCAGTAAGTTACGGAACTGTTTTATATATTTAGATTATTTCTTTAAGGATGCGGGAATTGGTTTCTTTAAATTTTGAAGCACAATTTTATTGAATGAATGTCGGAATGGAGGGAGGAGGGGACTGCCTTGATTTTGTTCTGTACGTGGATTGGACCGTTAAATTGAAGCCATTTTAAACTTATTTTGTAATTATATCATATTTTTGATCGAGTACTTTCTCACGTATCACGTTATGCAACTAATTCAGTTACCAATAATACAAAAAATTATTTTAAATCGTAGTAAGCAATGAAAAACATTATGCACACTTCAATAATAGCAAAACAAAACATGATGGTAATATAGAAAGGAAAGTTAAAACAGAAGTAAGAAGTTAAATTTTAAAATTATTTAGCATGTAAAAAATTACAAACAGTATATTGAACAAAACAAAGAAATGACGAACTTCAATTCACCAACCGCAAGCCGGTCTGGAAACGGAACAGCCAGCATTAATTGAATACCCAAATCGAATCACTTGACATTCGAATCACAGTTCACTTGAATTAAAATTTTTTTACACTTATATTTGCCAAAAAAATCCCCAAAAAATCAGTACATTTTCAAATGATCTATTTATGATATTTATGATTAAAATAGAAAAATAATTAAAAATTAGACACATGATTAAACATTTCTGTTCAGTGATTCATTTTTCAGTGAGAATCACGCTGTGAATGAATCACGCCATGTTTACGTTTTGTTCGGTGGAGTATGCATTTAGAATTGAAATACAGTGATTTCCGCTTATAAGAATCACGTTTGTTATTACTGTTTTTGATTCTTATAAGCGGTTGATTCTTATAGCCGAAATTTAGGTTTTTGGACAGGCACACACACACATATGTATACGAGTACATATATTAGATAATTTACCATAAAATACTCTTTAATTTACGTTAATTATCTTTTATTAAAATTATTTTTTATAATTTTAAAGATACAACTTAATTTCTAGACCTATAAGTAGATACATATGATTATAGTAAGAGAATAAAAAATCCAATATTTGTTACAACATACCTGCTTAACAGTTTTAACATTTAAACTACAGGAAGGGAACAAGAAAAAGTTTTCTATGGCAGTTTGACGTAATGAAGTTTTCAGGAGGCTGTTTATACCTCTTTCAATACTAATAGTCGCAGACGAAGATTCACCTTCTAGCTTACGTTTCACGGTTTGATAACGTGCTGAATCTACTAATGTCACGTTTGCCTAAGTGATAGTGGACACTTCGTCGAAGATTTATGTATTTCAGGGTCCAGGAAGCCGCAACCATGATGTGGGAGAGAGGAAAAAAGAGTCCCTATTTCTATTTGTCAGTGGAGAAAAATGAAATCGGACCCGGACGTGTAAAGATGCCCCTGGGTCAAGCTAATAGGACAGTGTTGTGCTAAAGCGTTTAAGGGAAAACTATTATGTTATGTCTAACAAAGAAAGGGATGAATTTTACGACTATATTCCATCCCATCTTATCAAACTTTCTTAAAAATAAATAAAAACTTCGTGCCTTTTGAGGTTTTAAGTGGCGTTTTAGGAAAAATGAAAGGAAAGCGAAGAGTGTAAACTGATTCTTATAACCGGTGGATTGATTCTTTAAAGCGAAAATTTTAACATTTAAATAATACATTTGTTTTTGTTTTCGCGATATTGATTCTTATAAACGGTTGATTCTTATAACCACTGATCACTATAAGCGGTGGTTACTGTATCTCTAAAACTATTAAAGTAACAGAATAAGTGTACGCAGAAAAAATTATCAGTTTTTAAAGCTGTCTCCGAATATGTAACATTTATGTACTGTCATGAAAAAAA
Source organism: Dolomedes plantarius (assembly GCA_907164885.2). NCBI lineage: Eukaryota > Metazoa > Arthropoda > Arachnida > Araneae > Dolomedidae > Dolomedes > Dolomedes plantarius. The sequence goes on along the minus strand of OU015491.1, from coordinate 92,615,617 downwards.
AATACATCGATTTATACATTTTCAAACATGGCCGAATTTCATAACGAATGCCATATCGGAAACGGTCTACCCGGAATTGTTCCATTTCCGGCCGACAGACACCACTTTCCTTTTATCTATATGGATTTCAAAAGCTGGCAATGTATATACTCATTAAAAAATTTTAGCTGGCCCTGCGTGATAAACAACAAGACAACTTCTGAAATTTACATTATTTTTGTCATTCTATCTTTAAAATAAGAAGTTTAAAGGGCGCGGTAGCCCAGTTGGCAAGAGCAGCAGGCCAGTGATCTGAACGTCCCTGGTTCGATGCTCGTCGCTGCAAATCTACCGCCGTGTTCACTAATGGTGGCCGGGGCACGTAAAATAGGGCGTGGCTACAATGTCCTCCAAGTTCTCAAATTTACCTCTAGAGGTGCGGGGTCAAGTGTTCCGGTCGCGTCACTTGACTCGGTTCAAAATTACGGAACCGGTCATTTAGCCAAGTCGGACTCCGACCCTTGTGGTGCTAATTCAAAACAGGAGCCGCACCTTCATCGCCCATAGCCTTCGGGACTTGATCTGATATTACTGTCGGTCAAGGAGAATAAGCAACAACAAAATAAGAAGTTTCCACGGAGTGCAATGAAAAAGCTAGTTACGGTTCTACTAGCCGCTAATTAATCCCGGTGCAAAGATCAGTCCTTCAGATTTTCGGATAAGTAGACTATTCTGATCAAACTTTATATACTTAAATAAAAAGGGCAATACATTTGTCTAAGAATGAGTACTTAATCCATCTTAAATAACCTATGTCACTCAACTCCTTAGGAGAGAATTTATATTTTGCTTTGCAGCCTTGAGTAAAATTTCTACGCATGCTACGTTATCTCTGATTCATTTCGTACCTTTATTAAGCAAGCTTAACATTTGTGCACTTACTTTTATCGCATGAAAAGAGATAATACTCTCACATTAAGATGATCGCTACAGTGCACTTATTAACTCAGCTGTTTAAATATACAGGCATGTATGAACAGCTGAGTTATCTAGTCCCAGTTAAAAGTCTCGAAACATGCAATCGAGATCAAATGGAAGTCTCATCAGACTAAATAGGTTCTATTTCTTCACTTAATACCAAATACTTGTTGAAAATTTATTATTCCATAACTTTCGATTAATTCAAAAATTGGTACGAACCAGATCCTTTCCAAAACTACAGATAAAGCATTAAATAAGATTCATATTTTTTATTCTGCTCTTAGTTGTCGAATTGTTATACCTTATTCATGAGTAATGCATGTATTACTTGACTGCGGAGTCCGATATTAGCGCCCTTTATACGTACGCTCTTTCCCGCGTGAAACCACGATCCCGCGCGATTGAGTACACGTATGAAGGTATCGGAGAGGAAGGAAAAGCTGTTTTGGAGCGTACTGCAAATTTTTCCGCGCTCAATCTCGTACACTTCAAGCACTCCAAGAGCGTACGTGTAAAGGGCGCTATTGCCACAGGTATAACATTTCTATCTATGGAATCCGCAGCAAAAATAAAACGATCACACGTTAGAGCAAGGATAATCTTTTCTTGAATGAATATATGTATATATATATATATATATATATATATATATATATATATATATCAAGTTAGTTCACCTATAAGATGCACCCTTTATAAGAAACCAACAAATTTCGCGGGGATGGACGCAAGACAAAAGTGTCTGCTGCATTGGAACGATAAATACATTTAACAAGTAAATTCCTTACTTCGAAATGAGTAGGAACATATAAAATTGCTTCCAGATTCTGTCAAGAAATGTTACTGACTAAAACATCCTCAGCAGGCATCGCTATTAAGCAAAAATCTTCCTTATGTAGAGTAGTTTATAACTTTTGCACCGTAAAATCGTGACTGGAATACGCACACGTGTATAAAACGCATGCTTAATTTTGTGCGAAATTTAAAATTCACCCATAACTTTTCAATATTTTATATAAAAATTGCACAGATATTTATTAACATAAATAAAATTTGTAAAAAAGAAGCGAAAACGTCAAATTCAGTTAAAAAAAAATTAATTCAAAACAAACAATATTGTCAAATTATCAGTCTTAATCACTCTCACTAGAATACAGCTCATCTATTGTTGTTGCGTCCATGTCATAATTATTGGAGCCGTCGTAATATGTATATCGCCATCGTCATCCTCATTTGATGACACCTGCCCATCCTCCCGTAATATATCGTTTTCACTGCCGTCTCACGTTTAACAATTGATAATTTTTCTGCTGCCGTATAGCACCGTCTTGGAGACGTTTAGAGGGAAATAAATAAAATAAAATAATAAATTTTTGCACTTGCAACAACCGGGAAATATTACTATTTCAGGGGACCTGTTATTAAACGAACGCGTGTGCGATACGAACTGTGAGATCCGTTTGTTTAAAAGAAACACCTGCTTAGTAAACGGGTGGATGATTCACGGAGTACAGATGCACGCGCACCCGTGTTGCGGCGATATCTTACAGCTGCTGTACGTTCGTTTATTCAATGCTTAGAACTACTTTTTTTTTTGTACGCGAGTATAATACGCACCCTCATTTTTGCGGTTTAAAATGTGAAAAAAAAGTGCGTATTGTACTTAACATTTTACGGTAAGCACAAAAAATTCTGTACAATTAAAAGAAATTTGAGCGATCGATATCATTAAATTCAAAACTTACCTGCCAAAGAAACTATTTGAAATATCAGTTTTTAAAACTATTATTCACATCAAAAATTAATTCAATAACTCGATAGATAAAAAGTAGATAACCACATCTTAAGACATTTGTAGCAAATTTGATTTTAAAAATCTCACTAGGATATGAATTTTGAAAGCACCATTCCTAAATGAGAATCTATAACCGTCGTTTTCCGCTATGTCGTCTTATCTGTTTACGCTATCCAGCTTTTATATTGGATGAGTCCTATTCTTACTGTCGATTTCACTCCATTCTGTAATCATCTATCCAATTTATGCATCTAGATTACGTGTAAACGAATACCATTTTAAGACTCCATTCAACCCTTTTAAGATTTTGCAAGTCCGTCATTGGAACTAACAGAAACGCAGAAACACAAAAAGACTTCCCCATACACCCATTCAATGTATTTATTAGTATACGTATGGTATGTACTCCTGATCTGTTTACCGATTTTCGTTGTTAGTATTTGATTGTTTCGAAGCTATATTCCACATTTGTTTCGTCAGAGCAAAACTTAATATTGCTGTGTACCCCAATATACCCTATAGTGCTTAATATACCCTATTGGATTCGCTCACCTCAATGTTAACCTATGGAGAAAATTTGTCTACTATTTACAGCTATTTAAATGCTGATAATATAAGAACTCGTCTGTTTGTCCGCTATAGAATCATAGACTGTTTCACCCACCGGGACCAAATTCGGCACAGTTAATGTTTAGGACCCGAGAAACATAACGCATCAAAAACGAAATTTGGGGCTCAATTAGTTTTTTTAACTAATTTTTTAATGATTTTTGTGCCCTAAGACGTGCGCGTACCACTTAAATGTGGATACAGCCCCTTCACCACAACCAGCTGCATTATCAGTCAAATTCGATGCGCGGGGGAGAAGAGGGTTGTTCTGAGGGGTGATCTGAGTGTTGGTCTGGGGGTGACGGGGGGGAGCGAAGTGTTTATTTTATTTTTCTTACGTTTAGTGGAGTCGTGGGTCTAAAAAGGTTTAGAAACTGAAAGGCTTTAGACAATTTTAGATAATGGCGTTCAAACTAATAGAACTTAATAAAGTTTGGAAAAAAAAGGAAGAAAAACAAGTAAAATTAAGTTTGTCCCTTACCCAGTTTTTGAAAGCCTTCTGTTGATCTAAATATATTAATTGTTTGAGGATCATAAAATGGGAAGAAGTTTAAGAGTTCTACAGGTTTTTTCCCCTAAGTTCGCAAAACAGAGTTAACATACGATATGTAGTTGAATTACTTATTCCGTGAAATCATATAAAATATATCTTTTAGAGTTTTGGGGTTTTTTAAGCAGTGGGAGGAAAAGCTCTTTAAACAGAGAAACATAACGACACATACCTTTCATTCCGAACTATTAGTCCATTAGTTATATTAAGGCATAAGAAAATTAATGAAATTATTTTTTAAAATGATTGCCCGGCGTTGCCCGTGTAGATATATAGATATAAAACTTCATGCATTCCATCAAAAAAGTACTGGGCTGCACCCCCCCGCTCTTCATGTTCATCTGGCCAGACAGAATGCGCTTAGCGCGTTTCTACTGAAATGATATACAAACAATAAGAAAGATAATAAAAAAAATAATTGATAAAATAAAGAGAATTGATAATTTTCTGCTGCCGTATATGTGAAATGATAATAATCCACTGTCTTGAAGACATTTAGAGGAAAATAAATAAAATGAAATAATAAATTTCTGCACTTGCAACAACCGGGAACTATTCCTATTTCAGGGGACCTGTTATTAAACGAACGCGTGTGCGATACAAACTGTGAGCTCCGTTTGTTTAAAAGGAACACCTGCATAGTAAACGGGTGGATGAATCACGGAGTACAGATGCGCACACACCCGTAATGCGACAATAGCGCCCTTTACACGTACGTTCTTTCCCGCGTGAAACCACGATCCCGCGCGATTGAGTACACGTGTGAAGGTGTCGGAGAGGAAGGAAAAGCTGTTTTGGAGCGTATTACAAGTTTTCCCGCGCGCAATCCCGTACGCTCCAAGCACTTGCGAAAGAGCGTACGTGTAAAGGGCGCTAATGTCTTACTACTGCTGTACGTTCGTTTATCCAATGTTTAGAACTTCCTTTTTCTTTTGTACTCGAGTGTAATACGCACCCTCATTTTTGTGGACTAAAATGTGAAAAAAAATGCATATTATACTCGAGATTTTACGGTACCCAAAATCTAGAGTTATTGATTTTTATAATAGTTTGTCAAAATTTGCTCATTTCTTTTTTTTTCCATTTTTCGTAAAAAAATTTCAAATTTTTTAAAAAAAATTTGCTTGCGGCAAAAAAATTTTCACTGGGAATTGAGTGAAATTTTTATTTAAAGAAAGAGAGTCACAGTCGAAAAAAATTTGCGCACCACTGGCTTAGAGCACAAATACACTGCTGGCCACTGTAAATGCAACACCCTGAAGGAAACATGCAAATAACACGAAATTTACAACATGCATTAGCAGAGGTGAGATATGCAAATGATTGGAATTTCAGAGCAGACGCACATCACGCGCGCCTATGGCGCCACTTCAAAGCGCTATGTAAGGCTTGGAGATTTCGACGATTTCAAGTTCGGCAATTATGTTTTTCTTGTGGTTTTTTTCAAAAAAAACGATCAATTATGCCTCGTCGAAAACAGCGATCATCTTTTGATCAAGTATCCGAGTTCGACAGAGGAAGGATAGTGGCCTACCGAGATTGTGGATTATCTTTCAGGGAAATCGGTAGTCGTGTTGGACGAAACCAAACAACTGTAATGCGGATATGTGATCGTTGGATGCAGGAGGGTACGACGGACCGGCGTGTTCGATCGCATCCACCTCAGCGCACCACTTCACGTGATGACAGGCAAATTGTGCGCATGGCAGTGACGGATCGCTCAGTCACATCACGAACCATAGCACAGCACATGCAGTCTGTAACGCATCATCCAGTGTCTGCGCGTACCATTCGACGCCGTTTACAGCAGAGTGGTCTGTCCGCAAGACGTCCATTGCTTTGTTTACCCTTGACGCAGAACCACAGACGTCTCCGCCACCAATGGTGCGATGACAGAAGGATGTGGACGGCAGAATGGAATGAAATTGTCTTTACTGACGAGTCACGCTTCTGTCTGCAACACCACGATGGTCGCATTCGAGTCTGGAGACACCGTGAAGAGAGGATGCTGAACAGCTGCGTTATGCACCGCCACACTGGTCCTGCACCGGGTATTATGGTATGGGGCGGTGTTGGATATCACTCTCGCACACCTCTAGCACGCATTGCCGGTACTTTAAACAGCCAGCGCTACATCTCCGAGGTGTTGGAGCCAGTTGTCCTTCCTTACCTTCAGGGCTTGCCCACAGCCATATTTCAACAGGATAATGCGCGACCACACGTGACACGCAATGTCCAACGGTTCTTCGTCAATCGCCAGATTGAATTGCTTCTCTGGCCGCCTCGCTCTCCGGATCTTTCACCGATAGAAAACATGTGGTCCATGGTTGCTCTACGATCCACCCAGATTCCATCCCCAGCTGCCACAGCAGATCAACTTTGGCAACGTGTGGAAGCTGCTTGGTCTGCTGTACCCCAAGAACTCATCCAAAGTCTCTTTGAGTCAATGCCGAGGCGTGTGGCAGCAGTGATCTCCAACAATGGCGGCTACTCTGGCTACTGATTTTGGCAGGAACCACACTTCACAGAAGTCTATAAATTTAATCATTTGATACTTGGTCAACATGTTATCTACAAAATAAATATTGTTGTGATATCTCTTGTCTTTCTTGGTGTTGCAATTTGAGTGGCCAGCAGTGTATTTTATCTCAGGCCTAACATTTGTGGGCGTTAGAGTAACTAATTTATCCTTAGGAACGAGTGCATCGACCTCTGTCATCGGGCGTGAGAGTAATTAATTCAGCTAGGGGATGATGAACTTTAGAAAGTGATCTTTGAAATTTTTACACCTCAGAGATATGAAATTTTGCATACATATTCATTAAAGTATAAATATATCACAAGCCTTATAATATTTAATAAATATTTTTAAAAATTTTATATTTTAAAAATTGTTTTGTTAGTTTGTCAAAATTTGCTCATTTCTTTTTTTTCCATTTTTCGTAAAAAAATTTCAAATTTTTTTTAAAAAATTTGCTTGCGGCAAAAAAATTTTCACTGGGGATTGAGTGAAATTTTTATTTAAAGAAAGAGAGTCACAGTCGAAAAAAATTTGTGCACCACTGGCTTAGAGCACAAATATTTTATCTCAGGCCTAACATTTGTGGGCGTTAGAGTAGCTAATTTATCCTTAGGAATGAGTGCATCGACCTCTGTCATCGGGCGTGAGAGTAATTAATTCAGCTAGGGGATGATGAACTTTAGAAAGTGATTTTTGAAATTTTTACACCTCAGAGATATGAAATTTTGCATACATATTCATTAAAGTATAACTATATCACAAGCCTTATAATATTTAATAAATATTTTTAAAAAATTTTATATTTTAAAAATTGAAATTATTATTTTTTTAAATGCTCCTTGCAATCCAATTTTTAAACCCTCCCCCCTTAATTTTGCATCTATATTGCTTATAAATACATTTTGAACAGGGTTATGTATTACTTTGTTCTTTCACTTAATAGTTAATTTTTAGGAAATATTTTTATGCATGTACTCTGAATTTTCGTGAAATTTCTGTACTTTTCTACACTTAAGTTAAACTTTGATAATCTGAATGATGTCGAAACCTGAAATAGATACATAACTTTATTTTAATGTAATAGAGGAGTCTTTATTATAAATTTTCGTCAAAAATTATGACGCAAGGAGCATTTCAAAGACTTGCAAGTCTGAAAATTACTCATTTTGAGAAAAAGCCATTTAAAAGATGTTTTTTCACCTACCTTTAATATTTATGACTTTTCTAAAGCCACCAAGTTTTCATTTTACGTTTCACTACATATTTTAAATGCATTTTATTCCAATATTTAAATTTTTTGAAAATATTAATACACCAAAAAAATTCCAATTTTTGTTCTCTTTTTGTTAATTTAAAAGTCCACCATCCCCTTAATAGTTGTTTCTAAGTACGCCGTACACATATTTTTTGTTTATCCCCCCAAAAATATCGCGGCAACCGTGGCAGATCTCACGGCACCCTAAAGTTCCGCGGCATACCGGCTGGGAATCACTGCTCTACACAATCGAGTTTATTAGTTCATCAGAGTATAAAAATATTTCGTTCTTTCTATGTATTCAAAGACCGAATTGGCAGATCTGATCACAAACGAACATAAACCAGTAATTTGATAGATTGCCAGACGTCGAGATTCTGTACATACTCTGTAAAAAAGACTGGACTTTTCAATTTTTAAAAGTCAAAAATTCAGTTATATAGTCTTAAAAAGGAGACACATTTTTTAACTTAGCTTTTAGTTTCTCTTAATATCGATATAAATATATTTATATAAATGCCTCTTTATATGCATAAGTTGCATTATCAGAAGCACAGTTTTGCAGTTTTAGCTTCTATGTGTCATTGCAGTGTCATTGAAATCTGTATTTAGAGTTATTTGATAATCGCAATTGCCGATAATTATGGTCATGTTACCCTGTTTCAATTTTTCTCATAGCTAATGCATTATAATAATTAGGTTAAAATTTTTATTAACTTTCTTTTCACCAAAAAAAGGAAGAATGGGAAGGGGTCTGTCAGTTAGAAAGAAAATTAAACCGAAATTTTTTTTCAAATTTATATATCTATATATATATATATATATATATATATATATATATATATATATATATATATATATACTGGCATTATTGCCCGACATTGCTCGGGTAGATATAAAAATATAAAATTTTTCATGCATTCCATCAAAAAAATACTGGGCTGCACCCCCCGCTCTTCATGTTCATCTGGCCAGACAGAATGCGCTTAGCGCGTTTCTACTGAAATGATATACAAACAATAACAAAGAAAGAAACTTTGAGCCTGCGGACCTTCGTCTGATTATACGTCTGATTTTATAGAGAATTAATAACACAGTGTTGCGTGATTCGCACGTTTGGATTAAATAAGTTTACTGTTTAATTATATTTGTTAGATACTGTTTAATTAGATTTGTTTGATCCACTGTTTAATTAGAAATAAGTTTTATAATTTACATTTGCCTTTATTTATTATTTTTTCCTTAAAAACGCAGTTTTTCCACATCACCCAAGAGGTAAAGTGCAAGATGCGTTATCCCCTTTATTTAATCAAAGTAAGGCGGTATTTCGCATGAAGCCTAGGCTCAAAGTTTCTTTCTTATTGTTTGTATATCATTTCAATAGAAACGTGTTAAGCGCATTCTGTCTAGCCAGATGAACAGAAAAGTTTTATATCTATATATCTACCCGGGCAACGCTGGGCAATCATTCTTTAAAAATAATTTCATTAATTTTCTTATGCCTTAATATAACTAATGGACTAATAATTCGGAATGAAAGTTATGTGTCGTTATGTTTCTCTGTTTAAAGAGCTTTTCCTCCCACTGCTTAAAAAACCCCAAAACTCTAAAAGATTTATCTTATATGATTTCACGGAATAAGTAATTCAAATACATATCGTATGTTAACTCTGTTTTGCGAACTTAGGGGAAAAAACCTGTAGAACTCTTAAACTTCTTCCCATTTTATGATCCTCAAACGATTAATATATTTAGATCAACAGAAGGCGTCCAAAAACTGGCCATGGGACAGAACTTAATTTTTCTTTTTTTTCTTCATTTTTTTCCAAACTTTATTAAGTTCTATTAGTTTGAACCCCATTGTCTGAAATTGTCTAAAGCAGCGGTTCTCAACCTTTTTAGACCCACGACTCCACTAAACGTAAGAAAAATTAGATAAACACTTCGCCCACCCCCGTCACCCCCAGGCCAACGCGCTTCTCCCCCGCGCATCGAATTTCACTGATACCACAGCGCCCATCTTTTAGCGTGCAGAAATACTCTTCTTGATGAATAAAGTGTTGTGGTGAAGGGTCTGTATCCACATTCAAGTGTTACACGCACATCTTAGGGGCACAAAAAATCATTAAAAAATTTATTAAAAAAAACTGATTGAACCCCAAATTTCGTTTTTGCTGCGTTAAGTTTCTCGGGTCCTAAACATTTACTCTGCCGAATTTGGTTCCGAAAGGGTGAAACAGTCTATGATTCTATAGCGGACAAACAAACAGACGAGCTCTTATATATATATATATATATATATATAAATGTCTTGTAGAAGCAGCTGGAAAATCGGACACTGGAACAGCTGGAAAAGATTTGGTTACTGGGACGCAGTAAATAGGCGAATTGGTTTCAATAGTTTATTTGTCGTTCATGGAGTTCCCCATCGGGAGGGAGCTAGACCCAGTGACATATGAAATGTAACATACAATATCGGAAAAAAGGCGCGGCTTCCAGCTGTGTTCTGATTTTTATATCGGGAAAATACAAGAGGTGATGCAAAGATTTTTCTCTATGACATTATGTTACGTCATGGACTAGGGCTTGTCCAATGATTTTTATCGGCTCAGTCTCCCTAGACAGAGGTTGTCCTAAGTCTATAAGGATCATCCTCTGTCTACAAGGGAACGAAGGGATTAAGTGCTGCAATCTTTATGAGAAATACATCATCTTTAGAAATAGAATAAATTATGTTTTACAGGAACACGGAGAAGTCAGATTATTAATATAAAAATTATTTTTATAATACATACTAGTTGAAAACCCGCACTTCGTTACGGAGCACATTCAAATTAAATACAACGGTCAATGTATGCAATTAATTCCAATATATATATATATATATATATATATATATTTAATAAATACGACGATCAATGTATACAACTGATGTAAAAAAATACATTTATAAAAAAATCGTAAGAGATATTTTATAGACAAAATAATGTAGAAGAAAATATTCAAATTAAATCTAATAGGACATACTAAAGAATATAGTACAGTTAATATAGTACAGTTTGAGGAACATATTTTTACTGTATTTTAATATTGTTTTAGATAATGTCCAATCGTCTGCCGCATTAGCAAGAAAAGAAAAATATTTTTTGTCTATTTCGTTGTTATGACGTGATGATAAATTTATTTAAAGTACCAGAAAAGAAATCACGTGATCAGCATTTAATAAATTAAATTCTAAAAATTAATCTTTAAAAATTCTCCAAAATCAGAAAAAGGAGGTAAAGATTCAAAAAAGATTTCATTTTAAAGGAATTTGTATGATCTCTCTCGTGATATAAATTTTATAACAATCAAATTGTTATTTTAAATGCAAACTTAAAAAAGTTACTAAAACAGCTTAAAAATTTAATTTGAAAAAATCTATGAAGAATTTTTCAAAAATCTTTCTTAGTGCACCCCTACACTACAAGAAGAATCGCCATGCAAAATTTCAGCCCTTTAGGTCCAGCGGTTTGGTCTGTGCGTTATATGTCAGTGAGTCAGTCAGTTACGGAACTGTTTTATATATATATCCTATATATAATAGCCGTTGTCTCTGTATGACACTTCCGGGCTGTACTCATCTTTCAACTGAAGACCTGAGTAAGCAAACCGCCGGTTAGGCTTAATTTCAATTTCAGATGTGGATCAGAATTTTTTCTTACCTAAAAACAAATATCTTCTCCATCAAATCACGTTTGTTCAGCCTAGTTTTCTATAAAACATTCAGAACTAAAAAAAAATTGGATGTTTTTAGCTGTATATTTAACAGTTTTTAAAAATCTGTTTACTTTTGCGATGAATTCTGAAAGTAAACAAACTTGAATGTGAATGAATCGCGTGGTGAACTGTAAAAAAATGGATGGCAGTCTACTACTCCAATCGCATGAAAAACTAAATAAATAAAAAATAATGATAGGGTTTGCTTTTACAAGGTGTGGATTAAATGTAATATTGTTAGATAATTCGGGATATTTTTTAACTTTCATATACTTTTTCCATTATGACGTCATTTTTAGTATTATGACGTCAAAATGACGGGTTGGATGGCAGTCTACTACTCCAATCGCATGAAAAACTAAATAAATAAAAAATAATGAAAGGGTTTGCTTTTACAAGGTGTGGATTAAATGCAATATTTTAGATAATTCGGGATATTTTTTAACTTTCATATACTTTTCCATTATGACGTCAAAATGACGGGTTACCTACTAGTATATAGATATATACATATAAACTCTTAGAAAAGCTCACTAACGGAATTCTTTTTGACAAAAATTGCCAACAGTCTGCAAAAAACTAAAAGCCAACTCCAGAAAACAGGAGCCCATTGACATCAATTTACCGTGTTAATTCTTTCGCGTTTAAAACGTAACTATCAAAAACTTCACCTATGAGAATGACGATGATTTACACCAGGCCTGTACAACTGGAAATGTGATGAGGGCCACATTGTTTGAAGGAAAGCTGCTGAGGGCAAGAAAATAGGATCGATGGGAAAGTAAAAAGTATTTTATTTAAGAAAAAAATAAATTACTGATAAATTTAAAAAAATTAATAAATATAAATATTCATTAATTATATATTCTTTTCGTAATATTATAAATCTGAAAATTATATTCCATATTTTATTAGATTTACAATATTATTAGTCTTCACAAAAGGTTTCACAGGGGGAGTGGAAATGTATGTTGTGCAGGTCTGATATCCACAATTTCCCATTCGAATGATTTTTAGGGATACGTAAATTTCGCATAAAAAAAAAAGAAATTTTGCAAAAAAAAAAATTCACAATATATAAAATTTCTCATTTATTCGCAAAAAAATTTTAATTAAAAAATTTTGCCTTTATTTAAAAAAATCACAATTTTCTTACTTGGTTAGGTAAGTATCAAAATTCCTAGTTAAACGCTAACGTTGTAGTAGTCTCCACATTCTCTTCCTTAAGTCTTTATCAATAAGTAATAAGCAAATTTTGAGAGCGAGATCTCTGAGTTAAAGACCGTGGATGGTCGTAGATAAGCAATGATATTAATAAATTATAACTATTATTGCTTAACTTCGCTTAAAAAGCCGTTTTTCACCGAGTTTTCGCCGAAAAATGGTAAAAAAATTATTTTCGCATTTATTCGCTCATATCGGTAAATTTCGCATTTATTCGCATCTATTTCGTAAATACGAAAATTACGTATCCCTAATAATTATTCATTTTTTTCTGTCCCAAATATATTTGCACATCTTATTCGATTTTTTTAAAAAAATTTTATTTTTATTTTATTATTGTTATTTTTTTTATGATTGCAGAGTCATCGCGACATCTTTTCTGGAAAAGAATCACGCCACTGAATATAATTCGTTTATTTATGGTTTTTCTCGCGACAACTTATTTTGCTACGCAGGAGGAAAACGTTGAGGAGCAAAAAGCAATGTTCCGGATACCCCGCCTCAAATCGAGTTACGGGGATTCGAGCAACTGAAGTACCGATGATTTAATTCGACGAGCGCAACGAGGTAGATTAATGACGTATGAGGGTACATTAGTCTCAACCTCGGATAAGGAAATCCGTCTTATTAGCACGGAGATGACGACTGTTTCTGGACATGTCGTCGGCTCACGGTTGCTAATTTCGTAAATAATATCTTTAAAACTTTATTTCAACTTCAACCTTATTATTGCATCATCTCAGAAATCTAATATGACATCAACTATGTTTTTATCTTCGATATTTGTATGTAAAGGGAAAAAGGACTGCAACATAATAATTCATGTTAAAGCAATCTGATCACACGAAAAATGCATTTTATGGTGAACTTTCTATGGGAAAAATGAATTGCACTCTCTTTATGAAATTGCACACCTCTCTGGAATTGTGGCACCCGTCAGATTGACATTACATCAAAGTCTATTTTACGGGTCACAATAGCTTCCTGCGTATATACAGGACACTGAGCTGATTGTACAATTACTCTATATTTGCCGGACTCAGTGCCGGATTTCTGCCTAGGCCTCAGCCAGCCTAGGGGAATCGGTGGCTTTGCATTAGCTCAAAAGCCTGGCTTGCCTTATCAAAAAGCTTTATCGAAAATAATATTATAATAAATATTTTTACTACAACTGATCAGCAGAACGGTCGTTTTCAGCGCTAAAGAGAGTAAAGAATTACTTAAGATCTAACATAGGAGAGAACAGGCTCAATTCACTCTCTGCAATGTACATAGAGTCAGAAATAATGCAGTCAGTTGACTATGATGACGTCATTCGTTCTTTTGCACAGAAGAAAGTTCGTCATATGATTCTGTAAATTTTATAGAATAACGTAACTATAGTAACATAGACTGTATTTTTCTGATGTTTATTAAAGTCATTAAAGTCGATTAAAAATTATATGTTCTGTACTAGTGCATTTAATTTGCTAATTTTCCAAAATAGCTTCGAGATGGTGGGGGTCCCAAATGTCAAGTGCCTAGGGGCCCTGGGTCTCTAAGTCCGGGCCTGCCCGGACTACGAATTTCGCGGGCTTTCAGTTTACGGTGAGGTCAGCCATGATTGGAAATCTTCAGCAAAATCCCCAGGATTTTTCCCGCCACGATCGAAAAGATCAAGCTCACGCAAAACTATATGTTTTAGGCCGTCTGCACACGGAGCGACTCAAAAGAAACTGATAACTGACTCAAATCACAAACCAGTCCGTGATGAGTCGCAACCTATGTAATTGAATGGAGCCACGCACGCGGCGCAACTGGTTACAAACCCGTCGACTCATCACGGACTGGTTTGTGATTTGAGTCAGTTATCAGTTTCTTTTGAGTTGCTCCGTGTGCAGACGGATTAATGCAGGATTTTTCAGTCTCCAACGAGTCTCGTCTATGGAAGTATCTCACTCACGGACTTATTCCGGGGACTCTGTCATCGATGACCCGTGACTCACGGCTGATGAGAAATTCTCCGGTTGATGGATAGTTTTTTCTTCTTTTTGGGAGCGCAATCTTTTTTAACTTGATGTAAATAAATCCACTTAAAAATTCAATGTCTCTTTTCATCCATTAGAGTGCGAGCAAAGATTGCGTCACTCGACGTTCGGTTTCTCGCCGCTAACCTCGCAACAGCAGGCTACTGCACAAGAAAAACAAAAAACCCTATAATCTGCGGTTTTAAAACTCGCTGGGACAGTTGTCTGTTGTCGTTTAATCAAAATTGGCTACAAAGATCCAGAAAAAATAACTTTTCCTCTTATCAAATATTTCCGTCATTAATGCGATTACCTAAAAAAAAACAGCTTATCTTCTGAATTTTGGGGCGGAAAATCTAAAATGTCGGACTGTCGAATTTCTGTTAATAATTTTTAAGATTGCAAAAGCCTAGAAGCCAATTTTAAGCATTATATATGAGTATAATAAAAATACTGAGAAACTGCAGATCATTATCTCATTTAATCTGTTATTTAATTTCATTAAAAAGAATAAGGTTTATTATCTTCAGTCTGTTCATAGTCCTTTTTGCTACCTACATTCCCTAAGAGTTTTACCATGAGCGATTGAAGTGGATTAGCTTAGGCCAAGTCTCCGACCATAATAAACCTTTGGAAAACGTTGTCTTCTCAGTTTCTAAATTTGTCATTACCGCCATCACTTTCGTTCTTTCAGTGACCCGAACATTAACTTGAGGAACTAGTTCGTCACTATACTGAAGATAGTTTCCTGAATACTCATGGTTTATTTCAAGCTATCGATACACGTGTCGCTTGTCTGTTAGTCGAGGTATGGAAAATCGAGGTTCCGCTATTGTTGGCTGGTTGACTTTCAACAGCATAGTCATCTTTTGCAACACAAGAGCTAAACAGACACCTCTGTTCTTAGGAATCTCTGAAAATGATAACTTATTGATGCTTATTGGAGTGTATATTATAAATTGCACGTTATCTTGAGATGTTGTACTGGAGTCATACACAAACAGCTTTACTTTCTGATACAAAATCCTTCCTCCTTAAGCAAATCTCTCTGGCTCAAGTGGTCATTTTCACAACATATAAATATAAAAAATTATTGTACGGATAGTTCTGACTAGTCATCTTGAAATGAGATCAGTCTCAAAAGTTCTGATAAATGAATCAGGCTTACATCAATCTCAGATACTACGTTTATTGATTATCATATTATTATATATTAGTACAAATATGTGTCCAATTTTATTCGGCCGAGGGTGGATGAAACAAGAAATATAGGTTACGCATATGTGTGATTAGTATACATACGTTTAGATAAAATAATTTTCTAATCGTAAATGCGATACTTCTTGTATTTTAACGCTCAACGGGTAATATAATGCAGGAAATACAATTCCGATCAGAAATAATTATGAAAAATTTCAAAGCTATTCGTTTAGTTGACCTTAGTACTGATCTAAACTGCTCGATAATAAATAAATAAATAAATAAATATATACACACAGTAGAATCTCGATCTATCGTTTTTCAAGGGACCGAATGAACTTAACTATAAATACGGGGAAACGATAGATGCGGGAACATAACAAAGCAATATAATCGTCGGGATTGGGTGAAATAATCAACACATACGGGAAAACAATGATTCGGGGAACGATCGATCGAGATTCCACTACATATATATATATATATATATATATATATATATATATATATATATATATAGGGGGAGAGGAATTGGTGGGTAGTTAGTTATTGGGCTACTCTAATGCAATAAACTGATACCTCAATAATTTGTTAAATTCAGAGAGGACTCGTAAACAGTCTCTGAATAACAATAACAAAACGCTTATTAGGTTGACACCACAAATGATATAGATAGACGGTTAACACGTGCAAATAATGCTGCCAAGCACTCAACAAGCTTGAACTTCTCGAAGTCACTTAGACTTCCGCTCACACATAAATATGTTGTTTAGTGCAGCATCCGAAGCCATTCAGCATGGAAGCTTTCCTACCACCGGACCGTCTGTCCTTTGTAGGTCTAACCGTCTCCCCGCATTCTAGCACTCCGGTAAAAGCCAATATCGGGATTGTCTTCCCCGTTCGCTTCTAGGAAACTCATTCCTTCAACTTTCGAGCGCATGAGTCTCCGCTCTGTACCGCCTCTAATTTGCTCTAATTTGCGATGGATACCCCCCCCCCCCCGCTGGTCTACGGGGTGGCGCTACCCTATGTCCCGATGCGAATTTCCACTCCTATACACACACACACACACACACATATATATATATATATATATATACAGTACAATTCGTTTACAAGAACATCGGGGGAATTTTAAAAACTGGTTCTTATAATCAATAGTTTTTATATCCGATAGATAACTTACAACTGATGGAAATACCAAATTCATCGTCACAATTTCTATTTACACCTGAAACATGACGTTCAAGAAATGTTAAAAGGTTCAAGTTCAATCAAGGAAAAACACACTGTTTATTTTCATATAAGTCTGTATTTTTAAACTTTTTCAAATACATAGTTCTAAAAGCATTAAAAAGAAAAAATGAATAAAATTATGTAGTTATTATGAATGTACATACACAATGTAATATTTTTTTTACATGTTTATTTATTTTCTGAAAAATAATCAGTAATTTTTTTTTTAAATGAAAAGAATTTTCGGTTATCGCGGCACGTCCTTTGGCAGCTTTTTTATTAACGGATCCTTCACAAAATCGTCATTGAAAGCTAAAAATTCATTAACAGTATTGATAGCTGAAAACATTTCTTTTAAAATAGAGCAAGAAAACTCGTTCAAAAGATCTTCTGAACTGGCACTGTCGTCAATATCATCATCTCTGCTAGAAATCTCTGCATTTACGCCTGCAACAATATCTTCATACGTTACATTCCCATAAGTTGCAAGAGCCAAATCTGTCTTCATATTCCTGAATTAAATTTTGTTCAATTAGCAAATTTCGAGTCCAGTCTTGAAGTGTTTCATCTCTAGCGTCTTCAGTTTGAAAAATGGGAAGCTTTTCAACCATAGAAAGCCAACATGCCGGAAACAATTTGAAATCGTTAACGGTTTAACATTATTCCACGATTTTTCTAACATAATGATAGCGTCCAGTACTGAAATCTTCGGTTTTTTCTTATTTTCAATATCGTCGATGATATGTAGAATCAAGTTCTTCCTGAAATGAACTTTAAGGACTTAATGACACCTTCGTCCATAGGCTGTAATACGGAGGTTGTGTTGGGAGGAAGAAAAGTTAATTTGATGGCATGAAGACCTTGAACAGCAGGGTGGGCTGGGCAATTGTTCACAATTAGAACTTTCTTTTTGTGTTTAATAAGTTCTTGGTCCCACTACCGCAACCAGTTTTCAAAGATTTATCCTGTCA
Source organism: Dolomedes plantarius (assembly GCA_907164885.2). NCBI lineage: Eukaryota > Metazoa > Arthropoda > Arachnida > Araneae > Dolomedidae > Dolomedes > Dolomedes plantarius. The sequence goes on along the minus strand of OU015491.1, from coordinate 92,597,531 downwards.
TCCAAGCTTTAGAATTCAAATGATAATCAACTAATAACGATTTTATATTTTTTAAATGCTCTCGGTTTTTTGTAATTTAAAATCACTAGAAGCTTCAATTTTTCAGTTTCAGTTATATTTGCAGCAACCATAACTGTTATCCTTTCTTTTGAAAGCTTACCACCACTGCAGTTTCCGTGTTTGAAACGCAACGTCCTATGTGGGGTCATCCTATAAAATAGGCTACTTTCATCAGCGTTGAAGATTTCGTGGTCTTCATAACCTTCTCTTAACTATTTTTTTTTTCAAATGCGGAGGCACTTGTTGCGAAGACATCCGCCTATAATTCCCCGCAGTTTTGCTGGCCATATTATTATGGAGGCGCTATATAGGCGGACCAGCATTGCCCCCTATGAAGGGACGACACAAACGGAGGCATTTTAGTGGCGCTTTGCCAGGATTTGATCCGAGCACCCTCAGCACCAAAAACCAGCGCTCTGTACCACAAGGCCACCACGGCCCCACCTTCTCTTAACGTAGTCCAAACGGTTTTAAGCCCGTTATCAGAAACTCCAGGTGGCACGGCCTTCGATTCTCCATTGATTCTCTCGAACACAATGGAATGCTTCCCCCGAAATCTCTGGATCCATGAAGTTGAACAAACGCATATCAAATTTTTTAAAGAGCTTCGCAAATTCATTTGCTTTCCCTTGCAAAATCGGTCAGCTTAGGGGAATGTTGGCACGCCTTTGAATCTTAAACCATTGTAAAAGGGCTTCTTCTATGTCACCATGTGGACTTTTTCGAAGTTTCTTAATTTTAGTCCAGTCTTTTTCAAATTCTTCTTTTAATTTTTCTGTATTCTTAAAAATATTTGAAATGGTAGCATGACTTACCTTTAATTCGTTGGTTAATGCTCCATTTTTTTCACCGTTTTCTAATCTGGAAATGGGAATTTTTTCCTCAACCGTAAAAGTTTTACGTTTTGCACTCATCATTGAATATGTACTTCACTCTTTTAACAACTGTGACAAACCTTTTTGCTCACCGTAAGAGGGCGCACACATGAGCCGCCAGATGAGCTGTACACGTAATTGTGTTTTTTTTTTTTCGAATAAAATAATAGATTTGAAGAACAACGTGCTGCTACTTCCCATCCGTTCACAATTAACATGTTCTTACAAGCGATTTATTTTCCCAGAAACCAATTAATTTTTACTCACTAAAAGCGGTATGATCTTATTAACGATGTTATTACAACCGGATTTTATATCCATCATTACACATGAGAATTGGCCGGGAACAAATAATTCCACTCTTTTAAGCGATATGTTTTTATAACCGGTGTTCTTATAAACAATTTTTACTATATTCTTACTACCTTTTACTATTTTATTTTTCTGAGTTCTTTCCCTGGAGTTTAGATGAGAACTTTTTGGCCAGTTGGAAACACAATATGAAAGTAAATATATTGTACTGTATGTGGAAGAAGGGGGTATTTGCTATATAAAGTTATTACTACCTTCTTTATATAACTAGTATATCTAGCCCAATATGTTGCTAGCGCTTAAGTAACCAGCATTTAAGGCCTGTTCACATTGAATGAAGAGCACTGTTGCCTTACGTTACCACGTTGGCTCCGAGATTGTTGGCATGATCTACAGGCCCTGATTTTCCATTAGGCCCGGTAGGCCCGGGCATGGGGCCCCCGAATGTTGGGGGCCCCTCAAAAATTTTAATTCTAAAAGGAAAAAAAGAAAAAATTCCCAATTCAAATTTTTTTTAATCTTAACTTTTTTAATAGCAATTTTTTGTATATATCCTTTCAAATTTTATTGATTGATTGGTTCATCATATGTATAGTTATATGTATAGTTCATCATATGTATGTTATAGTGTATATAAGGGATTAATAAGTTTTTTGTGGTTGCATTGTATTAGTGTTTTAATGAAGAAGTTAATATGTTTTATTGCATTTTGTTATTTGATAATGTTCTAGGATTTCAACGCTTCAAATAGCCAATTCTTGGTAAAATGGTACTTTCACAATGATTCATGATTATTTTTTTGTGTGTCAATTTTGGAAATTTTACGCCCACGTCAGTGTTAGAGGGCCCCCATCCCGAGTTGTGCCTTAGTCAGGAATTTTCTAAATCGGGCCCTGATGATCTGTGATTGGTTTAAGTTATCACATGATCAATGAATTGAGCAATGTGATAGGTTAAAATTTTTAACGCTGAAGCTGCGTAACGCTCTGCATTCATTGTGAATAGACCGTTATACGCATTTCTTCATTCAAACATACCCGTAATAGAAAACATTCTTTCCAGCATTCTATATCTTATTTTGAACTCTAACCCAATTTCAATTCGAACGTCGTTAATCTACACATGTTTCGTCTCTCGCTTTTCTCTTTTTACGAAACTCACTGATGATGAAACTGAATTCACCCCGTCAGGAACTATAATAACAACAAAAGTTGTCATGCATTCAATTCCAAAGTTCTCTTGTTTCAGCCATTTTGGGGGAAAAAATGGATCTTGGAACATTTCATCATTGTGGAGAGCTTTTAATAGAAAGTATATGAGAATAAAATTACTGCCTTTTTAATATCTCAGTCTAGAAGCAGAAATTAATGTCATATTTTCTTAATAGAATGTCGTAGTATGCATGAAACAATTGATTACACCACAATGCTCTGCAAGAAGTGCTTCTCATTCTCGAATAATGTTATAATCCTAGTACCAACAAAATATCCTAGATGGCGCTTATTACCCTCTTTCACAACTAAAAGGGGGAACTCTCTCATGCTCGAATAATGAAAATAAGATTTTTGTCAGTGCCTAATGTTGTTGTATTAAAATGTTATGAGGTTGCTAGAACATAGTTATATCTTGTAATTAAAATTCAAAACCATGCTTTAAAAATTGAAAACAACTTTAATAGTATTTAATTTTGCCTTCTGAAGTGATTCGAACAATAAGTTTTCCCAAAATTATCATGGGCATTCTTAAACAAGAAATGAAATTTTGACATATATCCTCTTTAGCTCTTCCTGAAAATATGGTTATTTTGAGATGTAGCACTCTTCTAAAAGAGGTGCGATATGTTGCACCCATGATATAACTCGAATAAAGGCTTATAAATCTGATCCTGAATCCAGCTGTTTGAAATTGCATCGCCCAGTTTGTGGCTTCAAGAGACGTCGAGGTACAAAAATTTCGCTAAGTAGTGTCACTGTGTTACACAGAAATAAAAGAGGAGAAAAATATGCAACACATGTTCAGTAGATAAGTCTTGCCACTATTGGTCTATAGCAAAAACAGGGAAGTGAAATGACTCTCTCCTCTTAATGGGTTTTTGCTCCCTCCCAATCAAACGGACGGCCCTTTAGCAATTCATACCACAGTGCACCGCAATCTTGGCATTCGTTCCAACGGCAACCGCCCGAGATCTCGCTCAATAACGCTATCAAGGGGATTAGAATAATCTGAGACTCAATTGGCCGGCTGGCGAAAACAAGAGAGAGAAAGAGAGAGGGAGGAGGGAACAAGGTCGGTCACATTTTGTCATCCTCGTTGACAACCTCGCCCTGTCAAAATCCGCTCTTCCTCAACAACTGACTGTTAAGTTACAAAAGTTTCAATTCGCAAAAGCATTGTGGAAGTATCACGGAACGATAAAAAAAGATATCTCGAAAATTCGGGCTCGCACAAAAACGTTCGTGAAACTATGTTTTATTTTAAAATCATACACTGTGTGGCGTATTATTTTTTGATGTGAAATTTTTTTATAGATTGTTTCTGGTCACATCAACATAAATTTGTCCATTTGTAGAAAAATTATACGTTGAGCATGATTATCCATTCTAATTGAATCGATCATTTTGAAAAGAGGTCATCTCCATTTTTCAAAAACTCGTCTCCACTTTTCTCCAACTTTTCTGCCCCCCCCCCCAAGTTAAATTAAAATATTAACAAATTATATTTTTGAATCAGGACAGATGCCCTATAAACATAATAAATACTAAATTTAGTCTAACTAATAATGCATGAAGGTGAGTTACAGTTTTTTGCTTCTCATGAAAAATTTTAAAAAATGGAGATGACTCCTTTTCAAAATTTTTTTTTTTCAATGTGGAGGAACTTTTCGTTAAACATTCGCCTATACTACGCCGCAGTTTTACTGTCCATTTTATTATGGGGGCACCATATAGGTGGACAGCATTACCCCCTAAGAAAGGACGAATACAAACGGAGGCATTTTTTTCGTGGCGCAACACCGGGATTCGATCTGAGCACCCTCAGCACCGAAAACCAGCGCGCTGTACCACTGGGCCGCCATAAGCCCCTTTTCAAAATGACCGATTCAATTAATCTTTGCGGGAGAATGGAAATCCAGAATACATGGATAACCAAAGAAAATGCCTGTTTGCCGAAAAAAATTTATTTCGGATTATTATTGTTTTGTGATTTTTCGATAATAGTAAGAAGCTAGTCCTTATACAGTAAAAAAATGACTATTAGCTATTATTAAACGGTTTTAAATGAGCTGAAAGTACTGAATTAAACAGGATTTAATTGAAAGACTAATAAAACGGTTATTAAAAACTCCATAATATTCCTTTTTGTTTGCAAGCAATGTTTATAATCTTTCGAAAAATCCGAACTTTATTTCTTTATTTCTATTCTTTTATTCAACTTTGAACCATTGATTATCCACAAAACTGATAATCCTTTCATGAATAATCCAGAGTTCAGTATAATATTTTTGTAAATACTCGTAATTGCAAATAGCATTGTCACAGATGTTTTTATGTGACACAAAGGTGGTACCTAGAAATCCATGGTTTGTAGATTTTTCAGTTTGCTTGTGTTGTTCCAATCCCCTTGGTGTAGGAAAGCCTACACCAAGTCCAAAGGACTTTAGTCCTTGGCGAAGGGTAGTAAGCAGCTTCACTTTAAGGCGAGGTACCACTAGGGCCGAAGACTGACTTGACCTCGAAGAACATCAGTCCCGTAATTTTGAACGGAGTCAAATGACAAGACCGGAACACTTGACCCCGCACCTCCAGAGGTATTTTGGGAACTTGGAGAACATTGAAGCTACGACAGAATATGTGTAATTACAGTAATGGCATCATCCGTCATTAGCGTACACGTCGGTGGTTTTGTTAGCTATGGGCATCGAACCAGCGACGTTCAGATCACTGGCTCGCTGCCCTTGCCAACCGGGCCACTGCGCCCCCCCCGTTCGCTTGTAAATGCAATGAATGTTTTCACGTTCTTGAGAACTGAAAATAAACGAGCCATGGATCATATTTTCAGTCACATAAAAAAAACTCTTTGATAATGCTATTTGCGATTATTTACAAAAACGCTATATTGAACTCCTGATTATCTATGAGTGTATTATCTGTTTTGTGGTTTATCAAGGGATCAAAAAGGAATTAAAAATAGGTTTTTTGGAAGATTGTAAGTATTACTGGCAAGGGGTAAAAAGGAGTTTTTATATCCATTTTATTAATATTTCAATTAAACCCTATCTAAAGCAGTACATGCATTTCATTTAAAACCGTTTGATTAGGACCAATAGTTAATTTTTTATTGTATACGGGCCATTTCCTTACAGTTATTGAAAAACATTAAACAATAATCCGCAGTTAATTTTTTACGGCAAAAAGGGCCAGTTTCGTTGGTTATCCATTTATTTTGATTTTCCATTCTCTTCAGTGTTGAATTAGTATGCATAATTGGTAGCTCATTGGTAGAGTATATTTTTTCTACAAATAGACAAATTCATGTTATATAGACTAGGAACAATTAATAAAAAATTTACTTACATATGAAAAAAAAACACAATACAGTATATGATCTAAAAATCAGACATATGGAGAAAATTTATTAAAGAGGTTTTATCATGAAATGCAATTTTTGACCTTTCAAGGAATTTTCAGAACTCTCGTCTTAGAATTCTTAGAAATATTCCTTTATTTCGAGCAGTGATGTAATCGCAGTATGTTTTATAGGGTAAGATCAAACCCTTAAATAAGGGTAGAAATGAAAAAGACAACACAAGAATTAATTTTCATCACCCCACCCTGCCCCCAGACACTGTAAATCCTCCGATAGAAAGGGATTTTGCTTGTACTTTTGGTCTCGTGTATATGTACTCATGTCGTGTGTGTTTTCAACGTTGTCTGACACCATTGGATTAGCTTTATTTTGAACCCTCATTAACTCGGCTAATTTGTTAGCAGACTTTTAAAAGAACTCGCTTCCTAATTCCGTCTTTGACTTCTAAGACGATGGCATTGATCTGAGGTTGACCCTTGTAATTATCTTTTAGATTCAAACACTGCAGCTCTGACACACAAGTCTGACACTTGTTAGATCTATTGTCGGAAGCCTGTGAAAAGCATCTGTTTTCTACCATATCCTACTTCGCCGGACAAAAAAGTTTAGTTTTGTGCTTTTCATTAAAAATAGAATGTATTATTTAGAAAGTCCGGAATCAAAAGGCCCATCTTGATTCGAGATCATTCTCCTGTAAAAAGGCCTGTTAAATCCACTGTCTTTCATTAGAAACGGAAGCGAATAAACATCCCTGAATCATTTCGTGCATAATCTTTGTTAATTAGTTTAATTAATAAAATTATTACTTTTCCGCTCGCAGCAGGGAAGGATAGTATATAATCCCGTACAAAATCCTCGACCAAACTTGGATAGGAAACTATATTGTTCTTGGTATGGGTCTACAAAGAATGGAATTTTGAGGCTATACATATATTTGTTGTTGTTGTTTCTAATCGTCTGGCATCCGGATTAAATTGAGATGAGATCCATGAGGTTGTTGACTCGGGTTAAATCCATGACGAGAAGGGATTTGTAATGAGATCTTCTCTGGTAAGGCCCAGACACTCCAAAATGTGCTCCGGAGAGGCCTGCCAGACATGACGTGGCATGTCTGGCAGTGGCATGGCAGATAGAAAAGACCTTTCTTCCCCTCTTAAGGCTTCTGAGGTGTCCACTAGCAGGTCTAGAAAGTGCAGTTTGGGAGCTTCTATCGCAATGTATGAAAAGGGGAGTGCCAGAACGACCGACTCCTCTTGTATCACTGATGGGTGGTGGTGTGGGGGGTGGATACATATAAAGGCCTTATTTGAATAATGAGCCAACTCCCCTTTTAAAAAAAATGGAGTTGGCCTCACTTTCATGTTCATACAAGTCATTTCTATGTTATTTAAAACTGGTATACCTCCAATTTATTTCTGCTGCCAACAGAGAGCACCACAAATCAGACTTCTGCAGTAATTTTTCATCACTCATTAGACTTTAAGGCTCTGTATCTCAGAATAAACGAAAATGGAGTTGGCCCACTATTCAAATAAGGCCTTCATATATTTATTTGGAAGAAAACTTTGACATCAGGCGATATATAAAGAAACATTACTCGTTTCTGAAACATTAAACTGGGCATTCGATTGGAAAATATAATTTAATTTTTCCTTTTAGACATATACACTTACGCACACTTATAGAACAAACAAACTTGAGCCGGGGATTTCTTTTCTGGATACATTTTTCAATTCTATCATTTTTCTTTTCGAAAACAGCCCAAACAGTTAAAGAAAATAGAGCATTCCAAAATTCTTAAATGCACGGAAAGGCGTTTGGAATTGTATATTGTGTGTGATGCAGTACTGTTTTCGATTGTTTTTATTTAATTACGCATCTCAAGAATCTAATCCCACGGAAAAATAGCGTTTTTTGAAAAACTAAGTAAAGAGTGTCATCATTGCGTGACAGGCTAGTAAAACTTTAAAAAACCAAATAAATTCCTCTTTTCAGATCTACGTTTACAACCTAAATTCCCCTTTTATTTTTCATAGCCAAGAATGACAGCGAGAAAGGATAATATTCCGCGAGCCTGTGATTCTAAAGCCCATATCAGACGTTTCTAGCTTCGCGCAACATTCCCCGGTGAATAACTATAACCTTATCATAACAGCCAAAAGTACCTGCAATATTGTTGTTTCAATAGTGTATCCGAAATCAATAGTACTCCTTCATGAGCGATAACTACGAGAACTCCATTCTGATGAACCCTCAAGAAATTTCACTCATTCCTCAACAGATCAAATTTGCAACCCTACTCGCTCTGACGGCTTCTGCTGCATCTTGTGTTAAATATATTTTTGTGGTATGGTAGGGGTTTAAGGAGCCCGCGGTAAGACCTCTAAGAGCCGGTAATAATTTTCTGCCTCGGCCCGGTGTCTGTTTCCGAAGGCCTGTTAAGGGCGCTATCAGCAGTTCATTCAAGTGACTTCACGAAACTTAACTTGTTTTAAAAAAGTATATACGTATAACAAAAAAAATTAGGTAAACTGCATACAAATAGAAAATCGGGGCATTAATGTTGAAATGTGATTATAAAAAAATATATATATCTACATCTATTCTGGTGCATATTATTCTACAATTTAACATATCAAAAATCAGTATAAAGGCAGAGATTAAATGATTAATTCTATTATTAAATAATTTATTCCGTTTCAATGAAAGATTAAATATAGCTTTTTACGAAACATTAGGCTTAAGTTCCAATATCACATAAAAAAATAATCAAAACTTAAGATTTTTATACAGGTTTTAAAAACTTTTACACATAATAAATAAATACTTTTAAACACTGCAAATAAATACTCTCCAAAATTGAGGTGGCAACTAGCTAAGACGGTCTCCGACCCTTGTGGTGCTAATTAAAGAGCACACTTGAGCCCGTAGCCTACATGGACCTGGTCTAGAACTCCCAACCAGAGAGCATAAGAAACAACAACAAATACTCTCTATAGAACTTCAGAAGGTTTTGTTACGCTTTCATACACCTTTTGATCAGGCTAAATACGCACGGTCAACAAGAGTACTGCGATAAACATTAAAATTGAATTCACGCCTTTAAATCCACATATGTCTGACAGTTTTATTATTAATAAATTAGACCAACTTCTATCTGTTCTCCACAATCCTGTAGCATTTCGTTCAACTTCAGACATCCGTTTATACCATTAATACATAATTTTTAGCACCTTTCATTATAGACAGAAATTAAACTTATCTAAAAATTGCGTATAATCATGCATTTAAAGCAAGTTCAGGATGCTTATTATTTAATTTCTCATACATTTGTAAAGAATATGAAAGTTATATGCAAGTGCTTGTGTAGTGCCAAAATTAAGTTTTGAAGGACTACACGCTGCAACCTCTGTTTCAAGTTTTTCCGAAGATAATGTAAATTTAAGCGTTCGACTTGATGTACACATGAGAAAAATTTGCAACTTTCACATTTTTTTTTTTTTTATATCCACATATTAGTAATTTGAAAAGAACCAAGAAGGCTTTCCAAGGAGGAAGGAGAGTAGAATTAGACTGAAAATTTATCAAAGGAAAATTTTATAATTTGGTACAAAGGGTTGCAAGGTGAAGTCTTTCTAAAATTAATTTTTGAAACAAGATAAATATAAATAAAAAAAAGTCCAGTTTTTTTTTTCTTTTTTTATCAAATGTGATAAAACTGTTATGAAACTTCAAAATATTAAAGTTTTGTGCCTTTAATTTTGAATAACAAACGTCACAGAAGCATCATCCATCATATTCTTTGATCTAGTGCTGTAAAGTTATCTCCATAACTGCTGGGCAAAATAATGAAAACACTTTGCTATCAGGTTTTAATAATGAGGTTACATAATTTTGATACTCATAGCGTCTCACAAAAATATCATTTGAAACGCGATGCAGGGAAAAAACCTCGGTATAGAAATAAAAAAAATTATTACAGGTACATTCCACAAATCATTCAGTGTTTCACATGTAGCAATATTACTTTAATTTCAAACTAAAAATCAGCATTTCAGTAGGAATTTTAAAAAAATACTCACCAGAAAGAAATTAATTTTGAGAGGATGATATTGTAACAGAAAAAAATATAGTAAGAGAACACACACACATATTATATATATATATATATATATATATATATATATATATATATATATATATATATATATATATATATATATATATATATATATATATATATATATACAAGGTCTGACAATAAAGTTCAGTGAATAGTCCTATAACATTAACGTAGATGAAATATTAACGATAGTTACCTTACTGTCCTTCGAAATAGTCACCTCCCATAACTATGCACCGCTGACATCTGCTATACATGTTCTGGAAACTTTGCAAGAAGTCTTCTTTTGGGATGGAGTTCAAAAGCCTCGTCACATTTCGTTGGATGTCAGGAATATCGTCAAATCTCTTTTCCTTTCAAGGCGAGTTTGAATAGGAAGAAGTCTAGAGGATTGAGATCTGGCGAGTATGGTGGATGTTCAATTTGCATCACCCCCTTTTTGCCAGGAACTGTTTGACGATATTGGCTGTGTTGGGGCAAGCATTGTAATGAAAAAAAAAAACCATGAACCTTGCTGTTCGTACTGGGGTCGTACCCTGCGTAGACGTTTCATGAAACGGGTCAAAATTTCAATGTACTCTTCAGCATTCATCGTCGTTTCCTCAGGTAGAAATTCCTTGTGTATAATGCCTTGACTATCAAAAAAAAGTGATGACCATCGTTTTGATGCGTGATTTTTCTGCTCTGACCTTTTCCCGACGAGGTGATGCAGGAGAACTCCATTCCATGATTTGCCGTTTCGTTTCAGGGTCAGACCTGAGACACCAGGACTCATCCTCAGCGACAATATAGTTCAAGAAGTTTGGTGTCGCCGTTTCGACAAAATCCTGTGAAGCCTCTAAACGTGCCTGCTTGTGATCATCATCCAAGTGGCACAAGACGACAACACGTTTTTCTCATCCCTAAATTCTGGGTAACGATTTGTCGCACGGAACAAACGCACTAAACAAGCACTTTGTAAAACAACTCTTACACGGAACACAAACGACGCTCAACTGAACAACGGTGGGGGCAGATGGTCAACACCTACCGCTACGCAGGTGCAGCGTTTTGTTTCGCCAGTGTTGCCAGATCGGCCGTTCTGACTTCATTCACCGAACTTCATTGTCAGAGGTTGTGTATATATATATATATATATATATATATATATATATATATATATATATATATATATATATATATATATATATATATATATATATATATATGTATATATATATATATATATAAACTCGTGCAAAAAGAAAAAGATCACATAAAACTGCAGGTCGTTCACAACTTCCTTTAAAGCTTTTAAAATTCCTAGCAGACCATGGTGAGCCAAACAACTGTTAGAAAGTACGGACTTTTTTTTGACATATATTTCTGTTTATTGAGAAAGAAATTAACCTTTTTCTAAGCACTAATGACGACTGATTCGATACGTTTGCTGTACAACCACTGGCGAAGCCAATGATCTTAAAGGATCACGTTTAGAAGGTTGAAGTTAGGAAGCCAACCGTTCACATTCCTATTTGAACGATATAAAGGCCTTATGATAATAATGATCTCTTTTAGATGGTTCATCAGAGGTCAGGAGAGAGATAAAGGTCTAACAAGGCTTGCATCCGATCCCAGGCAATGGAAGAAAGCCCTCCGTAAGAGTCTGTTCCTTCCTTCTCACCGCTTGTATCAGACATACTCTTTTCTGAACAAAATGTTCTTGTCAGAGCGTCAATTTTTTCTCGCCATGGTTGAAACATATGCTGTTTTTGATAAGAACTCTATGTCCAATGCGAGCCGCAGGATTAAAGTATAACACCAGAACACCCTTTTCAAGTGTTCTGCAGAACATTCGAAGATTATTAAATTAACTCTATTCCGGTCTAAAATAAAATGAGAATTTCAGATGAGTCCAAATTCATGACTTATGAACATTGGGAATGGGCAGATGGGAAATCATGAAATTTATGATAGATAAAAAAATTAAATAGATATTGATAAATACGCATACCTATTAAAAATTAAGAATTTAAATAAAGAGCTTTATGCTGATATTAAAAACAATATTTTCATTTTCAATAAAAGAAACCTGAGCCCAGAAAGAACTGAAACCCAAAAAATTTGGGCTAGGGTGGTTTTCCAATTTTCGGCTCCAAAGAGGTCGAATTATGAAAACCGAATCCAAATTAACCTCTAACACTTAAAGGAGTACGATTAAATTAACAGAGCAAATATGAAATTGCACCCATATAAACTCACAAGTAAACAAACAAAAAGTGTAAACTTCTCTTGAAAAATATAAATTGTTACAGAATCACTTGTTTTAGTGAGTGTGAAAAATGAGCAAATAAAAATGTTTAAATTAATTTTTAGGAAGAAAAGATTAATGTACATGGATAGCACTGAGTTGAGAACAAATATTTCTAAATAAAAACACAATGAACAAACATCACTAATAATAAAACTGTAACTGACATATGCTAGAGGGGTCACTTATGCAAAGATAGGCATCTCCAGTGTTTACGCAGCGGCCATGGACTTCGGTTTCGACCTCATTATACGCTTCTCAGCTTGATAGGCTTAAGTTCACTGGAGGTGAAAAAATTCCAAAAACGTATGGAAATTCTACTTTTGGAATGTCTCCAACCCCCAGCATACTTGCGGATGTGCCATGTTGAGATGACCATTATACGAGCAAAATCGAAGTCCATCGATGCTGGTTACGCAAGAAATGCTGACCTTTAAACTTTGTTAACTTTTAAAAAAATTAAATAAAAATTAAAAATTATATTGATGCCTATAAAACCTACGCCACCCACATGGTGTAGTGGTTAGCGTTCTGAGCAGGCCCAGATTTCCGCATGGGCAAGTGGGGCAGTTGCCCAGGGCCCCCTAATTTAGTATTATGTTGTACATATTTTTGAAAATTTGGTTTTTGGTTAATACAGTAAATGGGGGCAGTTGCGGATACAGAAAAAAATCCTGGGTGGGGCACAGCGCACCAACTATAGTGAAAGCATACTTACATCCAAAAGCGTTTCTGGTTTAATTTTTTGAGGGGCTGGGTGGGTGGGTGTAATAACTTCAGACTGTGATCTATTTTGAATTTCAAAAGAAAATTTCATGAATTTATTTATTAACATTAAAAAGTGAATTAATGAATTAACATTTATTATTATTATTTTCAAATTTTTGACTTGTTGGTCAAAAATTTTTTGAATTTCCGGTCCTAATTTATGGGGGACCTGGGTGAGTGTCCAAAGTGTTCATGTGGAAATCTGGTCCTGGGGGAGGGGGGGGGGTATGTGCCACCTCCTCTGGATCTGTCCTTGGAAGGGGCAACCAAAGTCTGCTTTGCCCAGGGCCCCATTGGGTCAAAGTCGGGCCCTAGTTCTGCCACCCAGTGGGCTTGGGTTCCAATCCTGAATAAGGCTTGGCCGTTTCCGTGTCGTCCCCCTCATAGGGAGCAATGCTGGCTCACCTATAAGGTGCTCCCGTCATAAAGCAGCCAGTAAATAGCGGTGAATAACAAAAGATGAATGTCTAACGACGAGTGCCTCTGCATTAGATTTTAAAAAAGTATAAAGAAGTTTTAAATTAAACTGCTTCTGTAATTTTAACAGTTCTTGATAACATCGAACCGCGCGTCAGACTTATAAATTAATTCGCTGATTGACTAAGTAACGAGACACGAGTTTTTGAGTTTCTCGAATCCTTTGGATTTCGGGGGTAATGGTTTCTCAACATTTCCACTGATACCAGAATTTAAAAAATGAAATCGAATGATTCAGAGTTGAAAATTGAAGAGATTAGAGATTACAAAATTGCAAACGTGCCTCCGCATTAGACAATAAATAAATAAATAAAAATAAAATAAAATAAAACTTACAGAATAGTATTAGAGGTATAGTGCAATCTGTACTTGGAGTATTAGACAAAACTAAATTAGATTACCTTAGCAGGGGGGTCGAGTTGGAAGCGATCAGTTAAAACGGCTTAAAGACTGCCCTGGATGACGAAGTTCAAGTGTCGTGTCCACTTAGCCAGCGCTGAAAGTGCCAACCATAGTGATTGCGCCGCTGTGAATAAGGCAATTTGATTCAACCACGTGTGAAAAGGAGGACTAGAGATAGATTGCCATTCATTTTACCCGCAGAGCTCTGACTGCAATTTCCAAGACCGCAACTGTTTAAGCGTGCATTCTCGTATGAATTATAGTAATCTACGCGTTTAACAACAATTCTGCGTTTTGTTTTTGAAAGTGTTGGTATGTGGCACACTGCGCGCAACTGCTTTATAAATTAATGGGAAATATTTCAATCAATTTGGGATTAAAAACATTTTCTGTAAGATCGTCTTATTCAATGATTGGTAGGCATTAGAACAAAGAAACTTACCCCGATTCAGACAATACTAAACAATGCACGCACCTTTTAACGTAGGATTACGTTCCCCCATAACGGTCCACTGGAAAGCAAAATTTCAGATGTCCTGCGTCGCGAGTTATAATTTTGGCAGCGTGCCAAACCCAGTCTGTATCGCTTGGGCAAGCAATAAACAGTTAAACAGAAAGGTACCAAAATGCGTCAAAATTTTGACATGCACATATATATATATATAGATAGAGAGAGAGAGAGAGAGAGAGAAAGAGAGAGAGAGATAGATACATATATACATACAAAAGAGGTAAGCAACGATAAGTAATCCTACGTTAATAACCCGCGGTAGTTTCATTAGAAGAGACTACCTGAAATATTTTTGGAACGAAGTTCTTTTACGCGGCTTACAGTAGAGTGAACTGGCAGGAATCGTCACGTAGCAAAAATGCGTTATGCCCCCTTCATAAGAACTTTTTCTCAAGGACTCTGTGGCTGAATGGTTATCGCATCGGACTGCAGAGGTCCCCGGTTCAAATCCTCGCACAAGAGCTACCGGCAATTTTAAAACCCTTCACTGCACCCCGTATCAAAATTGATACATAAGTTATTTTTCCCCTTTATATTAAAAAGCAATATTTTTTATCCACTTGTGCACCTTGTATTAATTTTGAAACATCATAGCAAAGCTTTTAATCACTGTTAGTTACATTTTCATAGTATAGATGGCAGCAGGAATACAACTGCGATCTCAGTAAAAGATAGACGTTCAATTTATACCAGACCTGCCTTAGTATTTGCTATATTTTCAGTATTTTAAAGTTTGTTTACATCTTTGAAAGTTTTATAAATATATTTTAGAGGTACGTAGCTTTTATAATTATTAATAAAATACTTCTTTAATCTTTTATAAAAAAATTCAAGTACGATTTCAATTTTATGTACCAAAAATGATACATGGTGTGCTTACGCCATTTTTTTAAGGAAATGGCGGGAAGAAAGTTTTTAACACAGAAAGAAATTGAGGAACTTATGAACAGATCGTGGAGTGATCATAGTGAAGATGGATCTGATTCAGAAAGCGATGGCAGCACAGGTGATCCTAATTATAAACCAAACAAAGTTTGTGATGAAATTTTTTATGGTAGTAGTGATTCGGAAGATGGGGTATCATTACTTGATAATAGCGATGTTCTTGATCTGCCTAATGGTGGGAACATGCCAAAAACTAATAGAAATAATACAGGGAGAACAAAGCCTGCAATCAACTGGAAGAAAACTAATTTACTTCTAAATGATGATCAAATTTTATTCCGAAGTGACGAGAATCTCGCTCCTGAAATTATAAATTTAAACACACCTCTAAATTTTTTTAGTTATCGTTTTACAAAAGATTTGATTGAGCATATAGTTCTAGAAATAAATTTATTCAGTGTGCAAAAAAACCCAGAAAAGTGTGTCAATGTAACGAATTTAGAAATTAAACAATACATTGGTAATTGTATAATGATGTCTATTGTACATGTACCAAACACTAGGGCATATTGGTCACCTGCCATAGACAATGATGTAATAAAAGAATGTATGTCATTAAAATGCTTTGAAAAGATAAGAGAATTTCTACATTTTAATGACAACAGTAATCGACCACCACATGATGACCCTCAGCATGATCGTTTATATAAACTTTGACCAGTTGTAAATACTTTACTTGAAAGATTTTATACCGTCCCTATGGAATCGCGTCTTTCTGTTTAAACTTATTTATTGTTTGCTATTGTTTTAATTCACACGGGATTTATATTGTGTCATTAATTTATTTTTGTTGGTGATTAAATAATAAAATTAATCCGATAAAAAATTATGCTAGGTAACATCTAAATCAAAATAATTAATTTATATATTAAATTTTTTAATTTTAATAAAATAGAGAGAGAGAGGGGGAGAGAGAGAGAGAGTTGGTTGGTTGAATAAAAGAGGGCTGCGCTTTTTGGCGTGACAAAAATACACTAATATAATCAATAGAAATCTGCATATTAAATCACGTTTAAAGTTGAAAAAATAACGTAAGGAACTTCGTTCCTGACGGGGGTCCCCCGACCACACAATTTTTTTTTTTTAACTTTACTTCGATCGTTCGCACGTTTTAAATGCAGATATTTTTTTTTTTAATTTAGAATGAATTTTTGAAAAAGAATTTTAAATTATGTTTCAATAAACTGTACAGAAAAAAAATTATGATAATGTTAAATATGGTATATACATAGAATGCTTCTACGGCTTTTTGATTATTGTAATTATTCGCTTAAAAGAAACAATTTTTTAAGCGAATGATACAATGATACAAACGAATGATTCTTGAAGCACGACAATTTTTCCTCTTTTTTTTTAGTTAATAGAAGTCTAAATACATATTAGATGTTCATAGGGATTGTGAGAAAATAAATATGCTTCGAGAATACCTTAAATGTGCTTAGATAATTTTTTCGTAGAATTTTGAAACAGTACCCCATTAAATTTAGGGCCAGAACTAAGATGTAAAAACTTTATTGATTCAGGTTTCATAGGTAAATCTTACGCTAAGAGATGACGTACGACCTAAAGCAAAATTTATTTTAGTTTATGTGAAAGAAAAACTAAGGTTCTGTTGAAGAAATTCTTCTGAAATCGACCCTGTAAAAAATTACTGATTCATAGGCTGAAAGGTAAGAAATAGTGGGAAGACCAGTTTGGATTGGTAAAAATGCAACCCCGGTATGAAGCAAGATGTGTCATTTTTTTCAATCGAAAAATGCAGATTTAATAAAACGAAATCAAGGAAGCCAAATCTACCAAGCAATCCTCAAGTCAAAGATTTGCCGTCTGATGGATGAACAAAGCTGGCTACTAAAGCGCCCTATCGCCGAATGGCTAGGGCGCTGGCTTTCGGTACTTGAGTCTGTACGTTCGAATCCCACTCTTGGCACGTACGTTTGTAGCCGTTCGGAATCGGCTAGCACTAAGTCCCGGTCTAATTAGCCCTCGTGTAGCAAAACATTACCTCAGCGCTCTAAACCAAACCAATCAAGTCAAAGATAAATAGAGACGCCATTTATTTTTCAGTCATCAACAGCTAATCACAAGGATTGCAAAATAGCGTTGACAACTCCATATTTTTCATGTACTATCCTTTTCAAATAAAACTAAACACTTCAAAAGAAACAAATTTTTATTCTCAGCCCACCCGGTTGATAGTTTTGGTTCTTGAAAAGTTTGGTCAAAAAACTCTAGAATTCAGTTCCTTATACAAAAAAAAATATTTCAAATTCAGAAAATCAAAAATATTGCCAAACTTACCTCGAATCATTAAATCAAATAAAAGTGTTTCATGTCACTCTGTGGGATCAAAGAAGGTGGGAGAGGGTATGATCCCCCCACCACACACACACAGGGCCCGATTTAGAAAATTCTTGACTATAGGCATAACTCGGGATGGGGGCCCCCTAACACTGATGTGGGCATAAAATTTCCAAAATTGACGCACAAAAAAAAATCATGAATCATTGTGAAAGTATCATTTTACCAAGAGGTGGCTATTTGAAGCGTAGAAGGCTAGAACATTATCAAATAACAAAAAGCAATACAATATATTAACTTCATCATTAAAAGACCAATGCAATGCAACCATAAAAACTTATTAATCCCTTATATACACTATAACATGTATATGATGAACTATACATATCATAATACATATGATGAACGAATCAATCAAATTTGAAAGGATATATGAAAAAAATTGCTATTAAAAAAGGTAAAATTGAAAAAAATTGAATTGGGAATTTTTTTCTTTTAAAATAAAATTTTTGGGGCCCCCCAACATTCGGGGGGCCCCTAGGCCCGTGCCTACCGGGCCTAATGGAAAATCAGGGCCTGCACACACACACACAAATATCGTCCCTGGAATGCTCGATCAAAATTGAGTTGACTAGCTAAGACGGGATTCCTACCCTTGTGGTGCTATTATAAACTGGAGCCGCACCCCTCAACCTGCAAAGACTATATATGGACCTGGTCTAGAACACTTCCGGCCAGGGGCCATTAGCAACAACAACAAAGTGTTCTATAATTTCAAATCAAGTAGATAAATTTTCGCGACTTAAAAACAAGAAAGCGCCAATATTAGGTAAAAGGCTAGGTAAAAAATATAGTTAGCCTCTGAATATCAAAACTGTTGCACGGTTTATCCCTCTGTAAAACTTATATTTAATAAATTGTTTCATAGATACACTTCCCTCCGAGGAAGAAGCATCCTTTGAAAACCAAATAAGAGGGATGAAACGAATTGAAGATTCAACAGACTGGATACAGGTTTCTCATTCCAATGCAGCAAAGAAGTTTCATAATGTGCTATGGTTAGGACTATGCACATCAAACAATGACATTTTGTCTCAATTGATGATGGTAGATTTAAATATTTCAAAAACCAAAGAGTGGCGTCTTTTATATACGAAAATTTGCTCCCCTCTACCTCCCACTACCACCACCACAAAAAAAAAAAAAAAAGTCTATGCTTCATATATAACGCTTATGAAAATCTTGACCTTAAAAAATTACAATGTTTATAACGGTACTTTTCACATTATTACAATGTTCATAATGGTATTTATACGGACATTTTAACTTGGCAGTGTACAACGCCAAGACACCCATTTGAAGAGAAACAATTAAAATGCCACAGACCGTTATCAACGATATGATACATTAGCATAAAGAAAACACTCACCTGGTCAAGAGTTACACGTGCAAAACATCAGCTCCTTCTCCTTACTCGTCACTTAAGACAATGGCAGTCAAGGCATTTTGATGGGAGAATCGGCCCGAGTAATAAGACCCATGACCTTGAGACGCTTCCGTTGGGCAGAGCGTCATCACTGCTGAAGCACCCGGAATTTCTATTTGAATAAATTGAATGCGACTCGTACCGCTTGTAAGTGCCTGGGCATCTTGTTTTGTAAGGGATATGGAGTATGTTTTTACTACTGCTTATTATTATGATTGAATTCACTTACGGTTCGAGGAGACACACAAATATGTATTCCTTTCTGAACCACCACAATGGGAACATCGTGTTTCGAAAATTCACGTCACATGATTCGTTCTGGTAATAGGTAAATATATTTATTAAATAAATTTCGATAAATCCCAATTGCCAGCGCTATGGCGTGAAAGTAGCTGGTGGCACTTAAGGAGACTAGTAGGCATTTTTCTCGCGTAATCACCAATAACCTGTAACTATTTCGACATTTTGGAATTGCTTAAACAGACATCTCTAAGGAAAAGTGCCAGATGCACCCAACTAGCTTAGTCTAGGCAGTCTTTTTACTAGGTGTTCAAGGAATTAAATTTCGTTAGCAGCTCATGTTATAAGGACTGATTCTAAGCCTGAATAGTGGAATATCGTCTGCAATATCAATTCATTGGAGCTCCACAGAAAACTGGCAAGTCCTTGAGAGAGGGGATTAATTAAAAATGGTACCTGAGCGCGATTCAACGTGGAGATGAGGGAAAGAAAGAAGATCAGAATTGCCTTTTGTAGAGGAAACTTGGCGAGAAATGCCAAATCATTGCTAACTGGTTCGCCAGAGAATTTCAAGGTAATTTATTCAGATATAGTACTATATATGTGAAAAATGCATGGTTGGGTAAATTGAACTCCACTGTAGCCATAAGGGGCACTTTCGTTGGAAACGTGCATTGTGCAAGGGTTCCAACTTCTTTCATTTTTAATCCAAAAACGATACCCGTGAAGAATTTTCAAGTATCTTTTCTTCAAATAAGGATCTAACTAAAGGACTATCTTTCATTTATCTTTAAGCAAAAGAAAGAAAAAAAGCAACAGTATTTTAATGCATTTATAAATTCGACACTTTAGTGCATGGATGTCCAACCTGTTGGCTTGCCTGAGCCGCACTCATTAAAGAGGAATTAACTTGAACCGCGTGTAAAATATACAACATAGTTAAAGTATAAAAGTAAGAAATTTTTTTTTATTTACTTATTATTATAATATTAAAATAAAAGAACAACATAAATATAACATTAGTGGGATATCTGACCTTTTTTAGGTTGTGAAACTAATGCTTCAGTTTCTGATTCAATGGAAGTAGTTATAGTTATAGTATTCTTATTGAATTCTTAAAGTCCTGGCCAGGAAATTTTGATCTAATTTTGTGCTTAGAGTACTTCATCTTTGAAAATAGTTATTCACAAATGTACATAGCCCCAAGAACCGACTACATGAATAGGGCGTAATTGTGAAGCGAGGGATATTTTTCTGTGGAAAGATACGTGTTATAAAATTTACGATCTTATGGGGCCGCATGTGCCGTATGAGTTGGGCACACTTGCTTGCTGTAGTGCTTCCAAATAATCTGAATTTCGTGATAACAATTTGAATGAGACATAAATTATTTTACTTAATAATTACAAGATAAAAAGAACTTTTTATATACCATGTTTTTAAATTTTCTGTTGAATCATATAAACTTGACAATTCTATGTATTAATAAATACTTTTTAAAATTTTTTTGATGAATATTCCCAACTTGAAAGAAAATGAAGTTAATTGGAAGTTAACTTGCGTTTAACTTTTTGTTCCCGTCCCGGTCGATAGATGGCTGCACCAGTCTACAAAACAAAATTAACTGAAAATGAATTCAAAACTGCTTAAAGATGGCTAAAAGTATTAAAATAATGCATTGTCATCATTTTCTGAGCTATTCTAAAAGTTTCAAATGTCTAGCTAGTCGGGAAGTTAGTTAAAAATCGATAACAAGATTTGTACTGGACAAACACGCACACAAACAAGAAAGCGAGTTAATAAAAACATGGTAAAAATGCGAATAAAGGCAATACAGAACACATGAAATATGAAAGAATATTAGTGGCAAAAGCATATTTAAATTATGCAAACGCGATCCTATAACACTGTTGTGTTTCACTCTTTCCCGAGGATCTTTCTATGGCATGGGGACAGTGAGATAGAGAAAGCGAGTCGTCTCTTTACGACACACCAAACAAATATTTATTTACAAGTTTACATAAAATTTCAGAACACCCAGCAAGAGGAGGACGAGCCTGATGTATTTCGCCTGACCTCTGCTCCTACACTCTCGATTCCAATTAAAGGATAATTCACCAGAGGTGGACGAGCCTACAGCATCTCGCCAGACCTCCGACCATACTCGTTACCAGAGACCCCCTGTCTCTATTGACTATCTCTTCACTCCTTCGGGTTTTGACTCCCACGACAGCCAATCACTCTGATTGGCGAGGGGAGGGTCACGGGGTATGCCATCTGCCCTTCAAAATGTTTCGGAAAGGAGATATTATTTGATCATTAAAAATTTTCACATTTCGACTGGCTAAAGCTTTGTAAGGTTGATACTTTTGAACAAAATTTTGTAATTCAATCTATTTCGGTATTTCTTTTCGTCCGGAGAGACAGGATGCGGGGGCATCGTCTTGTCTCGTACATGTTTTAGCATGTCTGACGAGTACCGAGCAAACGTCAGGTAGTACCGAAGCAATTTTTATGCGTCGAAATGCGACGAGTACTGAATTCAGCAAGCAAAGCAGACGAGTATCGAGGAATGAAGGTACAACTCAGTTTTAGCAAAAATTCGTGAATTAGTTACGAATGTTTCAGTAATCTTGCAACTTTAACATACTTTACAAATCATTGTTGTGCAAGCTCTTACAAAATGAGACAATGACTTGTTAAGTAAAAACTAACTGCAGTCATTTACAGTTATGCTAGGGGTACAGCGTTTCACTTTAAAAGAATAACACTATGATCAAGATTTTTTTTTCAAGATGCCTTTAAAATCTTCTAAAAGTAGTAGTATAAACCTGTGAACAAAAGTACACTGTGCATGGACAATTTCGCGAAGGAACTATATATATATATATATATATATATATATATATATATATATATATATATATATATATATATATATATATATATATATATACATACTAACTGTACCCGGCCACGCGTTGCTGTGGCTCAGTCTGGTTAAATGGAAAGGACCAAAGAGAAAGCACTCGTTTCTAATATGTTTAATTTTACAATGCTTGTGGGTATACAATATTTTTTGTTCTTTCATTGTCTGTGCAGATATAGAGATTGTCTGATTTACCTACTCTAGAACACGCAACATATAATTGTCCATGTGAGAAGCAATTCGTGTCTGGATCTAAACCACACAACTCTAAAGATTGGCCTTGAGTTTTGTTGATGGTGATTGCAAACGCCAATCGAATTGGGAATTGCAATCTCTTAAATTGAAATGGCATATCCGTAAAAATGAGAGTTTTGCCCCAGGATTAAGGGGAGGAGCTTAAAGTGGGCGGAGCTAACTGAGTGACGTGGACCAATCAGAGTGCAGTTGGCCACCTGGCGGTCGATTTGGACCAATCAGGAGACGGCAGCGCTGCTATCGCCCCCTAGCGGGAAAGAGTGGAACCTTGTAGTTCAGCAGAATCTTGGAGGGAGTAGGTGCTCTGCGGAGCGCCACCTATTGGTTAAATAGGGAACTAAATTTTTTACAAGGAGCAGCTTTAAGCTGGTGCTGACATCTGCAGGTTAAATAAGGAACTACATTTTTGGAGACTTAGAAATTTTTTAATATAAGGTTACGAGTATATTTTTTGCAACTTTACATAAGTATAACCACTAATGAATAGAATTAAGTATAGAAAATAAATCACTTACTCACTAGTAGTAAACTTTGTTAAAAATAATTATAAAAACCTGAAAAAAAAAAAAATTTTTTAAAGGATTGTTCCCACCACCATCCGACATGACACGAGCATATCGCAACAATCCAAATTATTAAATCTAAAAGAGAAGATATTAAATTAACGCTGAAATAAAAATGTTAATTAACAACACGAGCATATCGCAACAATCCAAATTATTAAATCTAAAAGAGAAGATATTAAATTAACGCTGAAATAAAAATGTTAATTAACAACATGAGCATACTGCAATAGTCTGCATTATTAAATCTGTAAGAGAAGATATTAAATTTATGCTGAAATAAAAATTTTAATTGTTGACATGAGCATACTGCAATAGTCTGCATTATTATATCTAAAAAGAGAAGGCATTAAATTTGCGCTGCGCATATATATAAACTTAAGGGTACCCTTTGAAAAGAATAATAAAACATATACAAAAAAAATAAAATTTAAATTTTTAAGTTGTTTCCCACCACCACCCGTTGTTATACAACACAACATTGTTATATAACAACGCAACAACTTGAAGAACTGTGCACAGTTTTATATAGAAATATTTTTTTCTTTTTTTTCTTTCTTGAAGAAATTAGATTTTAACGTTAAATAATTTATATGGCCATATATTATTAAAAAATTAATGATAAAGACTATTTTAGAATATTTTTCTTGAGAGGCGACTTATATGAAAAAAAGTTCTTTTTAAGATGTCTTGCAGGCACTTGAGTACAATTCATAGGAAATCTTTAATGATATAAAGACGACAAAAGAAGACTTGTAGACATTTTCTTGAAAGAAAACTTGAGATTATTTTGCACAGCATATATTAGTATTATTATTATTCTTGAATTTTCTTGAGAGGTAACTTATATGAAAAAAGTTCTTTTTAAGATGACTTGCAGACACTTGAGTATAGTTCATAGGAAATCTTTAATGATATAAAGACGACAAAAGAAGACTTGTAGGCATTTTCTTGAAAGAAGACTTGAGATTATTTTGCACAGCATATATTAGTATTATTATTATTCTTGAATTTTCTTGAGAGGCACTTTTTAATTAACAACCCCACATTGGAAGAAGAAGAAGCATATATTAAATGGATGTTACCTCCATAAAAGATAATTATATTAAAAAAAAGACTTGAAGATTTGTTATTTTCACTTGGAGATATATTCATCTTCCTATTAGAAAACAAAATGTTCTTTAATGATATGAAGACGACAAAAGAAGAATTGTAGACATTTTCTTGAAAGAAGACTTGAGATTATTTTGCACAGCATATATTAGTATTATTATTATTCTTGAATTTTCTTGAGAGAGACTTTTTAATTAACAACCCCACATTGGAAGAAGAAGAAGCATATATTAAATGGATGTTACCTCCTTAAAAGATAATTATATTAAAAAAAGACTTGAAGATTTGTTATTTTCACTTGGAGATATATTCATCTTCCTATTAGAAAACAAAATGTTCTTTAATGATATGAAGACGACAAAAGAAGAATTGTAGGCATTTTCTTGAAAGAAGACTTGAGATTATTTTGCACAGCATATATTAGTATTATTATTATTCTTGAATTTTCTTGAGAGGCACTTTTTAATTAACAACCCCACATTGGAAGAAGAAGAAGCATATATTAAATGGATGTTACCTCCATAAAAGATAATTATATTAAAAAAGACTTGAAGATTTGTTATTTTCACTTGGAGATATATTCATCTTCCTATTAGAAAACAAAATGTTCTTTAATGATATGAAGACGACAAAAGAAGAATTGTAGGCATTTTCTTGAAAGAAGACTTGAGATTATTTTTCTTCAAAGATGACTTGGTAATATTTTCTTCAAAGAAGACTTGATTATATTTATAATAAAAAAAAGACGAAAAATAAAAAATTATACTGCTCATGTACGTTTAATTTTATGATGCCCATACGATAAGGTGTGTACCCCGTCATCCAGAATATAACGTTTATCGTCAAATGGAGATAGTGTTATTTTATTCTGGATGATATTATATAATTTATGCTTGGTGCTCTGTATTCTATTTTGTACCTCTCTGGTGCTTTGACGATGGAGTAGACAATCTTTATAATTCTCGTGTTTCAATTTTTTTTTTATAATATTTTTAGATACCCCCTTGGCCGTCTTCTTTTCGCTATGCACTGATTTTATAGAGTACATTTTCGCTCGCAACCCTACAAATTGAATTATCGGCTCACCACATAATTCATCTTTAAATTTGCCAATCTTCTTTTTATTGTCGATGCTGTGCAGAGGATGGTCTTGGGGATAATCGGACGTATCAAATAAATGTGCATTTTGGGCCATGTCTTGATATATATCTTCGGTTTTAATTTCGTAAGTTAGCGAATCAGTATCCGTAAATAAAAGTTGTGCATTAGATCCGTACGTTTTTTTAATATAATTATAGTGAAAATCGTACATGAGCAGTTTACTTAATTCCAAAATTGCGAAGCCAACGTAGATGGGGCGATTTAATATGATACTTTTCTTGATTCTTTCTACCCCTACTAAATCATCATTAAAAATGCTAAATGCCTTGAAAGAGGGTGCCGCCACTAATTTTTCAGACTTCTTCGTATCATTTACTAATTGTATGTCAATTCGTCTTCTGACATTCTCCATCGTCTTGCCGTACACAGAGTTATTCATTAGTTTAAAAAAAATCTTTTTCAAAAGAAGATTGGGCGTTTTTACGTTTCTCTGTGTTAAAATCTATGTAGGGTTGGAGCCAGACCTTTTGTTGAAATTGTAGCACTTTGTGTATTTTGGTGAGCTTCATCCCCAACGATAAATATAATTTTAAATTTCTATAATGCACAATATAATTTTCCTTAGTATTCAAATTTGGCACCAGTTTTTCTGATTTTGTAAAATGACCATCCTCTATTAATTTTTCTGCGTACGGCGATAACATATTTTTTTCAAGTGCTACACGTTCAGGAGCCAAGGGGTAATCATTATGTTCTTCGTGCAGCTCACTAGGGTATTCCAATGTGACTTCTAATATATATCCGTGAGCTGCATCGTCAGGGGTAGAAAGAATTGTTTTTTCACATATTTGATCGGACGACACCCATTTAAAATCCCCATGAGGTAAAACTTGTGACATGGCCCATCCGTATAAATTATTGGCATCTAAATATATTATATACTTGCTTGGCAATTCGGGATCATAATTTGTTAAATATTTATTGTTTGCACATGCCCAGCGCTTGCTAATCATGGCTATACCCCCACGTATGCCTTCTTCAATGAATAGATGCATATCTATATCAGTGAAGAGTTGTAGGGGTTGTTGGCACATTTTTAGACAAGCTTGCCATGCAAGTCCAGGAGCTGTCATACAATGTGCACAGTCTAGTTCATAATATAATTTGCATAGCTCCCGGAAACTTTGGAAAACGTCAGCCAACTGGAGGACATCACTTTTCACGTATAAATCGTGATAATCCCCCAAGTTGCGGATGCTGAACGCTCTCCAAACGGCCTGGGCATGCCCGTAGTCTTTCGCACTTACTCCTTCACCTGTTAACGTACTATAAAATTCTTCTATTGGTGGCAACGATGTTTCTTCAAATTTAGAAAACGAGTCCACATATTCATAGGGGTACACACCTTTTTTTAATAATAAATCAATGTTATTGGGGATATTTTCTTTTAATATATGAAATTTATTTTCGTCCAAATTTGCCACCAATTTTTCCAGCGAAGTGCCTAGAAACTGGAAACTATCAATAAATTGAAGTGAGACCCGCACCCCCTCGTATTCATTATTTATACTAAATGCTATATATTTTTCCATATTTGTGGCTATGACTTGAAATTCGTGATCCTTAATTTTGCCAAGACTTTGCATAATATGATGTGCATCATAATGCTTTAGATTATGAAAGACTACGGGAATTATTTTACGCATCTTATATTTCAAGTTACATGAGGCATGTAAAGCGGAGCGATTTAATCCGCTAAGATGGTCGTGATCTTTTACGCGATCTGCATATAGGGGTTTTTGGCATAATGAACAATGGGTTGCAGATTTAAAATTGATTAAATTCTGAGGCGTCATCTTAAGGGGTTTAACAGCAACCAGTTTTTTAGACAGCTCATCCTTTTCTTCAATTATATTCTTTAAAAATTCCTCCACTGCTTGCGGGCCTCTATAGACGTTAACAGGTTTTAAAGATTTTCCATCGGGACCAATGATGATATAAGCATAGCCACATGCCTTATGATGAGCCGTTTCAGTTGTAAATGATTGTGTGCTGTTGGGTTGAGCAGTGGATATCTTTTCAATGATTGCCTCAAAATCAGCGTAAATGATGAACGGTATGGGGTGCTGGTAGTGCATATTTATAAACTCCAATGTGCTGTCTTTCGCATCTGGTGTTTTAATAACTTGTGGAGTGTGCTTGTTACAATGGGTTAGATGCTTCTTTAAATTATCTTCTTCTGTAAAACGATGCAGGCAGTTGTAACATATAAATGTAGCTCCATTATGTTTTGAAACGCTTGAAACAAGTCTCGACATATTTCTAATGAGGCAGTAATGCTGCTTCTCTTCTTCGCTGATCAATAATAGATTGATACACACTCGTTCGGTGTGTTTGGAGATATGAAGTGGAAATACTTCCTTATCCTCATACCCAAACACGTTGATTCTCAAGTTATTCATATTTTCTATGAGGGGGATTTTGGACAGAGCCACTGGATATTCAATATTTTGCATGTTGATCATATTTTCGTGGGGCAAATAATTACTCACACGTTCAGGATGGTCTTCTCGATTAATATTTAATTTATCAGCGAGTAAGCACCATAGGAAGCATTTTTGATCATTATTTTGTATATTTAAAATAGCTAGCTTTGACTGTAAGTGTTTTGGAAGAGGGATATAGCTGCTAGCAGCTAGGGGGTTATATTTTGCTTTTTCAAAACTTAGAAACACTTTAAAAAATATATACCAAACAAATCCCTCAAAACACAGACATACAGTTTCATTTAACGATAGAAAATGTATATTTCAATGAATATTTTTATGTTCTGAAAATACATTAGGGTGTTAGCGATTGATAGGGTGTATTAGAATTAGTTCTTTATTTTAAAAGACCCCATACTGACAGTTGCCTTTTTTATCTTTTGTAGGTCTGTGATATATGTAAAAAAACTTTTACATTAAAGCACAATTTAACTAGGCATTTAAAGACCCATAGTGGTGAAAAGCCGTTTGCTTGTGATATATGCCTCAAAACTTTTACTAGAAGAGTAGATTTAACTCATCATATGCGTATTGTTCATAATGGACTGAAACGTAAAAGTAACGCTAATAACCCCACAGTTAAAAAAAGTAGAAAATCAAAGGGTGTTTTGGATGTCTTTAACACTCACAATATAACCCCCACTGAGGAAGAATCCCATGATTTGAATATATTTTTTAAGAAAGTTACCCCAGCATTAATCTCAAAATTAAATGACGACTTAACGAATAATCGAAGCATTAAATGGTATATTTGCATCCACGTCGAAATGGTACGTACCGGATCAGATGGTAAAGAAGAATATATAAAGCCTTATTTTCGCAGCATATGCTATCAGCAATTAATTGCAGATAATATGGAATTAAATATTCAGGAAGCATTCGCTAAAATTATACACTCGTTCGAAGAATTCACTCAACGTGGGTCAGGCTGGACTCTCGAAAAAATTTTAAAACTAGATATTTGCACAGCAAAATATAACCCCCTAGCTGCTAGCAGCTATATCCCTCTTCCAAAACACTTACAGTCAAAGCTAGCTATTTTAAATATACAAAATAATGATTAAAAATGCTTCCTATGGTGCTTACTCGCTGATAAATTAAATATTAATCGAGAAGACCATCCTGAACGTGTGAGTAATTATTTGCCCCACGAAAATATGATCAACATGCAAAATATTGAATATCCAGTGGCTCTGTCCAAAATCCCACTCATAGAAAATATGAATAACTTGAGAATCAACGTGTTTGGGTATGAGGATAAGGAAGTATTTCCACTTCATATCTCCAAACACACCGAACGAGTGTGTATCAATCTATTATTGATCAGCGAAGAAGAGAAGCAGCATTACTGCCTCATTAGAAATATGTCGAGACTTGTTTCAAGCGTTTCAAAACATAATGGAGCTACATTTATATGTTACAACTGCCTGCATCGTTTTACAGAAGAAGATAATTTAAAGAAGCATCTAACCCATTGTAACAAGCACACTCCACAAGTTATTAAAACACCAGATGCGAAAGACAGCACATTGGAGTTTATAAATATGCACTACCAGCACCCCATACCGTTCATCATTTACGCTGATTTTGAGGCAATCATTGAAAAGATATCCACTGCTCAACCCAACAGCACACAATCATTTACAACTGAAACGGCTCATCATAAGGCATGTGGCTATGCTTATATCATCATTGGTCCCGATGGAAAATCTTTAAAACCTGTTAACGTCTATAGAGGCCCGCAAGCAGTGGAGGAATTTTTAAAGAATATAATTGAAGAAAAGGATGAGCTGTCTAAAAAACTGGTTGCTGTTAAACCCCTTAAGATGACGCCTCAGAATTTAATCAATTTTAAATCTGCAACCCATTGTTCATTATGCCATAAACCCCTATATGCAGATCGCGTAAAAGATCACGACCATCTTAGCGGATTATATCGCTCCGCTTTACATGCCTCATGTAACTTGAAATATAAGATGCGTAAAATAATTCCCGTAGTCTTTCATAATCTAAAGCATTATGATGCACATCATATTATGCAAAGTCTTGGCAAAATTAAGGATCACGAATTTCAAGTCATAGCCACAAATATGGAAAAATATATAGCATTTAGTATAAATAATGAATACGAGGGGGTGCGGGTCTCACTTCAATTTATTGATAGTTTCCAGTTTCTAGGCACTTCGCTGGAAAAATTGGTGGCAAATTTGGACGAAAATAAATTTCATATATTAAAAGAAAATATCCCCAATAACATTGATTTATTATTAAAAAAAGGTGTGTACCCCTATGAATATGTGGACTCGTTTTTTAAATTTGAAGAAACATCGTTGCCACCAATAGAAGAATTTTATAGTACGTTAACAGGTGAATGAGTAAGTGCGAAAGACTACGGACATGCCCAGGCCGTTTGGAGAGCGTTCAGCATCCGCAACTTGGGGGATTATCACGATTTATACGTGAAAAGTGATGTCCTCCAGTTGGCTGACGTTTTCCAAAGTTTCCGGGAGCTATGCAAATTATATTATGAACTAGACTGTGCACATTGTATGACAGCTCCTGGACTTGCATGGCAAGCTTGTCTAAAAATGTGCCAACAACCCCTACAACTCTTCACTGATATAGATATGCATCTATTCATTGAAGAAGGCATACGTGGGGGTATAGCCATGATTAGCAAGCGCTGGGCATGTGCAAACAATAAATATTTAACAAATTATGATCCCGAATTGCCAAGCAAGTATATAATATATTTAGATGCCAATAATTTATACGGATGGGCCATGTCACAAGTTTTACCTCATGGGGATTTTAAATGGGTGTCGCCCGATCAAATATGTGAAAAAACAATTCTTTCTACCCCTGACGATGCAGCTCACTGATATATATTAGAAGTCACATTGGAATACCCTAGTGAGCTGCACGAAGAACATAATAATTACCCCTTGGCTCCTGAACGTGTAGCACTTGAAAAAAATATGTTATCGCCGTACGCAGAAAAATTAATAGAGGATGGTCATTTTACAAAATCAGAAAAATTGGTGCCAAATTTGAATACTAAGGAAAATTATATTGTGCATTATAGAAATTTAAAATTATATTTATCGTTGGGGATGAAGCTCACCAAAATACACAAAGTGCTACAATTTCAACAAAAGGCCTGGCTCCAACCCTACATAGATTTTAACACAGAGAAACGTAAAAACGCCCAATCTTCTTTTGAAAAAGATTTTTTTAAACTAATGAATAACTCTGTGTACGGCAAGACGATGGAGAATGTCAGAAGACGAATTGACATACAATTAGTAAATGATACGAAGAAGTCTGAAAAATTAGTGGCGGCACCCTCTTTCAAGGCATTTAGCATTTTTAATGATGATTTAGTAGGGGTAGAAAGAATCAAGAAAAGTATCATATTAAATCGCCCCATCTACGTTGGCTTCGCAATTTTGGAATTAAGTAAACTGCTCATGTACGATTTTCACTATAATTATATTAAAAAAACGTACGGATCTAATGCACAACTTTTATTTACGGATACTGATTCGCTAACTTACGAAATTAAAACCGAAGATATATATCAAGACATGGCCCAAAATGCACATTTATTTGATACGTCCGATTATCCCCAAGACCATCCTCTGCACAGCATCGACAATAAAAAGAAGATTGGCAAATTTAAAGATGAATTATGTGGTGAGCCGATAATTCAATTTGTAGGGTTGCGAGCGAAAATGTACTCTATAAAATCAGTGCATAGCGAAAAGAAGACGGCCAAGGGGGTATCTAAAAATATTATAAAAAAAAATTGAAACACGAGAATTATAAAGATTGTCTACTCCATCGTCAAAGCACCAGAGAGGTACAAAATAGAATACAGAGCACCAAGCATAAATTATATAATATCATCCAGAATAAAATAACACTATCTCCATTTGACGATAAACGTTATATTCTGGATGACGAGGTACACACCTTATCGTATGGGCATCATAAAATTAAACGTACATGAGCAGTATAATTTTTTATTTTTCGTCTTTTTTTTATTATAAATATAATCAAGTCTTCTTTGAAGAAAATATTACCAAGTCATCTTTGAAGAAAAATAATCTCAAGTCTTCTTTCAAGAAAATGCCTACAATTCTTCTTTTGTCGTCTTCATATCATTAAAGAACATTTTGTTTTCTAATAGGAAGATGAATATATCTCCAAGTGAAAATAACAAATCTTCAAGTCTTTTTTTAATATAATTATCTTTTAAGGAGGTAACATTCATTTAATATATGCTTCTTCTTCTTCCAATGTGGGGTTGTTAATTAAAAAGTCTCTCTCAAGAAAATTCAAGAATAATAATAATACTAATATATGCTGTGCAAAATAATCTCAAGTCTTTTTTTAATATAATTATCTTTTATGGAGGTAACATCCATTTAATATATACTTCTTCTTCTTCCAATGTGGGGTTGTTAATTAAAAAGTGCCTCTCAAGAAAATTCAAGAATAATAATAATACTAATATATGCTGTGCAAAATAATCTCAAGTCTTCTTTCAAGAAAATGCCTACAAGTCTTCTTTTGTCGTCTTTATATCATTAAAGATTTCCTATGAACTATACTCAAGTGCTTACAAGTCATCTTAAAAAGAACTTTTTTCATATAAGTTACCTCTCAAGAAAATTCAAGAATAATAATAATACTAATATATGCTGTGCAAAATAATCTCAAGTCTTCTTTCAAGAAAATGCCTACAATTCTTCTTTTGTCGTCTTCATATCATTAAAGAACATTTTGTTTTCTAATAGGAAGATGAATATATCTCCAAGTGAAAATAACAAATCTTCAAGTCTTTTTTTAATATAATTATCTTTTAAGGAGGTAACATCCATTTAATATATGCTTCTTCTTCTTCCAATGTGGGGTTGTTAATTAAAAAGTCTCTCTCAAGAAAATTCAAGAATAATAATAATACTAATATATGCTGTGCAAAATAATCTCAAGTCTTCTTTCAAGAAAATGTCTACAATTCTTCTTTTGTCGTCTTCATATCATTAAAGAACATTTTGTTTTCTAATAGGAAGATGAATATATCTCCAAGTGAAAATAACAAATCTTCAAGTCTTTTTTTAATATAATTATCTTTTATGGAGGTAACATCCATTTAATATATGCTTCTTCTTCTTCCAATGTGGGGTTGTTAATTAAAAAGTGCCTCTCAAGAAAATTCAAGAATAATAATAATACTAATATATGCTGTGCAAAATAATCTCAAGTCTTCTTTCAAGAAAATGCCTACAAGTCTTCTTTTGTCGTCTTTATATCATTAAAGATTTCCTATGAACTATACTCAAGTGCTTACAAGTCATCTTAAAAAGAACTTTTTTCATATAAGTTACCTCTCAAGAAAATTCAAGAATAATAATAATAATACTAATATATGCTGTGCAAAATAATCTCAAGTCTTCTTTCAAGAAAATGCCTACAACTCTTCTTTTGTCGTCTTTATATCATTAAAGATTTTCTATGAACTATACTCAAGTGTCTGCAAGTCATCTTAAAAAGAACTTTTTTCATATAAGTTACCTCTCAAGAAAATTCAAGAATAATAATAATACTAATATATGCTGTGCAAAATAATCTCAAGTTTTCTTTCAAGAAAATGTCTACAAGTCTTCTTTTGTCGTCTTTATATCATTAAAGATTTCCTATGAATTGTACTCAAGTGCCTGCAAGACATCTTAAAAAGAACTTTTTTTCATATAAGTCGCCTCTCAAGAAAAATATTCTAAAATAATCTTTATCATTAATTTTTTAATAATATATGGCCATATAAATTATTTAACGTTAAAATCTAATTTCTTCAAGAAAGAAAAAAAAGAAAAAAAATATTTCTATATAAAACTGTGCACAGTTCTTCAAGTTGTTGCGTTGTTATATAACAATGTTGTGTTGTATAACAACGGGTGGTGGTGGGAAACAACTTAAAAATTTAAATTTTATTTTTTTTGTATATGTTTTATTATTCTTTTCAAAGGGTACCCTTAAGTTTATATATATGCGCAGCGCAAATTTAATGCCTTCTCTTTTTAGATATAATAATGCAGACTATTGCAGTATGCTCATGTCAACAATTAAAATTTTTATTTCAGCATAAATTTAATATTTTTCTCTTACAGATTTAATAATGCAGACTATTGCAGTATGCTCATGTTGTTAATTAACATTTTTATTTCAGCGTTAATTTAATATCTTCTCTTTTAGATTTAATAATTTGGATTGTTGCGATATGCTCGTGTTGTTAATTAACATTTTTATTTCGGCGTTAATTTAATATCTTCTCTTTTAGATTTAATAATTTGGATTGTTGCGATATGCTCGTGTCATGTCGGATGGTGGTGGGAACAATCCTTTAAAAAATTATTTTTTTTTCAGGTTTTTATAATTATTTTTAACAAAGTTTACTACTAGTGAGTAAGTGATTTATTTTCTATACTTAATTCTATTCATTAGTGGTTATACTTATGTAAAGTTGCAAAAAATATACTCGTAACCTTATATTAAAAAATTTCTAAGTCTCCAAAAATGTAGTTCCTTATTTAACCTGCAGATGTCAGCACCAGCTTAAAGCTGCTCCTTGTAAAAAATTTAGTTCCCTATTTAACCAATAGGTGGCGCTCCGCAGAGCACCTACTCCTTCCAAGATTCTGCTGAACTACAAGGTTCCACTCTTTCCCGCTAGGGGGCGATATCAGCGCTGCCCTCTCCTGATTGGTCCAAATCGACCGCCAGGTGGCCAACTGCACTCTGATTGGTCCACGTCACGCAGTTAGCTCCGCCCACTTTAAGCTCCTCCCCTTAATCCTGGGGCAAAACTCTCATTTTTATACTACTATCCGTTGGAATCTTAGGAATACGAGGAATGGGGACATCTTCACCTTTGAATGGTCTTGTCAAGATTGTTGCTTCTAAGACGTTGCTCAATAATTTTTTTACTGCAAGGTGCGTGCCGTTGGAAAGCTTTGGCTGGTTGATATTTCGCAACATGATAATTGGCACACCGATTTTCAATTGCAGTACGGGTGGTGGGATCCCTGGCGGATCGAGTGACTTCAAAAATTCTGTTGGATAATGAACCGCTTCATCTGCTTCCACAACAGTGTCGATAGACTTGTATGTGACTGCCTCACTTTGAA
The DNA here is from genome assembly GCA_907164885.2 of Dolomedes plantarius. Classification (NCBI taxonomy): domain Eukaryota; kingdom Metazoa; phylum Arthropoda; class Arachnida; order Araneae; family Dolomedidae; genus Dolomedes; species Dolomedes plantarius. Next base: position 92,562,457 of record OU015491.1, on the reverse strand, counting down.
TGTTAGACTGAATAATATTATTAAGTTCGTAGACGTCTTTGTTCTTTGCGTCAAGATTAGCTCGTTCACTTAGCCAATCGTGATTCTTATAATTGGTTTGAATATTGGGAAATACTTTTTCAACCAATTTCTCTTTTGACGTCACTAAATTGCAGAAGTTCTGAGGCAATGAAATTTGTCCTGAGGTTAGATCAACCGGTACCTTTCCGTTCCCAATTTCCAGCAATTGATGTGAGAATATCTTAGCTGATCGATCGTTTTGCAGCTGGACACGCATATTTGTAGTTAATTTCTACGTCTTTACGTGTCGCCCCAAGTAGAGTATTTCAGGCAAGCATTTATTTCGTCCGCTGGTGTCGGTCGAGGAATACAAGTAATGTTTGCCTGAAATCTCCTGCAAGCAATATTCCCAAATGGTCCCAATAGTTCCCAAATGGTCTGACGTTTCCATGCAAATCTTGCAATGATCGATCAAGAGCCTCGATCAATTTTTTGTGTGTCATTGTGCATTCATCCCAAACAATAAGTTTGCCTTTCTGCAATACTTTTCTCATGCCGGATGCTTTGGAAATGTTGCACGTGGGAGTTTCAATGAATTGCATGTTCAATGGTAATTTCAAAGCGAAACCAGCAGTTCTTCCACCTGTTAGCAATGTTGTAGCTATTCCGGACGACGCAAGAGCTATGGATATGTCATTTTGGGATCGAATAGCTGCCAGAATCAGTCTAATTAGGAACGTTTTACTGGTTCCTCCTGGCGTATCTAAGAAGATTTCTCCAACCCCGTTATTGACAGTTTGTTTTATTTGATCGTAAATGCCTTTTCGCTCAAGCGTTAGCTTAAGAATATTTGATTGCACATACGACAAAAGATCACCCGTGTTGTAATTTTGTTCACGACGCATTTCGACATCGAACGAAGCAGCAGCAGATCGATTCGGTAATGGCATTCCCAATTGAATGAGAACTTTGTTCACGATTTCTAAGCACAAATCTCCAATCATTATCAATGCTTCGTTGTAGGTTTCCGCTGTGAAATCCATGTTCATATTTGAATTTTCCTTGCGTATTCGACGGAAAATATCTTCAGATATGTACCATTTATATTTCTCCTATAACTATGTTGGAGATGGAAGAGAGCAGGCGGTCAATATAATTGCGAACAATGCACGAATTTGATTTGGATGGGACGTGTTGCAAGCGTCATTAATGCATACATCCCAGTGTCGATCGTTCTCCAATAAATTCAGTACTTGACATGCACTGCGGAAAGTGGCATGTGTAACGCCGTCGACAATACTCAATTGTTGGAAAGGCCGAGCACATTTACCAACAACATGCGAAGAAAGAAGCATTAATCTTGATTGGGATGCACAGTGTACAGTCTGCCTATCGTAGTTTCTTTGAATATACCAGGTTGTCTGTCGACTCGCTCTCCTCGTTTGCGTCCTCTTGGCGAGAGGACAATATATTGCGACGCATATATATACAGTCGAACCTCCATTTAACGAACCTCTATTTTGCGAATTTCTCTATTTAGCGAAATTTTTCTTGGAACTAAGAACATTTTGCAAATTTCTTCGTTAAATAACCTCCAAATAACGAAGTGCATTCTCTATTTAACGAACTTTTTCTTGTGATCCAATATTTTTTTCTCCGGATTTCTCAAAATATTTCTGAACGTTTCAAACTTATTCTTTCTTTTAACACATTTTATGGTGATCAATGACCTTGGCAGGGTTTTACCATGTCCTTAAACTAGTCTCCCGTTTTCTAGATTGTTGATCAGAGTTGTTCTGGTTATTTCGGTTTTTGTAGCTGGAAAATGTCAAAGCGAAAGTGCTTTAGCATCAAAGAAAAAAATGTAATTCTTCATGAGGTGGATGAAGGCGTTAAGATAAAAGATATTGCTTTAAAATTTGGTATTCCTCCAAACAGCTTATCAACCTTAATAAAAAATCGTGATAAGATACAAAATTATGATTAATCGAATTCTTGTTCAAAACGTTTAAAAACATGTGTCTATGAAGATGTGGATGAGGCAGTTTTGAAGTGGATACACATAGTGCGAGATAAAAATGTTCTGATCTCTGGGTCTTTCATAATTGAAAAAGGCTCTTCAATTTGCCTTCGCAAACTAGAGTATTAAAATTGAAAACTCGAAATAGCAAAATAATAAAATTGAAAACAAATTTTAAAGTATTTAAAGTAGGTTAAAGTATTTTAAAAGATGAATCTCTATTTAACGAATTTTCCATATAACGAACTTTTTTTCGGGATTTAGCGACTTCGTTAAATAGAGGTCCGACTGTATATATATATATATATACAGTGCTAGATTTCTAGAAATAGAGGTGCCGGAACGGTAACCTTCCGGGGTGTGTGTGTGGGGGGGGGGATTCCAAATTATTGATAAAGAGAGGTACCTAAAGAGAGGTACCGGAACGCCGTTCCGGCGCGTTCCGCCTCAAATCTAGCCCTGTAATATATATATATATATACACTGCTGGCCACCCAAATTGCAACACCAAGAAAGACAAGAGATATCACAACAAAATTTATTTTGTAGATAACATGTTGACCAAGTATCAAATGATTAAATTTATAGACTTCAGTGAAGTGTGGTTCCTGCCAAAATCAGTAGCCAGAGTAGCCGCCATTATTGGAGATCACCGCTGCCACACTCCTCGGCATTGATTCAAAGAGACTTTGGATGAGTTCTTGGGGTACAGCAGACCAAGCAGCTTCCACACGTTGCCAAAGTTGATATGCTGTGGCAGCTGGGGATGGAATCTGGGTCAATCGTAGAGCAACCATGGACCACATGTTTTCTATCGGTGAAAGATCCGGAGAGCGAGGCGGCCAGGAAAGCAATTCAATCTGGCGATTGACGAAGAACCGTTGGAAAATGCGTGCCACGTGTGGTCGCACATTATCCTGTTGAAATATGGCTGTGGGCAAGACCTGAAGGTAAGGAAGGACAACTGGTTCCAACACCTCGGAGATGTAGCGCTGGCTGTTTAAAGTACCGGCAATGCGTAGTAGAGGTGTGCGAGAGTGATATCCAATACCGCCCCATACCATAATACCCGGTGCAGGACCAGTGTGGCGGTGCATAACGCAGCTGTTCAGCATCCTCTCTTCACGGTGTCTCCAGACTCGAATGCGACCATCGTGGTGTTGCAGACAGAAGCGTGACTCGTCAGTAAAGACAATTTCATTCCATTCTGCCGTCCACATCCTTCTGTCATCGCACCATTGGCGGCGGAGACGTCTGTGGTTCTGCGTCAAGGGTAGACATAGCAATGGACGTCTTGCGGACAGACCACTCTGCTGTAAACGGCGTCGAATGGTACGCGCAGACACTGGATGATCCATTACAGACTGCATGTGCTGTGCTATGGTTCGTGATGTGACTGAGCGATCCGTCACTGCCATGCGCACAATTTGCCTGTCATCACGTGAAGTGGCGCGCTGAAGTGGATGCGATCGAACACGCCGGTCTGTCGTACCCTCCCGCATCCAACGATCACATATCAGCATTACAGTTGTTTGATATCGTCCAACACGACTACCGATTTCCCTGAAAGATAATCCACGATCTCGGTAGGCCACTATCCTTCCTCTGTCGAACTCGGATATTTGATCAAAAGATGATCGCAGTTTTCGACGAGGCATAATTGATCGTTTTTTTGAAAACACCGCAAGAAAAACACAATTGCCGAACTTGAAATCGTCGAAATCTCCAAGCCTTAAATAGCGCTTTGAAGTTGCGCCACAGGCGCGCGTGATGTGCGTCTGCGCTGAAATTCTAATCATTTCCATATCTCACCTCCGCTAATGCATGTTGTAAATTTCATGCTATTTGCATGTTTCCTTCAGGGTGTTGCATTTACAGTGGCCAGCAGTGTATATATATATATATATATATATATATATATATATATATATATATATATATATATATATATATATATATATACACTGAAGTGCCACTAAATTAGGGATAGCAAAGCCTATGCAAATTGTGTAGCGCTGCGCATCATGTATGTGCAAGTGAGGGCGCTGTGGTAACTGCATATATAACGCGTATTGTGGTTGTTCTGAATTAGTTGTTGGAATTGCCAGTATGGGTAAACTACCTGATTTAGACGCCTTCGATCGCGGACAAATCGTAGGTGCGCGACGCATGGATGATTCAATTTCCGAAATCGTCAGACAGCTAGGATTTTCAAGGTCGACAGTGTCAAGAGTATACCAAGAATACATGGATGGTGGAAAAAAAAGTAGCGATCGGGCAAACTGCAAAGGACAATAAGCCTTGACAGTGCGTGGTGAGAGACGGCTCAGGCGTATTGTACGTAGCCAGCGAAGCCAAACATTAGCTCAAATTACCACCCAGTTTAATGACGGTGCCAGTCGTACAGTCAGTAAACGGACTGTGCAACGCTCGCTTCACCGTATGGGTTTCGGGAGCCGTCGACCTACGAGAGTACCATTGCTCTATACTCGCCATCGGGCTGCACGTCTTGCCTGGGCAAGACAACACAGAGACTGGAGTGTAGAGGACTGGAAACGACTAGCATGGAGTGATGAGTCTCGATTCCGACTACTTAACGCCGACGGGAGGCTGAGAATATGGCGTCAGGCTCATGAAGCCATGGATCCTGCATGCCTGGCTGGAACTGTACAAGGTCATGGTGGCTCAATCATGGTCTGGGGTGTTTTTTCGTGGCACAGTTTGGGATCTTTGGTGCGTGTACCAACCTCCCTCAATGCAATTCGGTACGTAGAGTTGCTGGGTGATCACCTCCATCCGTTTATGCTGTTCTGTTATCCGCACGGTAATGGAGTTTTCCAGCAAGACAACTGTACCTCTCACAAGTCCCGGTTGGCTACTGGCTGGTTGGATGAGCATTCCTCTGACTTCTCTGTCATGAATTGGCCACCTAGAAACCCAGACTTAAATCCTATTGAGCATCTTTGGGATGTTTTGGAACAAGGCGTGAAAGGCCATCACACAGCACCAAAGAACCTTACTGAATTATGGACAGCTTTAGCCAATATTTGGCAAGCCATTCCGGTGGAACGTTTCCAGAAACTTGTTGAATCTATGCCTCGTCGTGTGGCAGCCGTTATCAAGGCCAGAGGAGGCCCAACTCGTTACGAGGTAGGTATCCCTAATTCAGTGGCACTTCAGTGTATATATATATATATATATATATATATATATATATATGCGTCGTTCTAATGATTTTCTGCTCGCATTCCTTGTGTAATACATAGGTACTTCCTAATACAGCAGTGTTTTCGCAAATGCGTCATTTTGACATAACGTAAAGAAAGTAGCAGATGGCGCTCCCATTGTCGTAAAATATTTAGCATAACGTGTGTTGCTTTTACGTCCAACAGATGGCGCTGTTTTTTTAAAAAAGCATGTTTTTACCTATCACATCTGTGACATCTATATAATAGGTATATAAAAACGAGCGTATTCGAATGCAACGTTGTATCAAAATTTCAAAGCAATCGGTGAAGAACTTTTGAACATTTAAGATTTTCAACAAACGAACATTTACATTTATATACACTATCTGGCCAAAAGTATCCGGACACCCTAAAGAAGTGGATCTGGCAGGTGACATAATTATATGCGCAACCGAAAGCTATAAAAGTGTTGGTAGTGGTTTGTCAGGTAATATTTATGCGTTTCTGAGACAATGAGTAAGTCAAAGGAGCTTAGTGACTTTGATCGTGACATTATAGTGTGATGCCACCTTTTAGCCCAGTCAAAATAGGTTTTATGGCTAAAAAAAATATGAAAGTTTTGAAAATTGGTGGAGATGTTTGTTTAAGCATGCTAATGAACATACTAAAAGTCCCCACCGATCAGACTTGAGCTTTCGCCGCCATCTTGGAAAATGTGTACACTTTTTTGGTTTTTTGGAAATAACTTTAAAAATATTGATTTTATAAAAAACCATTAAATACAAAAATTAAAGAGCATTAAATTATGAACAAAAATAATTCATAACATTTTTTTATATGTCTAACAGGAACAAACATAATTGACTTTGAAAAGAGCGCACTATCGCACCTGGGACGCGCAAGCGCGGTTCGCCATCGCGGTGGGGGGAAATACCCGCGCATGTGCATACCATAATTAGCCAAATTAGTTTTACACTAAATGGGAAGGTTTGTTGTATTTTTTCAAATAACTAGGGAAATATTAACTTTACGTAAAAAAAGTTTATTTCAAAAGTTAAAAAACATTAAATTATGTACAAAAACGATTTTATACATTTTTGTCGTAAACCTAACAGGAACGAAGATATTGACTATAAAATGCGCGTTGATAATGGAGGTAGCTTTAAAGCCTCGTTGCAGGCGCTCTTTTTCGAATATCTAACCTGTCCTACATTTCGGCATTCTTTAAACACAAGAAAATAGACTTTAATGTTTTTGGCCATGTAGATAATTAATCATTATTAATTTTATACATAAATGTAGTAAACTTGGGGGTATTCACTATCAGATTTCCATTGCGAATAATTGTTCAAGCTTACCTACTTCAGGATTTACGTGCTTTTTTCGGTACGGGATTCTCCCCTTCGTCAGGCATGTATAGATCGTCTACGGATTCGCTAGCATCGGCCCATTCATCAACTTCTTTCATTCGATCGTCATCATCAACAGGGCTGATGCCATTCTGACATACCCCATTGCAATTATTGCAGGCCGTTGTGCAGTTGATGCCTGCTTTCCGACATCCGCATCTTACTCCATTGTCAGTCTTACAGTTGCAAAACACCATGTTTAAAACTGAATCGGGAGCTACTGCATCCATAGTTGTGATGGGCACAAGAAATTTCTCGTGACGCATCCAGCCCCACAGGCAGTTGGGCCTTTCTTTTCCAGGGGCTCCAAAGTCTTCCTCATTTTAATTTCGATGGCTCGTATTTGAGTGAGTGCATTTAAGGTTTCTTACGATAGTGGTTGAGTAGCAAAATCTCGAAACAACTCACGGAGATTTTTACATTCCAAATCCGATATGTCCATGCCGTCAAAAATTATTTTTGCTAAAGCTGTTTGGGTCAATAAATGAGCTCGGACTGCCCTAGCGTATGCATGGCTTGGCAACATTTTTTCTACTGACGTAGGTGCATAAATCAAAGTTAGTATTTCTTTCAACCCACTTCCGGCCATTATGTACCCAATGCAGCCTAAGAATGACATTAAAAGATGGAATCCACCAAGCCTCACAATGCAACTTGATAATAATGGATTGGATGTTGCTGCGACTATCTCTCGAGCTTTAATATACAGTGGTTGGTCAAACGTGAGTATGCAAGACTTTTGGTGCATTTTAACACACTGCTGGGCAGCATATTTCAGCACAGTGAAAATGGTGTCATACTTGTTTGGTGGTAAATTAACAAAAGGAAGGGGTATTACTTTAGTCTTTTCACAAGGCTAGTTTCTGGTTATACAATGGAAAAATCCTTTCCATTCGGGTATCTGTGGAAGACCTAACCACTTAGCACACATCCAGGAGATATCAGATGGTTTAGGCAGTGGTAAATCTTCCGCTAAAGGATTTAAGACATTCAAATCTTCGATAGTAATTGTTTGTAACCCAGGCCCTCGAAAATTTTCAAACGTTTCTAGAGGAATGATTCTCATTTTGCCTACGGTCGATGCGGATGTAAGTTCGGTTAATTTTTTATCTTCGTCCTGGGTTCCACTGCTGACGCTGGAGTAAAATAAGCAATGCCCCCCATGCTATGAAACGTATTCAGGCCATCGATTGTCGACACATTGAAATTTGCATTGTCAAATACGAATTGGCAGAATGATCCCTCGCGCATTTGGGGTTGCGGATGATTTATGGCTGACATCTCAAGTGTTTGGGCTTCATAGTAAGAAGAACAAAATCCCAAATTCGAGAGCATTGTTATTAAATTCTTGGAACAGAACTTTTTGTACAAAAATAAATCAAGACCATTGAGCAGAGGAGACATAGATGATCGTGGCCTTAGTGCTGATATAATGACGTGAGCTATTGAAGTTACTTTTTTTCCGCCTTAGCAGTCTTTTTTTTAATAATCAAGTGCTCCAAAAAAGATTTTAGGCTTTCTGGAATTCCCTTGTTCACATCTCTGAAAAAATTATCACTTGGAGGGTAGCAATGAGTGTCATAAACTAGTGTCTGGATATCTTCTTTTATTATGGCTGCAGCAGTTTGTACTATTCGTAGACGCTCCTCACGATTATTTCGTATCGTTTTGTCGTACCAAGAGTCTGATAAGACTTTCATTCCAGTATTACGTAAACATATGACAGTAACTTTTTTGGAGTTTGAAGCAAAAATAATGCCATCCCCGTATTTTTGTTTCAACTTATTTCTCAAAGTGATGTCGTCTGGAACTAGCCCTGTAATTTGAGATTTGAGTTCAGGTAGTGAGAATTGACAGTCGTCATTATTATCAAGGAAGAAGGATATTTCGTCTACAGCTGCTGAGGCGTAATCCGACTCAGGCCGCCCTCTCTTTCTGATTGGTGCAGTGTGTAGAAAAAAAGTCATGAAGTAATCTTGGTGATAAATCGCATCAGCTCCAACTAAATCAGCAACGTTTATTATACGACATTGAACTTCCTCTCCCCACTAGTCATGTCTATTCTCTGTAGCTTCAAGAACTTTGTGTTTCATTTCGAGACTCCTAACTTCATATATAGTTCTTCGTCTGTCAGTTGGTTTTTTCTTTTGTCTTGCTTTGAATTCTTCGTCTATCACTGCCGTACAAAAGAAACATTTTGTTCGAAAATCGAACTGAGGTAAAAAAGATCGTAAACTTACCGCGCGCTCTTCACTTTGGGATGTTGACGCGATTTCTGTATTTCTTTTTAAATCAACTTTTATATTTCCTGGTCTGGTGTAATTTCTCCGACACAACGAATGAACCGAAACAGATTTTAAATGTTCCAATTGTTCATGCTTATTGTCTTTTCTTTGGACACTAGCACTCTTTAAAGCGTCGATCCCCTTTTCTCCTACATTCACGAAATCATCATTTGACATTAATTTTATACTTATAAAACATAGTTCCGTATCAGCCATTGTTCACAGACGCACACAGAACGGTGACTAACTATTAACTGGCTAGGAAAATACTAGGGTAAGACCGATTTGGCGCCTTACGGTATGCACATGCACATGTCTTCCAGCCATCGCGATGGGCACCCACGCATGCGCGTCCCTGGTGTAATAGTGCGCTCTTTCCAAAGTCAATTATCTTTGTTCGTGTTAGACTTAAAAATATAATATATGTTTTTTGTGCATTGTTTTTTGTAGAAGCTACCTCCATTATCAACGTTCATTTTATAGTCAATATCTTCGTTCCTGTTAGGTTTACGACAAAAATGTATAAAATCGTTTTTGTACATAATTTAATGTTTTTTAATTTTTGAAATAAACTTTTTTTACTTAAAGTTAATATTTCCCTAGTTATTTGAAAAAATACAAAAAACCTTCCCATTTAGTGTAAAACGAATTTGGCTAATTATGGTATGCACATGCGCGGGTATCTCCCCCCACCGCGATGGCGAACCGCGCTTGCGCGTCCCAGGTGCGATAGTGCGCTCTTTTCAAAGTCAATTATCTTTGTTCCTGTTAGACATATAAAAAAATGTTATGAATGATTTTTGTTCATAATTTAATGCTCTTTAATTTTTGTATTTAATTATTTTTTATAAAATCAATATTTTTAAAGATATTTCCAAAAAACCAAAAAAGTGTACACATTTTCCAAGATGGTGGCGAAAGCTCAAGTCTGATCGGTGGGGACTTTTAGTATGTTCATTAGCATGCCTAAACAAACATCTCCACCAAATTTCAAAACTTTCATATTTTTTTTAGCCATTCGTCAAAATCGGGTCTATTTTGACTGGGGTATTTGTGGGAAATCAGTTCGTGAAATTTCGGATATTCTACAGAAGCCAAAATCCACAGTGAGTGATGTAATTACGAAGTGGAAACGTCGAAGCAGTGAAACTACAGAAAAACGAAGTGGCAGGCCGAAAAAAAAATAGTGAACGCAGCCGTAGAACTCTGAAAAGGGTAGGGAAACAAAATCGCTAGTCCTCGTTGATTGAAATCATTCAGGAGTTCCAAAGTTCGTCAGGCGTTAGTGCTTGCAGCAGGACTGTTCGTCGAGAGTTGAAAAACCTGGGATTCCATGGTTGTTCAGCCGCTAACAAGCCGAACATCACTCCCCAGAATGCGAAGCTTCGATTGTAATTGTGCAAAGCTCACCGTCATTGGACTGTGGACATGTGGAAAAATGTTCTTTGGAGTGATGAATCTCGTTTTACAATCTGGCAGTCCGATGGACGCGTCTGGGTTTGGCGGATGCCCGGCGAGTGCTTCTTACGTGACTGCATTGTGCCGACTGTTAAGTTTGGTGGTGGCAGCATCATGGTGTGGAGATGTTTTTCATGGTTTGGCCTGGGTTCCTTAGTTCCTGTGGTTGGAAACATGAACTCTGAGATGTATGTGGACATTCTGGACAGTGCTGCTCTCCCAACTCTATGACACTATTTCGGGGAAGGCCCATTTCTCTTCCAGTAGGATAATTGCTCCATTCCCACAACGAGACTTGCGCAGGCATGGTTTGACGAAATGGGTGTTCAAAAATTGACCTTCTCAGACCCCCGATCCAAATCCTATTGAACACCTTTGAGACGAATTTGAACGCAGATTTCGTAGCCAACACTCACTTCAGCTGTGATGGACGCCTGAAAGTCAATTCCTATGGACACCTATCAAAAACTGGTGGAAAGTCTCCCCAGACGTGTGCAGGCTGTCATCGATGCAAAAGGAGGACCAACATCATATTAATGTATGCCTCAGGACTCTCCGAGTCCGTACCACTGGGCGTCCGGATACTTTTGGCTAGATAGTGTGTGTGTGTGTGTATGTATATATATATATATATATATATATATATATATATAGTTAAGTTCAATTTTACTGATGTGTCAGCTAATCCTATTTACTCACAACTAATCGAAGAAACTAAGATAGCAAAAAGAACAAAAAGAGGTAAAAATAATAATAAAAGTAAGACTTTTGAAGGTAATTTTTACAAAAATGCTATATTAAAGTTTCAAGAATTGTTTATAAATGATTTTCAATATAAAAAATTAAAAGCTTGGATTTTTTTCTGTCTATAAAAACATATCATTAAGTTATATCATCTATTTTTAAGTACTAAACTAAAGAATTATCATTTTCAGCATTTGGTATATGATTTACTATTAACACAAGCCAATCATTTAAAAATAAACTTATTTAAAAAATATGACAATTCAAATAATACTTATTGTGTAATAAATTATACTAACCTTAATTAAATAAAATAAATTTCAATTGTATATTTGATAAACTACATGATATGTTTCCAGTAAAATAAATAAAAATTAAACGTGCTTTTAAATATACACTGCCTTTGGGTAGACGTATATTTAACTATAATCAGGTATCACAAAATTATTCTCAATCTATCAATTTAAATTGTTTATGTCATCTGCCCAAATACACTAGTTATGTTGACACAGCCCATGGTCATGTAATAACAGGCAATTTAGATATAGTTGATAATTTAGCACTGCGTGAGTTCATGAATTTGGGAACGCTTACTTAGTATCGCTTACTTAGTACTTTAAATAATAAAATGATAGTAAATATCTTAAATGCTGATATAGATAAATTTATTTATAAAATAGCTATTAATTATTCTATCCCAACAGAAGCCTTCAATCTATGGAAAATAAATTTACTGAAGCTAGTACATTCTAAACTACCTAATAATAGTAATTTCTTTGCTCACTCTAATAAAAACTTAAAAGAAGCTATAAAAAACTTACAAGAGTATTTTATAATAACATGTAGATAAAGCTGCTAACAATTTTGCAATTATTTGTAAAAAATATTTTGCGATATGTTTAAAAAAACTGTTAGACAATTGTGATCTGTTTCAGACTTTAAGAGAATCTACCTGTGTAATTATCAAGAAAATTATTGCAAAATACAAACTACTAGGTATAACAGCAGATAACGTTCACTTTCCTTATCTTACTTTAGTTCCTTAATTTCATAAAACACCTATTGCTTTTAGAGCAGTCACCTGTGGTCACAACACTTAGGCTACTAAGGCAAGTGATATACTATTAAATTACCTTAAATCTATATATATAAAACAGTTCCGTAACTGACTCATTCATTCATTCATTCATTCACTGACTGACTGACATACAACGCACAGACCAAACCGCTGGACCTAAAGGGCTGAAATTTTGCATGGCGATTCTTCTAATAGTGTAGGGGTGCACTAAGAAAGATTTTTCAAAAATTCTTCTTAGATTTTTTTTAATTAAATTTTCAAGCTGTTTTTTAAACTTTTTTTACGTTTGCATTTAAAATAATACATTGAGGGTTATAAAATTTATATCACGAGAAAGATCATAAAAATTCCTTCAAAATGAAATTTTTTTCGAATTTTTACCTCCATTTCCTGATTTTTGGTGAATTTTTAAAGATTAATTTTTAGAATTTAATTTATTAAATGCCGATCACGTGATTTCTTTTTCTGGTACTTTCAATAAATTTATCGTCACGTGCGTAACAACTAAATAGACAAAAAGATATTTTTTTTCTTGCTAATGCGGCAGACGATTGGACATTATTTTGTCTATAAAAATATCCCTTACGATTTTTTATAAATATATATTTTTTTTCCTACGTCAATTGTATATATTGATCGTCGTATTTATTATATATATATATATATATATATATATATATATATATATATTGGCATTAATTGCATACATTGACCGTTGTATTTAATTTGAATGTACTCCGTAGCGAAGTGCGGGTTTTCAGCTAGTTAATATATAAAGTAATAACTTCTGGTATTTGTGGAATAATTGATATTAGCCTAAGTCTGGTAAGAAAACTACAAACATTAAATAATTGTAAATCTATAGTCACATTTGATTTCAAAGATTTATTCAACAATATCAATATAATTGATTTAAATAGGGTAATTATAACTTTAGTAAAAAATAATATTTAATACTTAAACAAAGAATTTAAACTAACTCATTTCAATAGGCTATTAGATTTTGTAACCAAACATAATTATATAGTACACAATAATAGTATATACTTACAAGTAAAAGGTGTACCACAAGGTGGAAATGCTTCCAGTATGCTAGCCAATTTATATTTACATTTTTTTGAAGTTGACAATATTAATAATATTGTTAATAGCAATTACCAAATATTTAGATATATTGATGACATAATTGTAATTAATAACAGTAATAATAATATAGCCCTAAATTTTTACCCTCCTAATCTAGAACTAGTACAAAGTAGCCAAGATAAACTTAATGTAAACTTCTTAGATATAAACATAAAAATAAATTCTCATAGTAATTTTACTTTTGATCTTTATGATAAAAGATCAGAATATGACTTTAATATAGTAAAATATCAAAATTACTTAACATGCTTACACAAATCTGTATTTAATAATATTATTGTTAATCAACTAGTAAGAATAAATAGGCTTTGTTCTAAGGACAAAAGGCATAAGCATATAAAAGAATTGTTAGTAGTGCTAAAACGTAATTATTACCCTGACAGTCTTTCAAAGCACATAATTGGTTGTTTAGATTTAATGAATAGCATGTTCTGTTACTAATAATTAGTAATACAAAACTAAATGATTAAAGTTAGTAAATCACTACTAAAAAAAGTAAATAAAAACTAGTGTAATTAAAATAAAAATAATAACTCTTAGTCATAATAAATGTCTAAGTTAACTTAGGTAATTATTTCCTATAAAACAGTTTCCTTTGTAAGTCTGCTGGTGAACCCATTTGCTTCATGGTTGCAATGTTTGTGACGTTAGTCTTCTTGCGGTCTCCTTAACTTAACTTTCACTTTATCTGGCGCCGAGTTTGGTGTTCAATGATAAAGCCACTGATTATTCACTTCTTCTGTTTCTGATGGATTGTACTGTGTCTAAGTATGTTTATTGCTCAGATCATACTTATTAGAAACAATTCATTGGTTTTTAGACAGTATCGGCACCGCTGATGACAAGATGCTGTCTAAAACCCATTTTTCACTTATCTTTTCATGTTTTTAGTTCCTGGCTCTTGTGGTTATGAGCATTTACTGGTTTTTCACTTTCAACTGTGTCTTATATATATATACACTATCTAACAATAAGTAGTATTTGACACCTGTGATAGAAAAGAGAAACAAAATTTATTCATATTCAATAGTTGGTAGAGCCTCCACGAGAGGCAATTACAGCCTCAGCCCTCTGGGGCATGCTTTCCACAAGTCCTTGTATGACGGCTAGTGGTATTTTCTTCCAGTCGACTTGGAGAAGACTCGTAAGTTCCTTCACCGATATTTTGGATGGTTGTTGCACCCCTTAATTCGGCGATCCAACTCGTCCCAGAAGTTCTCGATAGGGTTCAGGTCCGGGCTCTGGGCAGGCCAGTCCATTCGGTTAACCCCATTGTCACCATACTAATGTATGGTGGACCTCGTAACATGACATCTGGCGTTGTCGTCCTAGAAGTAACATGGGTCCAACCCGTAAAACTGCCACAACGTAGGAAGCACACTGTCATCCAAAATAATGCGTAGGCGACGGCGTTGAGCTTACCATGAATTGGGATCAAGGGTCCTAGTCCATACCAAGAGAAACACCCTCAGACCATAATTCCACCTCCGCCGAACTTTACTGTGGGCACAATGCCTACAATGCATGGAGGCGATCTCCAGGCTGACTGCCAACTGACAACTGCCATCACCCAGACCCAGACAACTGCCATCAGACCCAGACAATCCATCAGACCCAGACAACTGCCATCCGAACGGTAGAGAGTGAACCTTGATTCGTCACTCCAGAGAACACGTTTCCACTGATCTACGGTCCACTTTCGACGTGCTTTGCACCACATTAACAGAGTAGCGTGGTTGGAAATTTGTGATTAAAGGCTAATGGGCGGCAGCACGACCATGAAAACCATGCAGATGTGCTTCCTTGTGGATGCTTCATCGAAACAACACTCGCGGATACCTGTTGGAACTCTTTGAGTATGTGGGCCATCGGTTGTGTGCGGTTCTTCCGAATTTCTCTGGACAGTACGCTTTGGTCTCTATCTCCCAGTTTCATGGGTCTGCCGACTCGGGACACATTTCGACAATCACCGCTCACCTTCCACTTCTGAATCACATAGGCCTGTAGCGTCTTGGGCCTTTTTCGGTGAAAAGGGCCACCCAGGCAAAAGAGCTCTTCCTTTACGAATGCTGCATTTCCAAGAAAACCATCGTGGGTCGCTCCTGCAACCCCTTCCCCCGGCCAGCTGGCTGAAAAAACAAAAGGAGAAAACAGTGCGTGGGAGGCAACCAGAGAGGGTGGCTGTTTGTTGAGCCTCGAATTTGTCCGTCGAACAAGGTGCGGGAATGCGCTGTTGCGGACCGATTGCCTGAAAATTCGTCTCTCGGCTCCCCGGGTTAGTCCTAGTGACTTTTGGAGAAAGATATCTCTATTGAGAGACTTTTTGAAAGATATTTGGTTCTTATAAAATCTCTCATATGCAGAGGAGCCTAAACTCTCTGACTTGTACATACTGTAAATTTTTATTTGTTTAATACAAGCTCTGTGTGATATAATTGTCTCTCGTGTGTCTCATTTTCCACCGAGGACGTTACAGGCCACTGTCGATTTTGGGTAATTCAGCTCGCTAGATATGTCCGTTAAGGATCGACCATTTCTATGATACCCAACGATTACATCTCTCTCGACATCAGATTCTGTACTTCGTGGCATCTTGCATGCGACTAATGCCTATGTTGTTTCCTACACGATATTTAACGGCTGACAGAGTGATGTATATCAGGACCGCATATATCGTCATTTGCATGGGTTTCCAAATACTTATTGGTAGATAGTGTATACAGGGGTCCCTACCAGGGGGTGTAAAGGATACATGTGGGAACCACATATACAGGGTTCCCACCTATATCCGTTACACCCCCCTTAACTTCTAAACGGAGACAGCTTAGGCCATAAAGTTGGTGTCTAGGTATAGTAAAAAGGCTATGCGCTACTCGATGAGACAACTTACAACGCCATCTATCGGCAAATTTTGGAATTAGCATTTTTATCTAAAAAACGGTACGAGATACGGGCAAAAAGTCAATTACAAAGTTGTTCAGCATCATCGATTTAGTAAGAAAAGTCACCTTGCGTACATTCATACTTAAAACAGAATGTAGAAAATGAACATTTGTTTGGTCACGATTTCGAAAATTGTCACGTTATAAAGAGTGGAATAAAGAAAATGAGACACTTTCCTATCTTCAGGATCATTTATTTATGTTGCTGAAAATTCTCTCCATTAGCCATTATACACATTTGCACTCTGGACTGGATTTCTCGCCGCACATTGTACAACATGGCAGGTGTTACAGAGGCACAAGCATCAGTAATGCGTCGTCGAAGATCCTGCAATGTTGGCGGAGGAATTGCATATACCTGCCCTTTTATGTGTCCCCATAAGATGAATATCTGTTTTAGCAAGATATTGGTTATTAATTAACCTTAAAACAATAGATGCATGCGTGTGTTGGAGCAAGAAAGGAAGACAGAGCATTGGCCTTTAACATACATTTATTTAATAATTCACAAAATTCAATTAAAGTGTAATTGCTACTAGCACAATATTCTCTTTCATATTAACATTTTACATACGAGAACTCAGAAGCAGACGCAAACTTTATGGTCAAAGTAATGATTTTTAGAGTCTATGGGGAGGCACTTACTACAGCTGAAGTATGCAGCGATGAAAGATGGCATCGACGACAGGGACCCAAAATCACATCATATACAGGATCATCTTGGCGGGTTACTGGCACCTCTCCTAGACTCTGAGGTAGACGAGACTCTCTATGATCTGAACTCTAAGAAAAAAGTCTGAGATAAATCTGGACCTCCTCTTCTTTTTCCTTGGAGGGGCTGTTGTCCGTTTATGGAGGGCAATTCTGGCCCACCCCTTATTTTCATTGGGCAGTGGGCTATTTTTCTCTCAGTAGTTCGTGCCCCAATTGGTTCCTTACTATACTGTCCCTGTTCATAGTCTACGAAGTACCTCCCCACCATAATTTTCATTTGCAATACCACTTTGACCCCTGTCATCTGAAGGTTTTACTGTGGGCCATAAAATAACGACCATCTATCTTGCAATATTTCTAGACTTTCGATCGCTATCAATGGCCACACCGACAGCTATTCTTCTATTTCCTCCTGATATACAAGCCCCTATTTACCCCTGCCTCTGCAGCCTTTACAATAGATTTGTTCTTGGCCACACACCGTGGGGAATTATAGCATTCCGCTTCTACAGATGTCTTATGCGGAGAGGCACCGTCACATTGGAACCATACATTTCTTAGTTGGTGCAACAGTAGATTCTCAACAAAGTCGGTTATTACATCCTGCAGAATCTTGTCCCGTTAACGTTCCCTCGTAAAATCCTGGTCCAATGAGCCTGTCATGAAAAATTCCGCACCAAACATTTACCGACCAGCGTACTTGATGTCGAACTTCGACAGCATATCTCGGATTTTCCATCGACCAGGTATGAACGTTCTGTCTATTCCACATTCCGTTGCGCGAAAAACATGCCTCATCTGTCCACATTATGTCAGCCAGGAATGTTGGGTGGACCTCTAAGTTATTTATCCCAAATTTGCATCACGTGTACCGTCTCTCAGTATCTCTTGGCAGCAATCCCTGCACGGGTGGGATCGGTATGGATGAGCACCTAAATCATTGAGGATTTTCTAAACGCGGCTTTTTGAGAGGCCACAATTGTCACTGATCATTTTAGTGCTGCTCTGAAGATGGGCGAGAGCGTATGCTAGCACATCTTCCGGTTGCACTTTGCGTCCTACATTACAAGGTCTACGAACTCGAGGTCGGGTGGTCACGCAGCCCGTCTCCCTTATTCGTTTTACAACTTTTGCGATGGTCTGCCGTGTAGGATGCGGGCCTACAGGAAAACGTTTATGATACAGCCTTCCAGCTGCTTTTGCCTTACGCCCACATTCACCGTAAATTAACATCTCGCAATACTCTGTAATGCCAAATTTTGCCATAACCCTCAGCTTTAACGTACAACCTAACAAAAACATCCTTTTTATACTACACAAGTCTCTATTGAACAGGTATGACGTTCCATCCTCATTTGCATAATACATGAAATCCGTGTGATTTTTATACCAGACATAGTTGTTTAAAGTTTTCATAGTTTGTAGAGACATTCAGTAAAACTGGCAACTGGTGGAGATAGAACCACGGTCCTCATGAATACGAATCACTTGCGTTTCCCCTGCACCACAACACAGGCTGGTATTTAGTCCGTGAGGTGGTCTTTACGAGCTTTGCTCGCGATTCACGACGGCATAGTGTTGAAAATCACGACCAAACATATGTTCATTTTTTACATTCTGTTTTCAGTATTAATGTGCGCAAGGTGTCTTTTCTTACCAAATCGATGATGCTGAACAACTTTGTAATTGACATTTTCCCCGTATGTCTTACCGTTTTTGAGATAAAAACGCCGATTCCAAAATTTGCTCCTCAAGGGGCATTCCAAAAGGGGCTCCCGGATAACCCCAGGTATCATGCAGTTGCTGCTTTCCGAATGACGACCAGACATGACTGCCTTTATGCCCACCTGCATCGACTTGGGATCGTCGACAAGCCTACTTGCCCCCTCTGCTGCAGCAACGCAGTGATGACTGCAGACCACCTCCCTCTTTGCCCAGCCTTGAAAGAGAGTTCTATTTACTCCTGTTACTGGAAGGCAAGGGAAGTCTTATTTTGTTTAACAGTTGAATTCTTCCCTTTTCTTTTATAGTTCAATTTTTAGTACTTGTTTGAATTTTTGCTTGTCTTATGTAACATCTTGGTGAAAGAATTGTGTTCCCATTCGCCCGCTGCATTGGAGAAAAAGAAGAAAAAAAATTCCAAAACAAACCCTTCATTATTTTTATAAACATTGCAAAGCATATCTAGTATGGATACATTTTAATTGAATAAATATTTTCCTTCAAAGTTTCATGCCTCTATTGATACTACAGAAAAATAAACACATTTTACACCTTAGCTTATTTAAGATTCAACAGATCTTTTCTGAGCTAGAAACAAACTGTTCTGAAATAAACCCTTGTTCACCATTTTTCAAATAGATTAAGCCCTTTTTTGTTCTTGGTCCCTGTAAATTTGTGTAAACAGAAATCTACAGCATAAATAATTAAAAAGATAACAAAACTGAAAATTTTACAGGAGATGAAGCATTGTTTCCTCATCATTTCTTTCAACAATGCTGGTAGATCAAATAGCATGTTTCTCATTAACCTGATCCTAGAAATAAACAGATTAGAGAACCTACAGAGGCTGTTCACACATTTTTTAGACGATGTATATTGCATTCACAAAACTAAATTACATAAAATTCTTGTGTTTTAAATGTTCTATTTGACATCCCTTATTCTGAACTATCTTTCGACACCGCAATTTCCAGGATAATAATGCCTTTTGAAGTGTCAGAAGAGGTATTCTATTCCATTCCTCCTGAACAGCTTTCCAGAGTCCTGTAAGGGTTTTGGGACGACGTTTGGATAATGCAGATTTTAAAAGTCCGAAAGCACAAAAATCCATAGGTGATACATCGGGAGATTTAGTAGGGATATCAGTGAAGGGTATGGCCTTGATACCAGTTTTTTGTTCCATTTCTTTTAGGAAATTTACAGTGGATTTTGATGTGTGACTGCTAGCTTTGTCCTGATGGAGACTCGCAAATTGATGGCACTGTGGGTAAAGCGATGGTATTTCATTCAGAAAAATTGGCGATAAAATATGTTCCTGATAGCATTTGGAATTAATCTTGACATTTTTTTCCACTCTCTTTATTTTTAACTTGCCATTATAAGAAAAACCAGCAACAATCATGAATCCCTTAGAAAAACTTTCTTTCGATTTTTTGAACCATGTACTTAAATTTTTTTCTCCCCTTTTATGATAATAAATGGCTCTTTTTTTGTTGCAATCATTTAAATACACCCATGATTCATCTATTGTGACAATTGTTTTCCATTTTTCTTTGGATAAGTGTTTCTCATATAGAATTCTGCAGCATGTCCTGCGTTCAACGATATGATTTGGAAGAAGACGATGCACATTGCGTTTTTTCGCTTTCTTAAGATTTAAATCAACGTTTATCATTTTGTTTACAGTGGACACTGAGCATTTTTATGATTTTGCAACTGTCCTTTGACTAGGGGGATTTTCTTTTAACATTAAACAACGTACCTTTGCAATAGTCGAAGGTGTCCGTTTTTTCCTTGGATACTTGTTTGGAATTTTTGTCCCACTTGAGGCTCCAATTTGAAGTTTTTTCCCTTTCTTGTTGACGATATTATCTATCGACGCTTTAGATATCAGAAAACCATGACTCTCACATCGTTTTTGGATAACGGAGTATGCATATTTCTCTTCAGAAAGAGCATAAATGTAGCCTTCGAACCACTGCTTTGTTAAAAACGCCATTTTGAATAAAAACAAAATTTTCAAGCCGCAGACGATAATTTTGACTTTCAAAAACATAGTACAATTGCAATTATTTCTTTTGAAGCAAACGACTTTTTATTACCGCTTACCAAAATCGTCTAAAAAATGTGCGAACAGCCTCTGTATTATGTACACCACTGAGCACAACTGGATTGCCTGCACCAGAAAGGGCAATCATTTAGAATGAAAATATACTTCAACCACTCACATAGAAAATACAGTACAAAAGTTATTATAACTTAGTTTAAACACACATTAAAATAAGGATAGCAAGAGATATACGCAAACTAAAATAAACATGTTAAATTTTTTTAAATCAATAAGGAAAAATTCAAAACTAATTATTCTTAGACCGTATAAATATGTAATATACTTTTTTTTGTTACCTCTCGATCACAACTGATTAATGATAATAATCTGATTTATGACTCCTCCTGAAAACAGATCTATTAATCCTAGTATTGTGATTTTGGATATTAGCTTATGGAAATGAGATAATTTAGAACTATACTGAAAATAAATGTGTAAATGAAAATGTAATTTCAAAGTTTATCAAGTTCAAAGTGAATCAACAAGTCATGACTACTGCAATCTAATTTATAATCAATTATACCAAGGTTTCTAAAATAACATTTTCATAATCCTTACAATTATTATGTATTTGAAACAATTCTTTGGATAAAGGGGAAAAAATATTACTACTAGAACTATAGTCTGTCATGCTCTTTCAAGCTTGATGGTTCACATCTAAATGAATTAAATTCTATGTCTCTAATGCACAACTCCAAATTATTTATATAAACTAATTGAATGCCAGCCCATAGCTGAATAACTAAGGGGTTAGTCTTCAAAACCAAAATCTGCAGGCGTGAATCCTACAGCAGTCATACATATTTAGCTTTCAAAATTGGCTTTGAACTGTAGATCTTCGTCAATTACATTGCAAAATACAACAATAGCAGAAGTAAAAAAATCTGACCTGAGAATACTGTTCAGAGCCACAAGACAGTGGTGTAGCAAGGGGGGGGGGGGGGGGGGGGGGGCAAGGGGACTATCATACCCCAGGCACTACTCATAAGACCATGAGGGGAGACCAAAAAGGTATCGTGCCCCGGGCACCAGTTATGCTCGCTACGCCACTGCCACAAGAATCTTTTTTTTGTTCATAATAAAATTATGCCTGAAGGAATGAATAGTAGGCTATTTAGAAATACACCTTTAATTTTTTTTTATTATTGCTAGTGTTACTGAAAAAGAGACCATGCAAATAAACATTTCTCATTGCTGTCTCTGATTTAATCTGAAAATTTTCAATCTTATCCTTTGTTTCTTGAGTGTTATAGTCATCTTTTGTAACACAAGATATAACACACGACTTCTTTCATTGAAATAAATATATATACAAATATTACCAAAGAGAATTTTTTAAATTCAACTATCACAAAAAAGGAATTGTAAAACAAACAGTGATGAATATTATCATAAATCTATCCATAATAAGTTAGGAACTGCAACTTTTTTTAATTAAAGATAAATTTAAAGAAGTTGAAGCTGTAAACTAGAAATATAAACTTGAAATTAGTGAGTTGTAATAAATGAAGTTTGGTGATAATGTCTTATTCTTTACAGTGCTTAAATTATACATATATAGATAACTTCTTTTGCATCCTTTCTAGACTTAATAATTCCATTAATCATACATATTTATCCTGGCTTGGAATATTGGCCTCTTAATTATTTTAGGCATCTCCTAGTATATGCAAACATTTTATCTCAATATCCTATTGCATTCCAACTAAATTAAAATGGGAACTACATTCTCTTCATTAGTACTGAAAGCTGCAGTTAACCTTAAAAATTTCCTGCTATATAAAAAGCTCTCTTGAAAGTCTCCCCTCCTTCCTAAATTAGACAAAATCTACAGCTCAAGTCCATGTACACAAATCTGCAAAAAAGGTGAAAATCAATACCTTTCACATTGTATGCATTAATGCTCTAATGCTAATGCAAGCGAACTTTCCATCTCACTTTAATTTCTTCAGTCTGAGCTGATTGCTAAACTCCCAATCAACTATGTAGATTCTGAGTTATAAAGTCTGAAATGAAAATGGCATTTCCTTAAAGAACTGGCACATAGTCTGACGCTATTTTCCCACTAATGTGCTTCTATCACCTTCGGTCCAAGTCATGAGGAATTATACACTTAACAAACACAAGCTTGGACTCATCTGCTATTAAATAAGTGCAATAAAAAATCAGTCTCTTAGAATTTACAGAAAATTTTTCTGAACATCTAATGTATTTTTATATAAAATTTGAACTTCAACTCAAGTTTAGGTATATATATAGAAGGATTATTTACAATGACTAATTCAATGAATTTCATAAAATAAACTGCCTGGAATAATTTAGTATTACAAAGCAGAAAATTGGAATAAACAGCCAAACTTAACACATAGATTATAAAATGACAGCAAAAGTAAAATTAATATTTTATTCAAGTATTAATAATACAATACTTTATGCCAAAGTTCATATAAAACAGTGGTGATACGATTATATTAGAATTCAAATTGATGTAAAGGAGCATTATGAGGCATAGATAAAAGGTTTCAATCAATTGGATGACAAATATTGAAATGAGGAAAAAAATTATCACAGTTACAAAATTAAAATGTACAACTGCACTTGAAGCTTTAAGCAGAAGCTTTAACTCTGGTGTTTGCAGGAATATAGAGCTTGAACTCTGCAGGCAGTTCATCTTCAGAATACAATCGATCTGAAAAATAAACCCTACGAACCCGGCAGTTAGCATGAATCTGTAAATAAAAATGACTGTATTTAATACATGATACATGAATATTAAAATAAAAGATATTTTTTACTCTCTCATGTTATAGATAAAGGAGGAAGTTTAGGAATCCTAATAATATATACATTAAGTTTTAACATAGTCGTTAAAATATCTAACTACCCCAGTGTGATTCGGTAATTTACAGTTTATTAATCAGAATTTTCACTGGTTCCTATGATCTTTTCACTAAACTTTTGAGCAGTACAATCCAAATTAAGAGCAAATTTCAGCATTATGAGTAAGATTTTTTTTCCCTTTTAATATCAGTATGTGTCATATTGAGTCTAGTAATTTCATGGCTACAAACTATCGAAGGAATCTCTAACAATGAGAGGAATGGAAATCTTTCAAGAAGGTAGCACATGATTATTTATGCCACAAGTATAATCCTGAAAGCCAATCACGGGCTTGTTATATCACAGGCCACTATTTTGCTGTAGCTAAGTTCAGCAGATGATGTGGGATGTATGCCAAAGCACTTACCCATAAGTCAGGTGTAAAATTATCGCATTGCAGCATTATCCTTACATATCAATCATAAATTAATATACAGTAAAGAGGAAATATTTTTTGACTAGAGAAAGATTGATGTTTTGTGATTTTTTGATGTTATTTAAATAGTTCTGAGACACTAGAATATAATTGATTTTGTATTATGTGAATAATTCTTAAATACAGTTTAATATTGTGCTTTTAATAGATAAAATTTTCTCTGTTAAGTAAAGAATGAGACTTGTGAAAAAGTTGATATACTTCCTTGAAAAATAAGCTGAAATATTTCTTTGAAAAATTAATACAGGAACCTTATGTTGAATATTATATAAGGTCTCTTCACCTAAGCACATAATCCGCATTGCCAGTAATATTAGGGACTATCCATCAATTCATAAATTAGTATGTTTTAAACAAAAATTTTTAATCTCACAAAACTGTTAGGAAAACAGATTATGATTTTCTTAAATTTAGTTTAAGAAGCTGAATTTTAATATGAGGAATTTTTCTACAATTTTTCTAATAATTAGTTTTTTTAGACTTTACCGTTTATCAGAACACTTTTATACATAATATGGGCAATACTGTTGATAACAGTACATGGTTAAATCTTTGCATTAGAACTGAAAAGCTTGGCAATCATACTTATACTCAAAAATCTAGCTACTATACATAACAATGTTCTGTTAGAATATTCATATACATCAAGTTCTACATACACTTGAGTTATCTGGTTTTCATTCCCTATGTTATTGTAGCGTGGAATTTGTCGCTACAGTTAGGTTGTGCCTATTTTGCCCCAATTTAAATGTAAAATTTATTTAATGCCATGAAATATTTAAATTCAGTTACTTTTCAAGCAATAGTTAATGTTAACAAATGTGTTTCTTATCCTAGCCTTAAATTCTGGGTGAACTACCCATAACGTCGTTTTTACTTAATCAGTCACATCTGTTCGTGAATTGAAACAGCTCAATATTGTTAAAGAAACCATTACAGTTCTCTTTCCCAGGCTCCTTTTAAATTACGGTTTCCTGTTTACTGGCTAACAAGCAACGTGCCATCTATCAAAATCCCATTCGAAAGCAGTCTTTCATTACGTGGCGCTTCAGGGAACGTTTGTCAATTATTGCTACAAAGCACGTCAGCAGGTAAGCTCGGAAAGGTACTCACGTTAATTGGTTCAAGGCAGTTTCTGAGAAAACTGCTTTGGCACAAAATCGCCAAGTTTTGGCGAATTTTGAAGGTTGCCAGGTCTCACCTGCTCAGTCAATTACCGCTTTTAAAATCTACCGCGCCTTTATGTCATAAGCACATGGCTGCAACTTTTCTCCTGTTATCGCCCTTTCTGCTAAATGCGCTCCCTTCCTTCCCCGAAGGTAGGCTACGGCGCTTGGCATGTTGGCACGCAACTTTATCGCAACCCTCGCTCCCTCACTTCCTAACTTGGAAGAACTTGGATAAACAGATTACGATATTTTTCTGAATATATAGGTCGGTTCCTCGAAGCACCTCCAGAAGGCAGCTTTTTGCCTAATTCTAGAGGAGGCTATACCATTTTCTTTATATGTATTTTTATAGACCATGACGGTCATTTTTCTTGTAACTGACTTTACAGTTTTTATGTGAGAACTTCAATCCTGAAGTAAAATTATGTATTGCAGTAATTTTGTACTACGTAAGGCCTAGTAATAAGTATAAATTTGAGTCGACCAAGAAAGCTTAGTTATTTTCATTTAATTTTTTGACTTGATATCCTGCCGGGATAGTAGTTGACGTTGGAACTTCCTGAGGTTATCTAATCCTTCGCAAGAATTGCTTTACAATCATTTATCAGCAAACACAAACTGAAGAATCCTGACTTCGACAGAATGTACATTTTCTTAGTATCAGGTTTTGTGTGAAATGATGAAATGTTCCAATTAGCGATGCTCTTCAGGTATTTCTTTCCATTACGTTCCTGAGTTGTTCGTCTCCATATTTTATGGCATTCCTGACAGTACCTGGGGTACTTCACCTGTTCTCTTTGTGTTCCGGCTGGCAGACGTCCTAGATGCGGTGGACCTTCCTCGAAGAATTTCTCATTCCTTTTTTTTAGTGAACGATTCACGCTCCCTTTTTTTAGTGAACGATTGACTGAGTTCATCATAAATATATTCATCATACACTTTCGGCCAAATTTTCTTTTACGAACATTGTGTCGTCAAATTCCATGAACTATAGTGCCGTTCCTTCACCAGTATAAACTACGAGGCCGTTCTCCTTCACAGATATGATGCTGTAACCATCCCATTTACTGATAAAGGACATTTTCACCTGTACAGATAAAGGTGACACAATATTTCCACTTCATAGATAATGGTGCCGTAATATGTCTTTCGTGCACAGACTAGGTGACACATAACTCTCCGTCACAGTTATGTAAAGTGAATGCCAAAGAAACTTTGTGCTACTGCAGTTATTAAAATTAATATAACATGGAAAATATAAAAAAAAACCAAAAACATGCCAAGTTATATTCAAGGGGTTCAAAATTAATAGACAAAAATATTTATGTGAAAAAAGTATGCAGTTTGTTTTTATAATGAATAGTTAAATTTAAAAACTTTTTCACTAGTCATATTCAACACATTAGAGAAAATTAAATCCATTAAAAGCACAGAATCAAACTGTATTTAAGAATAATTCACACAATACAGATTGATAAATAAAAACACACATGTTCTGGGTTCTCAGATTGATTCAAATACCAACAAAAAGCCTCAAATTCTTCTACAATTAATATATATATATTAATAAATGATTATCACATATAAGTATCATTACAATGGGAGAAAGGAAGTATTGGAAATTGTTCAACATCAATGTGTGGAGGACATCATAATTGCACATTCTAAGCACAACATTGGCTAACATTTTGATTCTATAGAACTACTAATGGTAGACATACCTAGATTGCACTATTTCAGTCAATCAAACTAAAATGTTAGCAATGATCTAGTCACAAATTTTAAAATTCCCTCACTACAAAGCAGCTACTTTTATGTCAAACACCCTAACTATCATTATTCTAAGATTTCCTACAAGACTATTTGATCAATTGAAGAACTTGATTTTTCTATAAAATACTGATAAAGAGAATACTTCCATATCTCAAACAGGTGAGATATTGTCCAAGGATTAAATGGTATTTTCTATGTGAGTAAACTTAAATGATAAACAAAACTCATTCTACAGAGAACCTACATGCACACTTTCCAAATATGACATAAGAATGTATGTTTAGGACCTTGAACTCCCATGTGTACAACATTAAGACTATAGGATAACCATGTTATATTTCACATTAAAACAGTTTTAAACCCTCAACCTAAAAATGTAAATTACAATTTTTTTAATGGACAATTTTTCTAATATATGAAGATATGCAGAAATTCTCAATGTACTAAACAAATGTATGTGTTATAATTTCTCATTGTTAAGTTGAACTATTATAGTTGTACCAGTTCTTTTTAAGCAAACAGTATCCAATTTAAGCCATTAAACTTGGAGCTATAACTATCAGAGTTGAATTAACAATGAAAGAAAAAATTTCTCTCCAAAATTTGAATTTCATACAAACAGATGCTACATTTTTAACTTTTATATAGAATAAGTTACCACAGACTTCCTGTCAGATTTTTTGCTTTTAAAATGTCATAGAGTAATTTCAAGCAGTTTTTTTTTTTTTAAATGTAACTATAAAACTCAAAGTTTTGAACAAAACATTGTTACAATTGTTATGAGTTGAAAGTATATTTGATTGAGAAAATCAAGAAAGACTGAAGATATATAAAAAAAAAAAAAAAAAAACTGATCAACAAATTCCATTTCTATGAGATAAAAATTAATTATTTTACTTCTTAAGAAACAAGTAAAATAATTTCAATATATGAATCCTCACAACTCAAGTAGAATTCAAATTATAACAGCAACACTACAAAGCAGCACACAGAGTTATACATACTTTACTCTTTTTCTTTATAGATTTAACAAGGAAAATTTCAATATAGTTTATAAAAGAAAGACAAAAAATTTTGCCAAAGAAAATACAAACCTGTACTCTCAAAGTTTCAACATAATTAGTTCCATAAGCACGCCTAGTAAAATCTGCTAAATTAAACTGAATTTGATTCCAACCATCATCTAACCTCAAAGGCATAGTGCATATAAAAGGCTTAACTCTTGTAGTACTCTGATAATTGCTGGCACGGAATCGTCGTCTGACATTTTTATCATCAACAATCTGTAAGGAAAGTTTTATAGGTAATATTAATGCATGAAAAAATGTACACAGCATACTACACAATATATTTGCCTAGAGAAAGGAATTATGTTTTTTTAATGCAAAAGACAGAACCTAATGACAAAGAATAATCCTTAGTATAAAGAATGGAATGTAAATTCACATAAAGAACTAAAAAGAAACTTAGATTTATTCTATATATTTATTAAGGAATTTAAAGAACAAAACTTTTTTTTTTTGTATTCTTTAACAAATTTAAACAGACATTTCCAAAAGACCTAATGATCTCTTAGCCTATTGAAAATTTCAACAAAATTACACAGTTTGGAATTTTTATTGTAAATTAAAAAATAGTATGAGATGCAAAAGTTAATAGGGAAACTAAAAGATCAACACATAATCTAGAATGCTCTATGGAACAGAAGAATGATCAACTACAAGTTGACAGATTTAAAAAAGTGGTTAAATTAATCAAAATTGTTAACTTATCAATTTTATATAAATAGAAAAATAAAGTAAATTATTGCAATACAGCAAAAATAAAGAAATTTTAGATTACACTGATCATTCTCTATAATTTCTTATCAGAAAAAAAGACTTCTAAAAAGCAGAATATTTAAAAATCTGTGAATAACATATATAATAAATTATAATAATTGATTTTCATAGTAAATTAATTACAGAAAAAAAAGGTAAGACAGCATAGATAGAGGTGTCTTTAAAGTAAGATAGAAACATAGCCACAAATCAGTGAAAATTGGAGATTGTAAAATAAAATTTTAAAAAATAGAATGGTTCAGGACCTTCTATTATATTAATCCACATGGTTCTATATATCAGTAATATTCTAATTTAAAGATGCTGATGGCAGAAAATAAAATTTTAACTAAAAGTATGTCAGTGACAGAGAACAGTTTTTTCTAAACCACTAGTAATACATCTATTATCCACTGAATTTGAAACATAAATAAATTCAAATATGATAGTCATTTAAGCCTGTTATGATGTATACTTCTGTTAAAAAAAAAAAAAAAAGAAAGAAAGAAAAAAAAAAAAAAGAAATCATGTAATATAAACACAAGACTTTATACTGTTCAACACTATACAATTCTCAAAATATATTTTTAACAAATAAGAAAAACAAAGGTTTTAATAGATCAAATAAGTATGCTTACCTGTACTTCAAAGGTAAAATATTTTTTTAAATTCTTAACTATTAAAACTAAGAAAGGAAGCTTGATACCCAAGGTTTTTCTAGGGTCAGCAGGACAGGTGATATATGCCGTACTATTAAAAAATAATAATAATCAAACAGATATCTTAATACCTTTAATAACAATTCATTAAACTGATAGATACATTAAACACAAAAGTAGCAATCAAGAAAATTATTCAATGAAATATATTTTATCATAAAATTATCAGTGTGACCGCTCAAAGAAAAAATAGCTTGTTGGTCCCAATTGAAAAATATTTTAGTATAGCAATTGATTCTTCTGAATAGCATCAGCATTATTAAAGCAATAAAGCTATTACAATAATTAAGACAGACACAAAAATAAAAAAAATCTATATTTTTGTCATGATCTATGCTGCAGTAGCAATTTAAAAAATAATACCCTTAATTTAAAAATAACTTAAAGAACCACTAGAAATGCATACAAATATATTAGATAAACATTAGAATCTGAACTATAAAATGGTTGTTGGTAATAAAAAATATCAGTGAAAAGCACTTCAAGTTCCAGCCAAAAGAAATTTACTCCTATCAAGATGAATTTTTACATTTATATTTATATATTACTTAAATTGGACTGGAATACTAAAATAACATATCTGCTTATGTAAAATAAGATTACATATTAGTGAATATTCTCAATGATGGCTCAGGGCTGCTTTAGCTGATATGAAAAATGTAATAAGACTTTTTTTTTTCTGTTTTACACATACACACATGCACATACAGATAGATGTGCTTGTGTAACAATTTAAGAGTACTTAAGCACACTCCTCAAAGTTTGGTACTTAAACCAGTATCAAACAAAACCTTTATACAGTAATAATTCTAATGCTCTTCTCTCACTCTTTTTAATAAATTTATTTTGTAATCAAAAGGAACAACAACTATCAATTTTTTTCTAATAGTTAACAAAAAATTATTCAACTGGCAATGATGACTTACCTTACATTGTTTCCAATGATTTCTAAAACTAAAGATTGAATATCATTGTCTGTGATTCTTTTTATATGGCCATTTCTCACCTGAAAATATAATATTTTAATAAATTTTAAAAATGACTACAGAGGCTGTTCGCACATTTTTTAGACCATTTTGGTAAGCGGTAATAAAAAATCGTTTGCTGCAAAAGAAATAATTACAATTGTACTATGTTTTTAAAAGTCAAAATTATCGTCTGCGGCTTGAAAATTTTGTTTTTATTCAAAATGGCGTTTTTAACAAAGCAGTGGTTCGAAGGCTACATTTATGCTCTTTCCGAAGAGAAATATGCATACTCCGTTATCTAAAAACGATGTGAGAGTCATGGTTTTGTGATATCTAAAGCATCGATAGGTAATATCGTCAACAAGAAAGGGAAAAAACGTCCAATTGGAGCCTCAAGTGGGACAAAAATTCCAAATAAGTATCCAAGGAAAAAACGGACATCTTCGACTATTGCAAAGGTACGTTGTTTAATGTTAAAAGAAAATCCCCCTAGTCAAAGGACAGTTGCAAAATCATTAAAATGCTCGGTGTCCACTGTAAACAAAATGATAAACGTTGATTTAAATCTTAAGAAAGCGAAAAAACACAATGTGCATAGTCTTCTTCCAAAATTCTATATGAGAAACACTTATCCGAAGAAAAATGGAAAACAATTGTCCCAATAGATGAATTATGGGTGTATTTAAATGATTGCAACAAAAAAAGAGGCATTTATTATCATAAAAGGGGAGAAAATTATTTAAGTACATGGTTCAAAGAATCGAAAGAAAGTTTTTCTATGGGATTCATGGTTGTTGCTGGTTTTTCTTATAATGGCAAGTTAAAAATAAAGAGAGTGGGAAAAAAATGTCAAGATTAACTCCAAATACTATCAGGAACATATTTTATCGCCAATTTTTCTGAATGAAATACCATCGCTTTACCCACAGTGCCATCAATCTGTGAGACTCCATCAGGACAAAGCTAGCAGTCACACATCAAAATCCACTGTAAATTTCCTAAAAGAAATGGAACAAAAAACTGGTATCAAGGCCATACCCTTCACCGATATCCCTACTAAATCTCCCGATGTATCACCTATGGATTTTTGTGCTTTCGGACTTTTAAAATCTGCATTATCCAAACGTCGTCCCAAAACCATTATAGGACTCTGGAAAGCTGTTCAGGAGGAATGGGATAGAATACCTCTTCTGACACTTCAAAAGGCATTATTATCCTGGAAATTGCGGTGTCGAAAGATAGTTCAGAATAAGGGATGTCAAATAGAACACTTCAAACACAAGAATTTTATGTAATTTAGTTTTGAGAATACAATATACATCGTCTAAAAAATGTGTGAACAGCCTCTGTACAAACACTTATACCAATAATAGAATTCAACCCTGCAGACTTTGGATCTAAAGGCCATCATCTAGCCTGTATTATAAAAATATATATCAGAAAATAAAATGATGTTAAGTAATAAAAGGATGTTTTCCACAAAAAACATTAAAAATAGTCAATTTATTACAAACTTAAAAAATCCAATCTTTCATTTAACAGTCTTAGAATGGAGGATTCGCAACAGAAAAAAAGAAAGAAAAAAGGCTAGCTTGAAAGTTAATGGAATTTGAATACATTTTTTTTATGAATATACAGGTAATAGATTTATGACAGTTGTACACTTTACTTTTATAAAAGGAAAAATCTTTATTTTTCTCATTTTATTCTGATATACAGTTTTCTTATATTTGGCCTGCATTAGAATTTTCTTTTTGTTGTTGTTGTTGTTGTTATTTACAAATGCAAAACATGAGAAAAACTTAGCAAATACATGTACTGCTAATAGTAAATTTACACAATGAAAAGGCTTAATTTTTTGTTACTTTATTTGGATGTTATTTTTAATTTTTCAGTTGACATCTTGTCATTAAAAAAAGAGAACCCTATTTGCAGGTTTGTTTCTATAATACACAGTATGCCCACTTAATGCTTTTCATCAAAAGTATAATAAATAAACACTGAAAATTAATGACCTGTGTTACTAATATATTAAACCAGGAAAATAATGAGAAGTGCAGTATAACAGCTAAAAAAAATAAAAAATAAGTTATAAATGAACAACCTAAAGTGGCTATAACAGTGTTTACGCAGAATTTAAAAAAAAAAAATGAATTTTCAGTTTTGCTTTCAGAAAAAATTATTATATACTTTGTTAAGAGCCATGTTGATATTCTATCAAGCGATTAGTATTTCAATTCAAATAATTTTCTTTTTCTTTGTAATGCATGGCAATCAAGAATTCAGTGTCTGAATGTGCACATATATACACTTGGATTATGAAATAAAACTTGCATGACACATTATAGTGCAGATATCTATAACACCGGAAGATCACATGTTGTACATTTTTTTTTTCTTCATCAGAATACGCTATTCCATATCATCACAGGAATAAAATGGGGAAAAAATACTGTAATAAATATCAAGAGATACTTGCTGTGTTGCGTATTAAATGCATGAAGATTTTCTAAAATAGAGCACGCGCACTTTAGGAGAAACTACGTGCGAGTACTTAAAAAGCGCGTAAATAAATTACTACACCTTCTTATCCCAAATCTGCAGAGGTTTACTTCCAACACTATACAGAATTGATAAAAAACCACTTTGAAATGTATTTTTAAACATATTATTTCATTATCTTAAACAAATTAAGTTAGGAAATATAAGTTGAAAATAAATATTTTCGCATTAAACTTGTTGTGTTTAAGCCGTTTGTCGTTTGTTGTTTCTCGCGGGCTGTTGCCAAACCATTCAGTTAATCAAAATGAATGTTTTATAAATAAAAGTTTGAAAGTTTATTGTTTGAATTCCAATTTCCAAGATCTGATTCTTATTATCATAAAATTACTTTCATTTTCAGCCTTTCAAAGAATATATTCGAAAACTGTACTGTGGTTTTTATTTTTTATTTTTATGCAACTTGCAATGATTTCCAAGCTCTGTCCGTCAACTCATTGCTGATTTCGTAGAGTCCATGAAGCTACAGATCTGTAGCTTCATGGTAGAGTCATTAGAAAATTTATCAATATGACTTTTTTATACTTTTGTTATGGCAGTAATATGCTTACAAAGCGTATCCATATCAATTGCCCATCTGCTAAAAAAAAATGCATCGCAAAATTAAAGGTAACCACATTTTAATATCCAGAAAAAGCGAGATCGTGACCATACATTTGATAATGACCGTAGATTATATATCTATATATAAATATGTAATGTTTGGAATAATTTTTTTTTTCATTCTTTAATATCCAGAAAAAAATCTAGATATTAAATCACATATTTTCATTTTTTCATTATATTACTAAATAAGTTATATTATATTGATCCCTTCATAATACATTTAAAATATTTAATCATAAAGTAGGTAGAGAAGTAAAATATATATTCATTACTAAGTTAATATCAAGGGATCTATTATGAACATAGATTTCTATTATATTTCAATAAATGATACATTTGAATTAGGACTGCTAGAAGTTTTAAAATAAAATCATGGAACCATCAATAAACATAAAATGTGTCGATATGGTAAGAAAATTTATAATTTTAGTCAGAGAAAGTAAAATATTCTTAACTAAATTGAAACAAAAATATGACCTTTATTTGTTAGGGGGGGGGGGGGGAGTATATGAATTCTATTATGAACTTCAGAAGAGGAATATGTCTACATATGCATATATATGTAGACATATTCCTGTAATATGTGTACATATATATGCTGGTCATGTACACACATAAATATATATGTGTGTACATGACCCAGAATTTTAAGCTTTTACATATAACAGTTTAATACATGAATCAACTAAATGTAAAAGTTAAGATTAAATAGGTTCAGGTTATAATATTTTGTTGTTTATTACTAAAGAATAAATGATATATTGCTAAGGTTCTTTCAGAATGCCTCTAACCGGAGCCAAAGATAAACATAATTAGTATAGATCATAGCTGTTGTCATAGTAGTCACAATTTCTGTAAGTTGAGAAATAGTTTGAGGTTTTCAAGAGTTCACTCAGTTATTATTGCTTAAATTACAGATGTTTTATTTTGAAATGTGATATATTATGTATATGAAATTTTTGTTTACAAAAAAGAGATGGCTATTTCATGGTTGAGGATACTGAAAATCATTTATGATTTGTTAGGTAGAATATATTTCTCTCTACTTTGTTAGGTTTTATACACTCTGTCAGGTAGTTGTCATGATGGTAATCTTCTATGCTAAGTTTGAGATTTATATTTATATGTTACATTACTACCTATTACCTCTTTAAAATCAGGGGATAAAAGACAGAAAATTATTCACAGATGGCATAACTACAGAAAGAAGAGCAATACAATATGTTCAAATCATCCTTCTGTCATATTCAAAGAATTTAGTGTGATTTCAGTAAAACACATATATAAGACAATAAAAGAGGCAAATTTTGTAAATACAAAATATGGTAATTATCACTAAGATATTTTTGGTCTAATTGTTCTTTTTTTTTCTTTTCAAATGTAAAATTTTTCTGTAATATACTCGCACATCCATAGTTTACAGTCATATTTTATCATTATAAATATAAGTTAATGAAAATATGAAAATTTAATCCTAAAAGTCTTCTGGATTTGTTTGTTTTATAGGCATATATCATTTAATTAAATATATGTTTGCCAGTAGTGATTTTATTAGTATTGGAATGTAATAATATTATTATTTTAGGCAAGTATTCAATTAAGACTTACTGAATGCTAAAATTTACTTTTCAAATGAATATCATTTTACATCACACAATTTTAATTCTACTCGAAGGAATAAAATGTGAAAATGAGTTTGTCTTAAAGTTTTAATTAGTCTCCTTGTAGTTATTTTAAAGAGGTTGAAATAAGTTTAAATTTCTTAGAAATATTAATTCTGAGAGGAAAATGCTTGATTTAAATAAATATAAAATTTGTTTATTTAATACTTATTTACTTATCTAGTACAAATGCAAATTTGACAAGTTGTTAGCTTCAGAATTTTTTTATTAATAGTTGTTAATGTGCTATATTTTTGCATATTTATTATATTCATTTTATAGAATTTCAAATTCACTTTCAATGGTTATGCTGAAGTATGGAAAGGAGCAACTGCCAATATTCTGGAAAGCCCAGCTGATTCTGTGTGGGGAATTCTGTGGGAAATATCAAAGGAACAAGAAGAAAAATTAGATAGGTAAAAACCATTTTTTTATTATTATTATTATTATTTGTTAATGACAAGTGTTTGATTATCTGAGCATCGATTGTAACAATCAATAGTGATGCGACATCGATAACAAAACATCGACGTTTTGAAACATCGATATTCAATATTAAAACATCGATGCTAATAAAACATCGCCCAAAAACCATCGATGTTTTAGAACATCCATTTTTTAAAACTGTTTTAGTAATCTCTAACATTAATGTTACTTCCGTTAGTCGTGGGGGGAGGGGGTGATTTAATTTTACTCTCTGATTGGGCAGAGACAAATGACAAAAACTTGGTTGCTTTGGACTACATTGATGACTCAAAATTTTCGTTGTAAATACCTCCATGTTTTGCCTTCAAATGTCCAGATAAATTCATGGTATTGCCAGAAGTTTTGAGGGACTTAAGGCAAATATTGCATTTTGCCAATTTGTCAGAGGTTTTGTAAAAACATTTCCAAACAATACTTTTGGGAGGCATCTTACTAATAATATTAACGTCAACTTATATAAAACCAGAACAAAGCAAAAACTTAAATGGATGCACTCGTGTATATACTATTTGTAAAATAAAACGCCATGGAAAGTTTTGGACTGTCAGGAACATTCCAAGCGATCTGATTGGTTCATTGGTTGTTAATTTCCATTTGTCTGTTTGCTAAGGAATCATTCCCCCTGTTGTATTCGTCCTTTTCAGAATTCAGACTTTCATTTACTGAGTTTGAAAATTATGCAACGTGGTAATTTTTTTTTATTACGGTACTTTTTCATTAAAAAAACAACATCGAGACAACGTAAAACATCGAGTACAAAACATCGATGTTAAAAAAACACCGGCTTCAATAAATCGATGTTTAAAACATCGATGTTTTGAAAACATCGACATCGATGTCGCATCCCTAACAATCAAATGATTTTCACAATAGATGTTCTAAATTTTTAATTTTTTGCAGATATACCCTACTTTTTAAAAATCTGTTTAATTCATTTTTTGTAGTTGCAAAAGACCTTCACTTGTACATGTGTTAACTAACCAAAGGAATTCCAAAGAGTCGCGTTTTCAAAAGTGAAAGTTTTATTCAGGGTTTTGAAGCAAAGTTGTATAGAGACCTATCATAATGTCTCACATATTCTAAATTCGCATGGAATCACACTTCTTGTTATGATGGGGGAATATTTTAAAATATTTAATGTATAAATCATTTGCATTTCTTCTAAAACAGAAAAAAAGTTGTCCACAAAAGAGGGGATGATTCAGAACTTCAAATATTATACATTGATTTTTTTTCTGCCAGTTTTTTTTTAGTGTTACTTTTATTGAAATGGAGATAACAAGTTTATAATTCCATAGATACACCGCTATAAATAGCCCTAACAAAATTTAATTTTATTGAAATTTAAAATTAGTTATACTATTCAAAAGCTGTGTGAGTAAACATTTGATTGAACTTCACAATCAGGGTTTTAATTTTTTTTTTCTATTGTGATATTTTATTTAACAGTTAAGCATAATTTTTGTATAAATTTAAATACTTTTGAACCATTTAACACTTTGATAGTTTCAGTATTGTTGAAAATGTTGATTTTATTTTTGTTAATTACATCTCATCATCAATTTTTGAGCATGATTCTTTCTTTGAGGAAGAAATTGAACTAATTGTGTTATTTGCTCTCCACATTTCCTCCATCATTTCAACATAGCTTATTGTAACATACTCTTCTGCTGTCATGTAGATAAAGCCAGCCTTTTATGTCAAAGATAGACAAAATTTTCATTTCCTTGAATCTGTCTCAGTTATCGCAACTTTCTGTATATAACTATGTTCTGGCTGTAGCTTTTTAATGCTTTCTTCCTTGATGACATCTAAAATGTATTTGACCTATTGTATTGCTCCTTATACATTAACAATTTTAGCTGTGTAATAGCTTCTGTTTTGGTTAAAGTATTATTTTTAGCTAATTGGTGGAAATACATTTTAAATAAATGGATACCATCAATGCCCATTTGCTATTAAGAAGTTTTTTGAGGTGGCAAAGAAATTTAATTTTGTTGTCAGATTATTTTCTTTTGATGATATGTAACATGGACAATAGTGCTTAGAGAAGTGTCTTTAGTCTTTGCCGCTCACTCAACTCACCATTATTATATGGGAGTAGACATAACAATAGCAATCAATAGCAGCTTAGCAGTGGCTATTATAGTCACACATTTGGTAGTTTTTATCACTACCTAATTATTGGTTTTTGCTGGAGAATATTCCTTTAATATTTGACAACTTTAAATACTGTCCATTCCATTATCATGAATTGGGACAATAGCGTCTGTGTCTACATCTTGGGGTATATGGAAAGAAAAATTTAAAATAAGTTAATGCTAATTCATTTCTGATTTTCTTGCATTTTTATTCATCTTTTGAAAGAACTGTGTCTGTATCAGTAGTGGTTTCCCATACTTGTATGCAATGTTTATTACTTAATGAATAATTTTAAATAAACATCTAAATTAGCAAACAATAATTTTGCTTTCAGATATATAATTTTTATCTTCAGGAAAATATAAATTTCCAGTGTTCTTAATCCTCTAATGTGTATGAAGACTACTATATGGAATTATTTCCTCTTGTGGATTTCTGGATAAAAGTGAAACATTAGCTTTGATTAATAATAAGCTATTCTAATTCTAGCTTATCAGTAAATTTGTTCTATCTTCACTGCACTCACTCTTCCTGAAAATCTAATATGAAGAAAAATTGCAAATGTTGTAAAGGTTGTTCTTACATCTAATAATCTCCATTAAAAGTATCAGAGGTTTTTTTTTTTTTTTTCTTAGTTTAACTAGTATTTTGCTTATAAATTTATTATGAAATATCATGGGGAAACTCAGAAAAGTTAGAGAAAATTAGTTTCAGATTTGTTTTGAAACTTTGTAAAAGAATTTTTTATAAGTTCTATATCATTTAAAGACAGATGTTTATATCATTTAGTATAAGATTATTACTTTTGTTAGCTAATGTTATGTAAATTTTATTTCTTGAAACTATTTTCATATAATGAAAATATTGTACAAGTATGCTTTTGATGTTCATATTTTTTTTTTTCTTAATTTAGGCAAGAAATTGGATACAAATCCATCCAAGTGAATGTGGAAGACCAGACTGGCTCTCAAGTACTATGTAAAAGTTATCAAAAGTTGTCTGCAACTCATAACATTGATCTGCCATCTGTGATATATAAAACTGTAATTCTCAATGGTGCTAAAGAGCACCAATTACCTTTAGAGTATATTCAGCACCTTGATTCTTTTAAGGACAATGGTTATAAAGGAAATGTAGAAATTCCAGTGAATATTGAATTATAATTTGTATTATAGTTTACAGTAATGATGTTTTGTAAAATAAATTTTCTTTGCTTGTTTTTGACATGTTTTTTGTAGTTTCCAATAATTTATTTTATTCACCTTCACATATATTAGCTATATTGTATTATACTTCTTTTTTTATCTTCATGTAGCATCATCTTAATCATTAAACTTCTAATTTGATCTCCTTAAATGATCAAATCAGTCACAATTTTAATATTTTTTTATTCACAACTGCTGTTTTTTTGTTTGTTTTTAAACTTTGATGTTTCTTTATTAATATTTCACTTTTTTCTTCTTCATTTAGATTAGAAAGATGCTGGGTAGTTAATTAATTCTGTCTGAAAATTTAAATGTGTTTAGCTAATTATTTTAGAAGCCATTCTCTCTTCATAATCTTATGATAATCAGCATCATCTCTTCTATGGTAGTGTTTGTCTTTACTTGGTTTGATGAAAACCTTAAAACTATAGAGATATGTTTCTTTTTTTTTATTATAAAAGAGGGAAGGGGATAAAGCAAAATTTCTTGTGGTAGAAAAATATTATAGTTTAAAAGGGAACCAACACTTTTATCTAATTTTCTCCTCCTAATACTTGTCAATTACAGTACCTTTGAGATATACATTTACCTTTCTCAGCATGAAAAAAAAAATGCAAATCCATTATATTATTACATAATACAATGAACTGTAACTGTTATATTATTTCATTATATAATCGGTTTATTGCAAAGTATGCGGTCAGCTCTGTTAAATGTTATGTAAATTATCAGCCATATATAAGTTGCAGTAAAACCTCACAAAAATATTTTTAAGCTGCATGTTCAATTTTGTGCTCCCTTTGTAATTTTTTTTTTACCTTGTTTTACATAATACTCATTTAAGAAAATTAAAATGTATTAATTACTTACTTTTTATGATTTTTCTCATGCGAATAAAGTATATATTCACAAATATGTAAAAAATTTTAAGTTTTCGATTTCTAAAAAATTAATATTCTTACCAACATGAAGGAAAAAAAACTTGTTTAATATTAACAATACGGCTCTCAGTTATATGTGCTTCCTATATATTGTTGAGAAAGTGTTTCAAAGCTTTCAAGTTAAGTAATTATATCTATTTAAATATATTGCAAGAGTTATGTTCTAATACAAAATTGAAAATTTGAAAATCCTTGCGTAAAGATGTGCTGTGTATTTGAAGATCCATATGGTTTTACAAGTAATAAGTACGTTTCTGATATTCTTGCAGTACTGAAAGTTTTACTACTGAACTCTGATTGCAAATATCTACAAAAATGTACTGAATATACCGTGAAATATATATTAAACTATGGTCTCTATGTCATAAGAAATGTTTTAATGTTATCTGAAACACATAGATGGCAGCACTATTTTCTGGATCTAGTTTGGTTTGATTCGTTTTTTATATAAATTTTGAAAAATAAAATATTCAACACGCGCGTTGCAATTTATTTCTCTTTATATGATGGGAAAGTTTTAATGTTAGAAATTTCAAATGAAGCTGCTGATCTTATAGTTTCGAAACATTTCACCAAGAACCTGTTTCAGTTTATTATTTAGAACTATAGATGGCAGCACCATACTCGTGTGACTGAAAATTTTCTCGAAGAATTTTATTATGATTTTAGGAAGAATCATTAAAAGCAAATACTATCTGATGGTAAATGCATTCCATAAAATTTAATACGTGTATTCGACAATAAATATATTAAATTCTGTACTAATTTTTTTTTAAAGAAAAATTGAACAAAATATTTTATACGCGATTAAACACTTGTTGTTTGACAAATAAGCGACTGGTTGAGCGGACTTTATTAAGCACCACAATGTGCAAGCTAGTCAAATTTTACGAACGACTATGCCGCATAAAAGGGTCCCTTGATCTTCAAATTTCTGTATTAGAGTTCCTGAAAATTATGCCTACTTTGTAAAGTTTTCTATTTTTCGAATGCACTCATGAACAGCTTCGTGATTAATGATCAAAACAGACATTTGACCGTTTGACATTTGACCTAAATAAAAATAATAAACACAAAATTTCAATCTTCTGTTTCAGTTATCGTTGATCTGACATTTGGACCTATCCGACACAGGATTTGTTTCCAGAAGTGATATTTTATTTGCAAAATGATCTCGAAAGTTAGCAAATTTTCTAAATTTTTGGTATTTTTTTATCTTAGGGTTTTTAATTAAATGTAACGTCAAAATTACTTTTAATTAATTCATATCAGTGCATTTAAGATATACAATGCGAAAAAAGGATGCGATTCCCAGGGGTCATTTTCAACTTTCAAAGAAAAGAACTTCTAGAGTGAGCTAAAGGAAACCAGAATCAACATGTTGCAAACTGACCGCGCAGGCTCTAATACTTGGAGATCAAGATAAAGTTTGGGCGTCTCATAAAGTGTGTAAACGATGTGTTGAGGACCTCCGAAATTGGTTCAAGGGTATAATAATAATAATAATAATTTAAAAAATTTTTTTAAAAAAGCGCGCTTTCCGCTTTGGGATTCTAATGGTATGGCGAAATCAAAATAACTATATTGAAGACTTACTTTTGTTCATGCGATGTGAAAGGGTATAATTCCAAATGGAAGCGTTCCATTTCATACCCCATTCTCCACTCAGCAATTCGTCCCATCCCCCACGGTAAAGATATACCAATACCCAAGCCTCATGTTATCCTAGAAGAGATACCTAGCTCCGATGGAAGTGAAGTTATACCTGAACCAGATGACGAATCAAGTTCTGACTTTGAAGATGATACAAGACCAAATTTTTTTCCCCAGGAGGCGATGAATGATTTGGTAAGACTTGAATCTTCCCAAAAGATGCTGCTGAGTTACTCGGTTCAAGGCTCAAAAGCAGGGATTTGTTGTTGCCAGGAGTGTGTTTTTCCTGGTTCAAACATCATAAAAAGGAGTTCGTTCCTTACTTTGCCAGAAAGACAAGTTGGTTTATTGCATCGAAGGTTTGATGGGTCAATTCAAAATCCAATATGATTCAACGCAATGGCGTCTTTTCATAGATTCTTCAAAAAGAAGTCTCAAAGCAGTTTTGCTCCACAACGGCGGTTTTTACGCTTCCAGCCATGTAGGCCATTCCGTACACTTGAAAAAAACCTACGAGAACTTGGAATTGGTTCTTCCTAAACTTAAATATGAAGACCATGGTTAACAAGTGTGTGGGGATTTAAAGGTCTTGTGCATGCTGCTCGGGCAACAAGCTGGATATACCAAATACCCTTGTTTTCTGTGTCTATGAACAGTCGAGACCGACAAAATCACTGGGCCAAGAAGAGTTGGCAGCCGAGGGTGCTCCCAGTCGGTCAAAATAATGTCCTCCGAGAAACTTTGATACCTCCATATAAAGTTCTTCTTCTACCTCTCCATATAAAATTGGGGTTGATGAAATAATTCGTGAAATGACTTCCAAGAGATGGAGAATTCTTCAAATATTTGGTCAACAAGTTTCCTGGTCTCTTGGAGGCAGAATTGAAGGAAGGTGTGTTCATTGGACTAGACATTAGAAGGCTTATATCTGATCAAGAGTTTGTCAATACCATGACGGATTCTCAAAAAGAAGGGTGGATTGAATTTAAAGAGATCATAGAGAAATTTTTAGGCCATAAGAAAGATCCTGACTACATAAAGATCGCCGGACGCATGTTGAAAGCATTTCAAGCTTTAGGTTGCCTAATGAGTTTGAAAGTGCACTTCCTCCAATCCCACACTGACTATTTTACTGAAAATTTGGGAGCTGTGAGTGAAGATCAAGGTGAACGTTTCCATCAGGACGTTAAAGAGATGCAAAGAAGATATCAGGGAGAATGGAGCGTTACAATGATGGCAGACTACTGTTGGATGCTTCAGAGAGACATTCCAGATGTTACTCACGCAATGTACCAAGCGCAAATGTACCAAGAGGAGTCTCACAGGGAAGAAAAAATGATTTTAGTGTGTTTTAGTGAGCTTATTTCAGTTCAAAAATGATTTTCATGTAAAATTTGTAATTAAAAATTAGTTTTCTAAGTCCATTTTAATTTATTTTTAACTATTGCCTTATTTAACATAGTTACCTGAATTGTCAGGAAATGTGATATCCTATGACAAAACGGAGGTCATTTTCAGATTCAGCGTAGAGAAAAATATGAAGAATATGGTGAATAACCAAAACAGCTCTTAATTTTTTTTTTTAATGCAGACCTGTGTTGTTATCAACTTCAACGTGAACGTACCTTGATAAATAGTACATAGGGTAAAATTGGGCCCAGCTGAGAATATATAACTATATATGTGTGTGTGTATTTATTTATTTTTTTTAATGGTAGATGTTGCATTAACTTTCTTACTTGCAATATTTTTTTCTTTTTTAAGGGCAAATTTATTCGATACTTACATATTCATATGTTATACATCATTCACTACTGCTGATTTTATCGGCATATATAATAGCATACATTTTCCTGTGATTTGGGAGTTGATAATTATTAAAGAGAACAGTGTTATAAAATAAAAATTTCATATGAAATCTCCCTCTTCAATTTTTGGAGATATTATTTGATCGATACTTTAATTCTTGAAATACATCATAAATGAAATAGTCAGTGGGATTTGTTAACGTTGTCAATAACCCCCATTTTTTCACGTTTGTGAATTTAACTTACAGATTTTTTACAAAATAATATTAGGAAATACAATAACCGAACTAAAACTTTTCTATGCCCAGCAATAAAGTTGATAATTTTCAAATGTTTTATTTGATTTTATCTCGTTAAAGGAGAAATTTATAGTAACACAAAGACAATTAAAAGCGTATTTTACAGCTGTAATTATGAATAATCGAAAACAATTAAAAGGATCAAATATTCTCTATGATACAAGGCATGATGGCTGCACTAAATGTCATAATTTGTTTTACATTTTTATTGTGAAACATATATTGACTGTAACATTTTGTCAACCTGTTGACGAAACATTGTTTCGCATATACTAGTATATTTCCCACATAATGGGGAACCAACTTGAATTAAGCACCAAACAATGGAGACACAGAATTTTACCCATTTTGAAATCCCTTAAAAAAGCTGATTAATTTCTATATCCTTGCTCGAAGTAGTTTCATTTTAATACATACATATATACGTTTTGACGTTTACTATCAGTAAACGCCAATAGATAGCAGCACTATGCATTGACTCTGGTCGGAATTTCTTTGTTGACTTCGAAAAATAATATGAGTTACATTTGACATCATATCAAGTAAGAACTCCATAAAGATTTCAAAACAAAAAACTATAAACTTTTAATTTTGACAAGATTTATCCGCTGATTT
The DNA here is from genome assembly GCA_907164885.2 of Dolomedes plantarius. Classification (NCBI taxonomy): domain Eukaryota; kingdom Metazoa; phylum Arthropoda; class Arachnida; order Araneae; family Dolomedidae; genus Dolomedes; species Dolomedes plantarius. Next base: position 92,517,901 of record OU015491.1, on the reverse strand, counting down.
TTCTAGTAACTTTTAATTGTCTGGGAACGACTTAAAGTATTGCCTAATGGGGTATGTTTTTCACACAGGTGCGTACTATTTCAAAACACAGGATTCTGTTTGTCTAAAACAAAGCTTTCTATAAAGCTCGTCCGAATTATCTTTACTTTCTTACTTTCAGATTTATGAGATAATATTTTAATTATTAATGATGTATGATTTGTATTGGAGAGTTATGTTACAATTTCTCTCCCCCCCCCCCCCTTTTTTTCATGTAAAATACCTTGGTGATATCTTCTTTAGGGAAATTCTTAATTGAACCTGGGAAATATTGTGTTTATTGTTTCTCCTGATTAGGATATTTGGCACTTTTAAAATTTAAGAATAATAATAATAATAATAATAATAATAATAAAGCACATAAGAGAGAGAGAGAGAGAGTGAAAACTAAAAGTATTAAATATGTACAAGGCCTCTATGAATTTGAAGATGAGAATTATAACTTGCAAACACAGAAATTTTTTTGGTAAATCCCAGTATCAAACCTTTTTAAAACAGAAATTACTTCACGCGTAAGTCACATTAAAATGAACAACGTATCATCTTGCCCAATCAGGTGTCGTCCGAGCTAGATATTGCTGACGTAATATCTGGAGAGCTGTTTAGAAAGAGAGAGCTGAAGGGTGACTACAGGGTGACTTTTATTAAACTGGCACTACTCAGAGCCACCTATAGCGCGATCTATCAGCCGGAATGCCACCAAAATTGATAGAGGGACTAAAGGACAACATGGGAAAGAGTTTTCAAGGAAAAAAAAAAAATTAGTTCCAAAAGTCGCTGATAGGGGGATATATGGCGCTGTTGTTCTCGGCTCACCTGAGAGTTTGCTTAAAACAGAAGTAAAACATCAAAATGTAAATTCATGACTACGTAGTCGACGACAGCGCGAGTATTTTGGGCTATAAAGATTGGTGCGGAATCTGTTGCGTCATCGCTTTACAGAAGAATGGGTCATCGACCGCTTTTTTCTACTTGCATGGCCAACTCGCTCTCCGGACCTAACCCATGTGAGTTCGTTCTGTGGGGTTATTTAAATTCGAAGGTGTATCTTAGTGGAGTCTCTAACTTGGCAGCCCTAGAGGACAACATATCCCGTACTGTGATGAACATTCCTGGTGACATGTTACGCTCAGCCGTTGAGAACGTAGTATTCAGGATGCAATGTGTCCTCCACCAGGACGGTGGTCACATTGAAGGGGGGGGGGGAGAAGTTAATTTGCTATATAAAGCGGTGTTGCAGTGAAATTTTTTTTTGTTATTAATTTGTCTGCTTATTAGAACTTTTTCGGTATTCACCCCTTATCTTTATAGAAATACTGGCGCTGCTGTCGGCTACGTAGTCGTGAATTTGCCTTTTGATGTTTTATTTGCGTTTTGTACAAATTATCTGGTGCGCTGACAACAACAGTGCCATATTTTCCCCTGTTGGCGACTTTTGGAACTTTTTTTTTCTTTCCTCACAGAAACTTTCCCATTTCTTTGTCCTTCTATCAATTTTGGTGGAATTCAGGTTGATAGATCGCGCTACAGATGGCTCTGATTAGTATCAGTATAATAAAAATCACCCTGTATATTAAAGCCAATTAAAGCTGTAAATCATTTGGCCATAACACATCATCAAGGTAATTCAATCGATTAATCAATCAACGCATAACGAAGACTATTTGCCTGGACTCTACAAATCTGACGGATTTTTCGTGGGGGAGGTTCACTTGAGTCTACACCCTTCTACCACCTAACCAATATAACCTGGCAATTCCTAACCAATATCCCACAGTCCTCTAAATATTTTAAAAGTGTCTCCCTCACTCACAGTTAGGAAGAATTTCTAGTAGGATAAAAAGCAACCCATCCTGGGGTATTTGAGAGTCCTTGAGCAACCCATCATTAACCGGCCTGAGGATGCTCAATGTTGCATTGAAAATTAGCAGATTCCTTTTGTGTTGGCAAAGCAACTCAACATCCCTCATCTATGGAAACATAATTCATTCTCTCTTACGCACAACAACAACAACAACAATAAAGTTTCTTGTGGCGTGTCATCGATTGATTCCCTTGTGCTCTTAAAGTTTGTATCTTATGTCCTGCCCTTGTGATTTATCCTAAACATTCGATAAGTAAGAAAAGCATTTTTCGAGTAATATACGAGGGTGGTTCAAAAAGTAATGTAACAAGAGCTCTCACGTGGACACTTTTTTCCCCGATCGAATGAAATTCCATGTCTAGGTGCAACAGACGATCACAGCAATCAAATGCCACCGGTAGATAGAGCTAGTAGTGCCGTAAAGCTACGAAATTTGAGATAAAAGATGGAGGCGTTGACGGATACATGGTCAATCATTGAAGTGCGAAGTGTAATAAGATTTTTGTGTTTAAAGAAAAGCTCCCCAGTAGAAATCCATCGTCAACTAGTGGAAGTTTACGGACAAAGTGTCATGTCAAGAAAGCAGGAGTGGTTTTGGTGGAATGAATTCCAGAAAGGAAGAACAGATGTGTGGGACGAGCACAGGTCAGGGCGGCCGATCACATCATTTGCTACAGCGCTTCTGATGAAACGTATTGGAACAGCCTCCCTACAGCCCGGATCTCGCACCAAGCGATTTCCATCTCTTCGGGCCGTTGAAGAAGCACCTGGCAGGACAGCATTTCCAAACTTATGGCGAAGTTCAGGACGCCGTCGTTAAGTGGCTCCGTGACCAGAGCCTGGATTTCTTCAAAGCCGGTTTCGATAAATTAGTTTACAGATGAAATATGCTTTGATGCCCATGGAGGCTATGTTGAAAAATAATCTGTACCAAATACCTGGCTATGTTTCTGTATCTCTTGGATTTCGTGAATAAACTTTTTGGTTAAAAGACTTGTTACCTTACTTTTTGAGCCACCCTCGTATATCATTTACAAGGACATGGATAATGATTTCTGCAGCAAAAGCGTTGCTGTTTCGGAGAATGCCACAACTTAAGAATATTGTTAAGACATATACAGGAATATGTAGTCTAGTGGAGCAAGATTACTCGCATTGTCGCTCGCTTTTAGGCACTGACTACCGAATGCCGGTGTTACGTTACATTATAACGTTTTTGAAGTCAGTCAACGTTGTTACAAGTCTATAGGATTTAACAAAGTAATAGAACGTACGCAGGTTTTCCGTTTCTGTGAAAAATGGTAGTTTTGAAAATGCATTTATTTATGACGGATACGAAGCAGGCGTTCGTTTATACACACGTTCCCTGATGTTTGGAAATGTAGAACGTGTTCACTCGCTGGAGACGTTTAAGAGAGTTCCAGAAATGGCATTAATTCCAGGCAAGCAGTGTCAGTGCCTTTGATGCTATCCTGTAAGCCAAATTTAATAATAATAATACCGCGAAACCGATTGAATTTGGAACATGACATCAAATTGTAATTTCGGAAGAAACATGGTGGGAATCGTCATGTCAAATATTAAGCCTGACTTAGAGAATCTTATACCACGAGTTTCTTCTCGCCCCATTATCATCCTTTGTACAGGAACCTGTTATATTCCCCGTCGTTAATGTACAAGTTGAGTAGGCATTCTTGAGCAATTTATATTTTCATTTAATCATTTTCTTTTGTGATATATGGATAATCGAAAGTTTGAAATACATCAGTACAGTGGTTGTTTCGAAACTGTACCGTCAACTCTTTGAGTCCGACTGCTTACAGACCTGGAGATTGATCTACGAGGCCTGCAGGTTATAGCAGAGCATCAGTTGACGATCGCAAATCTTCGGTCGCAATATTAATCTATGAGTAATGGATTTTCCCCTCAGCATTATTAAAATCACACAGATTAGAAAATGTACGTTTTTAAATTTTGTCGTTTATATGAAGAGTGCGCAATTTTCAAATTTTCAAATTTTTCCGTAGTAAATTTTTGTATTTTACAGGACATTAAATTATTTAAGTCTATAGCTATGAAATTAAAATTGTATTTTAATTGGAAAAAATTAAAATATTTTTTAAAACTTACGCGTTGCACATAAAGGTCTATTTTCAAATGCAGACAACTGAATTTTAATAAAATGCATTTGTTTACATGTTATTAAAAAATCACGGACAAGAAAATTCTCCATTAACTTCACTTGGGAACTAAAGATCTGCAAGATTAATTGATGAAGATTCCTGTTTTCAAAAGTTACTTGATTTTAACAGCAGCTGTTGTAATAAATGTCTCTCCCCATAAAAAAAAAATCGTGATGACTTAACATATCTACAGAGAATATACATCTATTTATCGTAGAAATAAAAATGTTCAAATAAAATGACATTTTTAATGGCTTATCGTGGATAATTGAGTTTGTGCGTTCGCTTCCTGAATTTGCTACTTAACTGAGCTAAGTTATTCATACCAGGAATGATTTTAAATATAGATATAAATATATATAAATATAACTAAAAATAAATAATCCAACAGAGATAGATAAAAATAATAAGAATATAGACAAAAAACAAACAGAAATCAAGCACTCAGGGCATCCACGCACCAAAGGCAAGATTCTGTATAAGTGCCGGAACTGAACCATAAAATAACATAGAGGTAACCCAAAGGTCTCTTCATCAGGGAGCCTAACCAAATCAGTTACCTCAAGGGGAACTTTCTGAATAGGATGTAGGTAAGACCATCAGACATCCCAAGGCCCCGAGTTCCCCATGGAAGCAATTAGTCGAAAGAAAATGAAAAAACAATCACAACTTACAGTAAGGGCTCAACGCACCGTACATGCAAGCACACAAATAATCCTAATGCAAAGTCAAAGATGCATACACACCCCAATTCCGTAAGTGACGGTTATGGCGAAACAGCAGCCAATTCTATCCTAGTAGTTACGTCAATGTAACAATACTACAGCGCCCCCTCCCCCATTACAGCTTAACCAAATGAAAACATAAACACTATCCTAAACATCTTTAAAAATTCCTGAGTCTAAATGCCATTTTTTTAAAAACTTTTAAATTGCAGAAATTTTTAGGGAAATTGTTTCTACTTAAGTTTTTCTCGAAAATGTTATATGCCTCCAAAAAATCCCCAGCGTTGTTACATACGTTTTTTATTCTGTAAAGTTGTGAGTAAAATATATTATAATAAATTTTATAGTTTAAGTTGCTATGGAAATTGGTAAACGTGATAACCTCAAAGTTAAAATCTAACCTTTTATCATATATCCCTATTTTTATTTCTCTATTTTGAATTTTTATTTTTAAATCCAGATAAGTCGTACAAAGATTATTATCGTTAGTCCGGTTTAAAGTTAGTTCCTTTGGGTAGATTTGATTAAGAAATTCCAAATCGTTGCAGTTAAAAATTATGAGGTCATCAATATACCTAGAAATAACTTTTCTAGTGCATTTGCAAACCTATTCTTACATTTTTACGAAACTAAATTTCTTAACTCAAATAATGTTACCGGATTCAGGTGTATTGATGACCTCATATTTTTTCAATATACCTGAATCCGGTAACGTTATTTGAGTATTGTTACAATGACGTAACTACTAGGACAGAATTGGCTGCTGTTTCGCCATAACCGTCACTTACGGAATTGGGGTGTGTATGCATCTTTGACTTTGCATTAGGATTATTTGTGTGCTTGCATGTACGGTGCGTTGAGCCCTTACTGTAAGTTGTGATTGTCTTTTCATTTTCTTTCGACTAATTGCTTCCATGGGGAACTCGGGGCCTTGGGATGTCTGATGGTCTTACCTACATCCTATTCAGAAAGTTCCCCTTGAGGTAACTGATTTGGTTAGGCTCCCTGATGAAGAGACCTTTGGGTTACCTCTATGTTATTTTATGGTTCAGTTCCGGCACTTATACAGAATCTTGCCTTTGGTGCGTGGATGCCCTGAGTGCTTGATTTCTGTTTGTTTATTGTCTATATTCTTATTATTTTTATCTATCTCTGTTGGTTTATTTATTTTTAGTTATATTTGTATATTTTCATTATGAGGATATGAAGCTTCTGCGCAATCCTCTATTGAAAATGTTTTATGTTTTCTTTGCAGGGTAGGTTTTAAGTTAAAGTGATTTAGCAGTCTATGCTTGCTTTTTATTTTTTGTTTATTTGTTTTGTTTATTTTTTACATTATAAATATATATATATATATATATACAGTGGTGGACCTGGGTGGGGGCGGCTGGGGCGGTCCGCCCCGGGCCCCACATACTAAGGGGGCCCCACGACAGGAGCCTTTTTTTAATTGAATGATAACTTTATTGCAAAAAAATTACATTTTTAAAATTTTTTTAAAATCAGACGAGAACGTTATTGTTTTTAGAAAACATTACGGTTGTGCATATACATAAAGTGAAAGGTCATCAACCTCATTGACCTGCGAATCCCTCTATTCCTCTTTCGAACCGCGGATAAGTGAGACTTTGGCTCGCGTAAATGAGGGATGGTATAGATAGGTCAACCACGGGTAAGCAAAACCGCGTAAAACGAGGGATTTCTATAGATTGGAGGGGATCAGCAAGGTAGTGGGGGAATCATGCTATACACTTCTGCCCACTCTATCATCCTCTCTCTCTGTCGTTCAGGTACTCTGAGTAGGACACCTTCTAAGTGTTTGGCCTATAGATATTTAATATTTTAAAAGCGATATTATACTGTACTTATTATTTTCATAAATACTGTCATGAAGCGTAAACAGCCTAGTGGGGCTCAATAGGGGAAATTGAAAAAAAAACAGAAGAAAAAAGAACAGAGCTGATCTCAGGATCAATTTTAAAGTTCATCCAACAAAAACATCCTTCCACTTTCAAGAGCAAAGAAAAGCCTACTTGTTCTGAAGTTGACTTGGAGGAATTAGAATCTATTGTGGAATCAGTGCCGCCTTAAACACAGGAAGAAAATTTCAAGATCAGATTCTTGATCAGATTTCAAGATCATTCTAAGTCAGCAAAACTTAGGGGGCACTCCTCCTCTCCGAGTTAGTGCTAGTGAATATAGTCTTAGACGGAGACGGAACATTACCTCAAAAAGAAGGTGAAGCAGTAGAGCCTGATAGTGAAATTTCAGACGAAATAAGTAAAGTTCCTTTTTTTTGTGTGATGTAGATAACTGGCCAACACCCCTATCGCATGGTATGAAAACCGATTTTTTTAAAACGAGGCAGTGAGTTTTTCCAAGAGCCATCTTCGTGGCATGGGCCAATCACTCACTTAATTTGTGTGGGGTGCGCGCTTTTAGTTACACTCCAACCAGTGTAACATTTTTCGGTACACTGGAAATTTTTTACAACTTCATCTCGGGCTCAACTCACAGATGGGAAATTTTGACTACCGTTGTGGGAGTAGCGGTTAGAAGGCTGTCCGATACAAGGTGGAGTGCACAGAAGCTGTGAAACCAGTAATGAAAAATTTTTAAAAATTGATCGGTGCAGTGGAGAAGATATGCGATGAGTCTGAAAAACCTAGATACAAGAGGATCAACTCAGATTATAATGGCAAATGTTTGCGATTTTACGTTTTTAGCGTTTCTACGTCTGTGGTCAGACATTTTGGAGGAAATCAACCACCCTCAACGCTACCTACAAATTGAGGGGATTTCCTTGGACAAGGATTAAATAAACTAAGAGAATTTGAACTTTTTATTATGGAAACTAGAGAATCTTTATTTAGTGATGCTTTGGACTTCGCTTCCGAGAAATGTGAAGTAATGGGAATTGATATTGTAAAGAGAGACAGAAAAAGATCTTAAAAGATGATACTGGATGAAAAAGCTAAAGGTGAAGGTTTAACTTCACAAGAACTAAGGAGGTCCATGTTCCAATGTGTAGATAGGTTGTATTTGGAACTCCAAACAAGATCCATAGAGAACAGTAATAACAGTAGCGTAGCGAGAGGGGGGGGGGGGGGCAAGGTGGTCAATCATGCCCCGGATGTCACTCGCAGAAGGGCACCAAATGGTCCGCAAGACCATGGGGGGCGCCAAAAAGATATTGTGCCCCGGCGCCAGTTATGCTCGCTACTCCACTGATTCATAACAAATTTGAAGTCTTGCAGTCGGTTAATTTGATCAAAGCTCCAGATCAGAAATTGCTAGAACTTATTTCTCATCTAACTGAAAGTTACGACGAATTTTCTAAGGACGAGGTTTTGCTGGAAATAAAAAGACTAAGACGTCATATGCAAGCTGCAAATATTAATACAGAGGAAATAAAAAAATGGTCAGTTCTTCAGGTTTTGTAGTTCATTGTTGGTAGTTTATTTGTCATTGGACCTTCAAGAGTCAGTACCAAACTTGTGTCTAGTACTAAAAATGTTTTTGACGATTTGCATTTCCGTCGATACTTATGAAAGAAGTTTTTCAAAGCTGAAAATCATCAAAACTATTTGCGCTCAACAATGAGCTAAATCAGGCTAAATGGACTAGCAATGTTATCCATCGAGAACAAGTTGGCTATTAAAATAAACTTCCATAAGACAATTTGACAATTTTCTGATTCAAAAGTTAGAAAGAGACAATTTTAAAAGGAGGATTTCACCTATTCAGAATTAATACAGAATTGTGTTTCCCTTAGTTTTGTCTTCACATGAGACTGTGTATAGAAAAATAGGATATATATATATATATATATATATATATATATATATATATATATATATATATATATATATATATATATACACGTAAAGCTACTTTGTTAGACTTGACTTTACATATGTCTTATTTATTTTATTTTTGTTCCAGAAAAACTTCTACTGTTATTCACCTCAACACGGAAAGTTTTTGACGTATTTCCATTCTATTTTTTTCATACTGATACTGTAAATGTATATTGCCTTGTGAGAAGTAAAATTTTTTAAACTTGAATTACCAATAAAGTTAATGTAGATCAAAGTGAAATATTTCTTTGGTTTTCCTTGAAGCTACTGTAATATTATAAGAAAGTATTAGCTCCAAAACTGCTCCTTCTCTTTTTAATGTGAATTTGTCTTTAACTATTATTGCTTTGATTAATAAAACGGCCAAGCCTTTTATAGTCCACCTTGGATAGAGGAAAAATTCACACAACAAAAACCAGCGCCGTACAACTGATTTTGATTTTGTACCAAACTATAAGTTAATGAGCTCATGGCTCAGGCGGTTAGAACGTTGGTTTCGGAGCTGTACCGTGCGGAACGTCGTTGGTTCGATTACTCGAACCCGGCCTTGACGTAAGACTTTTTTTCAATTTAACACTTTTCTAAGGTGTAAGCTGGAAAAAGCTGGACCCAACAGTAATGATCATTGCTCACCTCGTACTGCAAGAGTTCGCTCCCTCATTCTGTCAATTTTTTCTCTGCACAGGTCAATAGCCTGTGGAGACGGTCTGATTAAGGCAAATAAAGTGTAGCTGTCATAAGAAAAAGTTAAAAAATTGCCTTTTTTTTTGGATGGGGGGGGGCTCAAAAATAAATCCGCCCCGGGCCCCAAATGGTCTAGGTACTCCCCTGTATATCTATCTATCTATCTATCTATATATATATATATATATATATATATATATATATATATATATATATATATATATATATATATTATTGGACGTAAAAAAGGAGACACACGTCATCAAAATATTATATTTGTGAGAGAACTTACAATGAAAATAATGCTTTTGAATATTTTCCAGCTTTATCTGAGTTTATATATGAAAACGTGCTTGACGCTGTTTTTCAATTTTTTTTTTCACATTTGGCACAATTTAAAGAAACTTCTAAATTTTACTTTCTTTTAAATGCTATTGAGACTGTATTGATTACAAATCAGATGCAAGAATATTCATGCAATGAAAAATTTTCCAATTTCCAAAATGGGTTAACATAGAAATTGTCGTATGATTGGCTCCTTTAGACCAATTTCCAGACAAAATAGACTCTAGTATTTTTACTTATAGAGAGAACTATTTTGACTAAAATTTCTTAACGGAGGTAATCTGGCGCCATTTTTCACCCTAGCGACATTCTTAAAATCTTGAATTTGGCGATGCTCCAAATTCAAGAGGGCGTCATTTTCTAGTAGAAGATATTATACACGAAATAAAGTAAAAACAGATAATATAATAAAGTACTTACCACTTGTTAAAGGGAATGAATACACCCAATAAAAATTTTAAAATGTTAAGCGTCATTTGATCGCTAGTTAAGTTTACTTAAAGCAGAAGTGAAAGACAATGCAGAACAAAATAGCGCACTAAAAAAAATTAAATTAATTTTCGCCGAACTGGCTTTTATCTCCAAGAGGGAATTTTCGCAATAAATTTTGTCAGAATTATCGAAAACACCTTGAATCATTTCCTCCCCTTTCGAACAAACTTTTGAGAGCGAAATTTTTCGAGACTGCTATATTCGATGACCTAGTGCATGCTCGGTGTGTGTGTCTGCATTTCACGATTTTGATAAAACTCAATCTGAAAGTTTGTGAAACTTAAGTTTTCATATTGCGGTTACGTAAGATATACCTGAGTGTCCGCCTGATTCCCATAGTGTAGAATTATATAAGTTATGAACTGGCTAGAGACATATAAGAAACTTCCACAAATGGTATTTTAAGTTATATAAAGTTTAAGCATTTGATGCTATACTGTAAGCCATTCTTAAGGCTACTGTGTACTAACCCTATTGGATTCGCTCACCTCAATGTTAACCTATGGAGAAAATTTGTCTATTATTTATAGCTACATAAATGCTGATAATCCAATAAAAATGGTATTTTCAGATAGCCTTAGGATACTCACTACCCTTAAATCTTTAAAACATTCGATTTTTTGAAAAAAATATATGTTAAAGCCTGATCATTTCTGAACAAAATAAAGCAAACCGCATGAAAATATTCCGCTTAGTTCCGGAGATATTGATATTTTAAATATTTAATTACTGATCAAGTTTATGGTAAGAAAAATTTTAAACTCATTTTTCTCAAAATGTAATTTTGCATCACTCCGCAACTGATATCTCAAACACTATGAAACATAATTCCATGAAATTTTTATCACTGCATAATCATGTTACTTTATTGCGTCTGAATTAGAATTATTACAATCACTGCACATTTTGTTATTTTTTCAGGGGTAAATTAATGCAAAATATTAAGGAAATTTTAAGTATATTTTGAGCAGTTTTAAAAAAATTTTTAAAATATTTTAATGTTGAATGTTTTATGTTCAATTGTATTTTGAATTATTTATTTTAAATATAAAACGGGAATTATACATTTAAATGTACAATTAATTCATAGTTCTGCGCGCAAGCCAGTATACAATAAAAATGCTTAAAAAACAAGGTATATCTAAAGCATTTTTAAAAAAAATTATTTAAAATTATTTGGAGAGTTGAAAATTTGTTTATTAAAATAAATATATCAATTTATCATATACACAAAATTTGGGAAAATTGGGAGAAAATTGAAATAGTTAGAAAGAGTCCAAAAGTATGAAAATATGCCTTATTTCCTCGACTTAAGAGTCGTGAGTCCCCTTAACTTTTCTGGACCTTGCAACAGGATTCATTTTATAAACTGCGTCCACCAAAGGAATTGATGAGCGTTTAAAACACATTATACAAGATTTTTCCCCCTAATAATTTAAATTAAAAAATATTTGCATTTTTTTTAAACAAAAATGTCCCGAGGTGTTAAATTTCTATCTCTATTATGGAGTACAATTAAAAAAATATTTCTTTAAATCCAAGTCGCCAATCCTTGGACAAATTTTCTCCATAGGTCAACATTGAGGTGAGCGAATCCAATACGGTTAGTACACATCAGCCTTAAGCTACAGAAACCGTGTGATGAAACGTTGTAATAAATAAAAAGTATCATTTCAATGACCTTATGAAAAGATAGTGGTTCCCTCAGATGTACCCTTATCCTGTTGTTTGTAAAGAGATTTTGCCCTTCTTCGGGTAATAATCAAAACTTCAACAAATGTCGATAAAATAATCTAGCTCTAAGTACATGCGAAGAGAAGATAACTTTATGTTTTAAAATACTGATGATGGTACTGCAACGGCATAAAATGTAAATATTAAATATAAAATTAACTCTCAAACATTTTTATAATTACCATGTTTTTATTAACTCGCTTTCTTGTTTGTTTGTGTGTGTGTGTTTGTCTAGTACAAATCTTGCAATTGATTTTTAACTAACTTTCCGACTAGCTAGACATTTAAAACTTTTGGAATAGCTCAGAACACGATGACAATGCATTATTTTAATACTTTTAGCCATCTTTAAGCAGTTTCGAATTCATTTTCAGCTAATTTTGTTTTGTAGACTGGTTCAGCCATCTATCGACCGGGACGGGAACGAAAAGTTAAACGCAAGTTAACTTCCAATTAACTTTATTTTCTATCAAGTTGATGGGATAATTCATCAAAAACTTTTTTAAAAAGTATTTATTATTATAACATAGAATTGTCAAGTTTATATGATTCAACAGAAAATTAAAAAACATGGTATATAAAAAGTTCTTTTTATCTTGCAATTATTTTAAATGTTACTTTGTTGTTAAAAATAATTTTTTGGCAACAGTTATATACATAGTTTTGTTTAGAATTCAGTTGAGTTGAAAGATAAAATGGTTTGGTGTTGATAAGTTGCATTACTAGTTTTTTTTTTTTTTTTTTTTAAGTTAAACACCGTTAAAGAGTAAGTTCTTATTACGTTGTCACAACTAGGAGACAACAGTACTGAGAACTTTTTTTCGAAACTAATCTGAAATAAGAATGCAGTCGAAATACTTTATTTTTAAAACATTTGTAAAACTTCATTGCTGCTAAGTGAAAACAATAAAGAACTAAAATGGATGGAAAAAAAATTCAAGCATAATATTTATACCACTTGCATGCTATTTCCTTATACAGGGTGTCTGGGCTAAAAGTATCCAAATGTTATGGCTTAATTTTACAAAACTACTCTTTAGAATTTAAAAATATATATTTAAATAGGAAGAACATCTCACAAAGTATTAATATCAGTCATAGATTTATGTGTGCACCTTTTATAGCACGGCAAACGTCTAAATGGTAATCCAATTCTCTCCAAGTGTTTCGTAGCATATCAGGACTTATTACACGAATTGCTTGAATGATACAATTCTTCAACTCATCCACAATTTCAATTTTTGTTTATACACAACGGATTTAATGAATCCCCAAGCAAAAAAGTCTAATATTTCTTGAGATGCTACGAAACACTTGGAGAGAACTGGATGACCTTTTAGACGTTGATCGTGCTACAAAAGGTGCACACATCGAAATCTACGATACTATGATCGAAATCAATGATAGATATTAAAACTTGGTGAGATGTTCTTTCTATTTAAATAATTTTTCTTAAATTCTAATGGGTAGTTCCGTAAAAATAAGTCATAACTTTTGGATACTTTTAGCCCGCACACCCTGCATATTATCTTTCTTAAAGCGCTTGATGCTAATTTTTTCCCCTCTAGTTCTTAAACAGCAGCCTTTAAGTACTCATACGATTAAACTCTTCTCTGATATATTGGGGGGGTCATACGACTGTTAAAAGTCGAAAAAGTATAAAAATTGTGTCACGTTCGACATTCTATATCTTGAAAAGTATAAGATTTAAAATCATAATTTGTGTTAATAGAACGATGTTTGATTTATGAATATATACATGTTTCTTGTTTGATAGTTAAAAATAATTTGTGTTAGATAGTCATAAATAATAATCAGTTTGCTTTAGATAAGTTATATCAAAGCTAACGCTTGATATTAATTTTTTCCCCTCTAGTTCTTAAACAGCAGCCTTTAAGTACTCATACGATTAAACTCTTCTCTGATATATTGGGGGGTCATACGACTGTTAAAAGTCGAAAAAGTATAAAAATTGTGTCACGTTCGACATTCTATATTTTGAAAAGTATAAGATTTAAAATCATAATTTGTGCTAATAGAACGATGTTTGATTTATGAATATATACATGTTTCTTGTTTGATAGTTAAAAATAATTTGTGTTAGATAGTCATAAATAATAATCAGTTTGCTTTAGATAAGTTATATCAAAGCTAACGCTTGATGTTAATTTTTTCCCCTCTAGTTCTTAAACAACAGCCTTTAAGTACTCATACGATTAAACTCTTCTCTGATATATTGGGGGGTCATACGACTGTTAAAAGTCGAAAAAGTATAAAAATTGTGTCACGTTCGACATTCTATATTTTGAAAAGTATAAGATTTAAAATCATAATTTGTGCTAATAGAACGATGTTTGATTTATGAATATATACATGTTTCTTGTTTGATAGTTAAAAATAATTTGTGTTGGATAGTCATAAATAATAATCAGTTTGCTTTAGATAAGTTATATCAAAGCTAACGCTTGATGTTAATTTTTTCCCCTCTAGTTCTTAAACAGCAGCCTTTAAGTACTCATACGATTAAACTCTTCTCTGATATATTGGGGGGTCATACGACTGTTAAAAGTCGAAAAAGTATAAAAATTGTGTCACATTCGACATTCTATATTTTGAAAAGTATAAGATTTAAAATCATAATTTGTGCTAATAGAACGATGTTTGATTTATGAATATATACATGTTTCTTGTTTGATAGTTAAAAATAATTTGTGTTAGATAGTCATAAATAATAATCAGTTTGCTTTAGATAAGTTATATCAAAGCTAACGCTTGATGTTAATTTTTTCCCCTCTAGTTCTTAAACAGCAGCCTTTAAGTACTCATACGATTAAACTCTTCTCTGATATATTGGGGGGTCATACGACTGTTAAAAGTCGAAAAAGTATAAAAATTGTGTCACGTTCGACATTCTATATTTTGAAAAGTATAAGATTTAAAATCATAATTTGTGCTAATAGAACGATGTTTGATTTATGAATATATACATGTTTCTTGTTTGATAGTTAAAAATAATTTGTGTTAGATAGTCATAAATAATAACCAGTTTGCTTTAGATAAGTTATATCAAAGCTAACGCACATGAATACTTCTAAAAAAAAATTATTTTAAGACAAAATTTCTGCTCTTAACACATATTGCAGAAACTAAAGTTTAATTTGAACCTAAATTTGTATATATTTAAGGTATATTTCTACTTTTACTACGAAACTGAAAATGATGTATTTTTTTTCTTAATAAATTAAATTTTATCTATGCATGAAAAATACATTCTCTAGAGATCTGTAAACAAATTTAGGTTCAGTTTCAAGCAAATGATATGTACCATTTGAGAAAATTTCATGCAAAAATATGAAATAGTTCTAGAAATAACAAGTGCGTTATGTGAAAAAAACACATTTTGAGATAAATCCCTTTGAAGTATTGCCCTTTAAACTTGTTTACAGTAAACATCTGACACGTTTTTATTCATAACTTCTGAAATTATGGGAATTTTTTCAAGCGAATTGTCTTAAAATACTCAGAAAAGGTTAGTCTTTCATGTGTATTTTCTTCAAAAAATCGATTTTTTTTTTTTTTTACGGTATGACCCCTTGAACTATTTCTGCTTCTAGTGTGTAAATAAACAGTAAAATTTAACTGCCTAGAAATACATATACAGTGGAATCTCGATCGATCGTTCTCCGAATCATCGTTTTCCCGTATGTGTCGTTTATTTCACCCAGTCCCGAAGATCATATTGCTTTGTTATGTTCCCGCATCTATCGTTCAGCTCAGTCGGTCCCTTGAAAAACGATAGATCAAGATTCCACTGTATAACAAAAAGAAAAAAAATATGAAAGGCCAATAAATAATAGTAGACAAAACAACAATTGGTGCCAGAACCAGTTTTATTGAGAGACTAGAAACCGGAATACAGTTTTTTTTTTCACTTTTTATAAACAACTATACTTCCCATATGATTTGGGTAAAATGACTGATGGTAAACAATACTAGCTTAACATTTGCAACATATACACGCTATGATTGTGGACAGTTATGTGTTTACATCAAACTCTATGAAAAATATACTACCTAACAGACAGGTAAGAAACAATTTTTAGATTTTTTTCCCTTCGCAATATCATGTAAAATTCAACAAAAATGTACATTCTAAAACATTTGTAAAATCTCAATATTGCGTATGTATATATTTACATATTTATAATGGTATGAAGTAACGAAAGAAAACATCTCATTATACTCTATGGCGAAAAAAAAAATCTCGTATGATAATGCACAGCTGCCAACATCGAGAAGGGAAAATTAGGGAAATTTTACATGAAAATTACGGAGATTCAGAGAGGATTCATACATTCCAAAAACCATGTCATGATGAACTTTTCCCCCTAAAAAATATACACAGTTGCAATGACTCGAAATATTTTAAGGTAGTTTTTTTTATTATTTGCATACAGAAAAGTTAGCTGTATAATACCGAGTTCAGAATTACCCGCGCGATTAGTTACGATTAAATAACGGTAATTCCTTTCAAATCCACAATGGTGGTTAATCTTTTATATTAAGAAGATAGTTATTTTAAGGTCCCCTAGATCAAAAGTGGTATCTTTTAGGAATTCCTAAAAATAAAAATTGAAAATGAGATATGTTTAAGGACTTTTAAAGGGCGCATTAACTTACAGTTCACTTTCACAAGTAACGATGTTTAATGCGACAAAAGAGGCACGTCGTGTTAGGTAATTTCATGATTCATTCTGATGCACTAGAATGCTTAGTATTCTTCTCAGACTACTAGAATCTTCGTTGTCTAAAAAGAGGCAGATATTATATACCGTCATAAAATTTGAGAAGTTCTGATATTATTTAGGAGGGGGGGAGGGAGGGAGACTGCTTTCGGACGGGAAATTTGAGCGTTGGCAGCTATGGCAATGAAATGAAGAATTTCTTAATGAAACACAATATACATATGATTTTTTTAATGTCTTTACAAATAAATATATCAAAGCAATAACAATAATAATAAGACCTAGGAAAAAATTTAGATTAAAATTTTACAAAACGCTCAAATTAATGTACTGTACTCACAGATTCCATATTGTCTCTTTATTTTTCATTCTCTGAGCATTTTCACTTGAAATTTTTGCTACACACAGACTGATTGATATCTCTTGTTTAGATTATTTTTTTTTTACCTTTATGGAATTGAATTTTACTAAAAAAATTTTCTTCAAATTTTAAATTCAAAATCTCACCTGAATTTCTTACGCGCACAGTGTAACAATACTAATTATAACTTTCAGTAAAAAAAATAATACACCAATTCAAAAGAAAAAAAATTAACCTTAAATAAAACAAATTTTGATGTTTCGGAAAAATTGGACGGCTTTACACTGTCATAAAATATCACATAATTAAACAAATTAAGTTATTTCAAAGAAGTTTCAAAATATTTTCATGGGGATTTAGACAGAGTAACTTCTTAACAGAGACTTCTAATGCAAGTCAAATTTTTTAGTTTTAAAATTTCAGTGAAATGCACATAGCTCTTTTGAAGCAATAAATCTAAATTGTGCTTGGCTAAAAAATCTCTTATTCATATAATTTTATGCTTTGAGGAAAATAATTTCCTATTAATACCACATCTATTGAAGTTTTAGAGAGGGAAAAATATTAGAGTTACAGAGAATGAGAAATAAAATAAGAGAGATACTCAATAATTCCAGAATCTGTGAATAAAGTAAGATCCCTTATCAATAACTATGAATTAATTTAAAACATTAACAGAGATGCTAAAAGTTTTACAAAAGAAAAGTCTTAAGAAAGTTTTTTGTTTTTGTCCTTTGAGCAAATATCTAAATTGCACATTCGCATATATACATATATACACAAAATTATATACACACTACTGAATTCTTTTAAAATGAATTAGCTTCAGCAAAGGTTCTCAAGTTTTTGCAACTATTTGGCAAATAACCGAGGCAGTTTTTAAAGTACCCGAAACTAACACTTCTGTAATAAAGGTATTTTAGATGTGGTAAAGATATTCACAGAATCCAAATTTAATTTCCCGAGAAGTCCTGTTAATTATAATGTTTATTTCTTAGTAATTTTTTTCAAATTACTATGAGATATAATGAAGTGATTGATACCAGTTTTTTTCACAATAGATTATTGCTACCTGTTCTCGATTATGAGTTAATATCGTGCATCTTCTCTTACTGTAATACTTGAATTTAAATATTTTCAAAGAATGACAACAATGGGCCCGTAAACATTATCAATGAAGGTTGTAATACAACAAATCTCAGAAATGCAAATGAATGTATCACCTCATCATTAATTTGTCTATGAAATGAGGAGTTCTACACACACATACTTCAGTTGCTTAAGTAACAGAACAAGTCCAAATAATAGTTGAAAAATGCTTAAGTACTGAAAGTAAAATAAAAACTCTGGGAAGTTTTTCAGGCAAGCAAATAGAATATTTCTTGGCACATTTAATTCCCTTAATAGCTACTCCATTGAAATTTTGGGCGGAACTCTGGGAATACACAGATGGCGAATCACTGGTCTAGAAGCAAAAGTGATCCGAATAGTTTCATAACCCTCCTAAAACCTGGAAGTAATGCCACAATAAAAGTTTTCAATTTTTTTCACTGTTTTTCCCAGTTAACATTTTACAAAATTTTGACATATTAATAATATAATTTTGAATGTCAATGATAATCAAATGATAAATACTATGCTGAGAACAATTAGATTTTTTTTGTCTAATTTTTTTTTAAAGTTTTTTTTAAAGTTTTTTTTTTAAAGTTTTTTTTAAAGTTTTTTTTTTAGTTTTTAATTTTTTTTTAGTTTTCTATATTTTTCACTTTTTTTCCCAGTTAACATTTTACAAAATTTTGACATATTAATAATATAATTTTGAATGTCAATGATAATCAAATGATAAATACTATGCTGAGAACAATTAGATTTTTTTTGTCTAATTTTTTTTTAAAGTTTTTTTTAAAGTTTTTTTTAAAAAGTTTTTTTTAAAGTTTTTTTTTTAGTTTTTAGTTTTTAATTTTTTTTTAGTTTTCTATATTTTTCACTTTTTTTCCCAGTTAACATTTTACAAAATTTTGACATATTAATAATATACCTTAGAATGTTAATGTTAATTAAATGATAAATGCTATACTGAGAACAATCATTAAAAAGTATTCCTTTTCTTTTTTTTTAAGTTTTTTAATTTTCTAGTTTTTAATTTTCATTTATCATACGAATGTGAAACCATGTCAACTTATTCACTGATAATTTTGTGGAGAAATTGCACAGATACAAATTACTCAATTTAATTTACAATACATATAAAACTAAAGTGATTAATGTATATCCAAAATGAAAAATCTAATTAATGAATGAATTCTGTAAAAAATACAATGAAAATAGAAATAATCCACAAAAATTTCTAGTTAATGAATAAATTAATAAAAGCACATTGAAATGAAAAAGGAACTGAATGGAATCATTTTCACTTTTGCATTTTATGTACACCAGTTTTTTCACAAGATTATTGCTACCTGCTCACAATTATCAGTTAATATCGTGCATCTTTTCTAACTGAAATAGTTGAATTTTCAATATTTTCAAAGAATGACAACAATGAGTCCATAAATATTATCAATGAAGATTGTAATGCAACAAATCTCAGAAATGCAAATAAATGTATGACCCCCATCATTGATTTGTCTATGAAATGAATTCTTATGTACATATATACAAATTCAACTAAAGAGTCAAGGAAAACTTGAATGATAAAATGAAAATATATTATAAAGTGAAATAAGTTATCGCTTTCACTCTGAAAGCTATATAAATAATGATTTGTTAAATTACTTCTTGACAAGTTCTCTTGAAAGATGGCAATAGTTCAATACGCAGAGGCACACGATTAACTGGATATTAATCATGCACAGGAAAATATAAAACAAAACAGTTAGTTGTGCGAAAAAAAGGTAAAAAAAAAATAAATCACAGTATGTTTTGAGAAAGTTTGAATGTTTCATACTTATTAAATTGTTTTTCTCTTTCCAGAAATATTTTTTTTCCATGATTGAATGGTGTCTTCAGGATTGAACGTTTCTCCAATCAGTGACTTATATTCTAAAGGATGGAGTTCTTTCATATGGTTAGTTAAATCATCATCATTTTTGTAAGTGTTATTACAAAATTTGCACTCCAAATTTTGCGTAGGGCTTATGCTTTGGTATTCTAAGTTAAGTACACACATTGAGGTATTTACTAGAGGATTTGAATGTTCCAAAGCATGACGAGAATTATTCAAAATGCCTTGAGTGAAAAAAGTGTTTATGTTAGAATTACTCAGCTGACTGTCCATAATTATCGGCAGAAGATTAGCTCCTTTGCTATCAGACAGGTGATTAACGCCCTTCTTTAAATCGACGGGGCTAGGCACATTCTCATGGGATTGAGTACTGTCTTTTAGTGGGTTCGAAAAAGACTTATACCTGTAGTTTGTCTTTTCGCAGCAACTTTTTTTCTCGTGTCTATCTCGATTTGATTTGGTCGAAAATCTTGCGTTACACTTAGAACAAAAGTAGGGCTTTTCCCCAGTGTGAGTGGCCATGTGTCTTTCCCTTGCACTTGCGTAACTGAACGAGCGGTCACAAAATTCACACTTGAATTGTTTTTCTTTCCCACAAATGTTTCCGTTGATGCTAGACTCCAGAGTTCCATTCTCTGGGGTACTCACTTTCTCCGCCAATGAGGTCTGAGTATCTGTCAAGCTTGCATCTTTTAAGAACCTGTTGATTTCCTTCGAATTAGCTGTGTTGATGACCGACGACACGCTCGCTAGATCATTATTTTCAAAATCGCTTCTGGCGCCGTGTTTCAGATAGTCATCCACAACAGTGTCGTTTTTACTTGGAACTTCTGGAGGCTTCTCGTTTTTCTCTGCTATCGATGAAAGCGTTTCCCCGTCGATGTTCACCACAGCTTCGTTGGAACCAGGGCCGTTGTAGACCTTCGGCATCAGGACGGAGCGCAACCTGTCTTTCGTAACATCAGACACATTCGGGGTTTGCCTTTGAAGAGATGCACCTTGAAACATGGGTATAAAGTTGCGGCTTCTCGGTGGCCTGGCACGCTCGGGATGGTGATTCTTGATGTGCCGCTCTTTGTTCGACTTCAGCGTGAACATCTTGGGACAAAAATCGCAAGGAATGAGTTTTTTGTCAGGTATCTGGATGGCACTTTTATTGGATGGTGAATAGTCTATCGGAGTTGGGACTTGTACACCAGGAACTGGCGCTGGAGTATTAGCTACTAAGTTCAAATTCTGCGCCATGTGCTCTAATGAAGCTAAGGAACGAGGTGGCAATATATTGTTGCTGAATTCGTGCAAATTTGGTGGGGATGGAGCATCCGGATTGTACATTGTTGGGACTGATATATGAAAAGGCAGAGGATTTTGGAACTTTCTGCAAGACGAAAGAGAATGGGAGAATGATTTGGCATTATTTGGGTTTAATGTTTTAAAATCTTTTGAACTTAAATCGATGGGTCTGACTGATAAATCTAATGGTTCTGCTTCGAATGAAACACTTTTAGATAAGCTCATTAAACCATCAACAGCAGAGACTACATCACTAGTGTTAAGTAGTTCACGGTAAAATCTTGGGTATTCAGTTGAAACAGGTCTCTCAGGCATATGCAACTCTTCACCATCTTTCTCTGATTTATACTCAGAATTTGCACTTGTATCACTATTGTGCCCATTTTGACTTTCTTCAATATAACTCTGCATGTTAGCATCGCCATTTTCTACGTCCTGATTTTCTTCTGAATCAATCTGCATGTTAGTGTCTCCGTTTTCAACACTCACCCGTTGGCGGCTGTCATGTGTAAAGGCTTCATTATCAGCCATATTCATTGATTGATCCGACTGTTCGTTGCTGGTAGGCCGGTTGGAAACAAGCAACTCTTTCACTTTTGCCCTATATTCGGGATGTGTCTTATTGATGTGTCGAGTGCAGTTATTCTTAGTTGAAAACCCACTGCCACATTCTCTACAGATGTATGGCTTACAGGAACAGCTGTCCCTGAGAGATCGCAAATGATGTTTCAATAATCTAGAATTACCAAAATTGACTTTACAGTATTTGCATGTAGTTTCGGATGGGTTTTCATTTGCAACATTAGCAGACGAATTATTTTCGGGCTTTTCGATGTTATACACTGCATACTTTTCATCTTCACTTCGAGATATATGATGCTTTTTTCGGATATGTCTTTGCGCGTTTGTTTTTGTTGTAAATGCAAAATTACAAATGTCACATTTGTAAGGTTTCACTCCATTATGCGTTCGCATGTGCCTCTGTAGTGTACTTTTATCTGTACTTTTATAAGTACATTCATCACATTTATACAACTTGAGTTGGGAATGAGTCTTAGAATGTGCTCTGTACGATTTTGTGCTGCAAAAACTAGCATCACATTTCTTGCACTGTAATTTACCTTTTGGCGAATCAATATCTGTGGGTGACTTTGAACTCTCACTAATGTCACTGGGAGGCAATGATTTTGCTACTCCTTCAGCAGGAGATGTTGGCATTTCATTTATATTTTGTGATGAAGCATTAGTATTCGTTTCTGAAGGTGTCCTTGAAATTGGACTTGAGGCCATTGAAATTGACGTTAAATCGGCACAGTCATCATCATTAGACTGAGAAGTATTTAAATTTATAGATTCATCTATGATAAGCTCTCCGGAAGAGAAGCTATCTTCAAATACAGAATCTTGAAGTAATTGCTCTGGTATTTTTTTAAATTTTTCTTTTTCTTTCTCTTTAGAATTATCAAACAGATCCGAGGGTACCAATCCAAGGGTTTCCTTTTCTATTTCTTTAGAATTGTTAAACAGTTTCGAGGGTACCAATCCAAGGGTATTCATATATAGAGCTTTCCTTCTTTCCTCATAATTTTCATCGTTTTCGATATTTCCTTCAATTCTTTCACCATCCTGAGTATATTCCTCCTTTTCTTTGTCTTCAATATTTATTTTCATGTTTTCATCGTTCACAATGCTGTCTTCCTTTTTGATGTTTTCAGTAAGTAGTAATGCTTCATCGTGTTCAATTATGTCATGATCTTGCATGTGATTTGCAAATTGTGAACTATCTGGAAACTGGATAGCACAAATTTTACACTTTGAACAGTGTTCCATATGTGCTGCCAATGTTCGCAGGCAAGGAAAGCAGTAAAGACAACGATCACACTCGTACAATCTCGCTGCCTCCATGATTTCTTGATCTGTTACTTCATTATCAATTTCACGTTTAATCCTTTTCGCACTTGGAGGCGGGCAACGTCTCTTTCTTTCGCAAGGTATTCGTGCGATTCGTGGATAACTGTTGCTGCTGAATTCAATGTTGTACAAATCTAGAAATCCGTGTTTGCAATCATTGTCGCAGGTGTGTACTTCTCTGCGTCTTGTTCTCCTTTCATGATCGTGTATTCGTATATGGCGGTTCATGTTGCCGTTAGTTGTGAAAAGTACGCCGCAGACCTCACACTTATGGGGTTTATAACCACTGTGGACTAACGCGTGGCGATCCAAGGAACTTTTGGAACTTAGAGTTTTGTGGCACAGTGTGCATACATATGCATTTCCGTTACTACGATTGCTGTTGCTGTTATGTTCTTTCAAATGCAGAGTCAGTGCACGGGAGTTTTGAAATCTTTTACTACAGAGTTCGCATGTCTTTAGTTCGAAAGAGGAACTTTCATCTTTATTCTGTAATTAAAAAATTAATTAATTAGCTTAATAATCTCTGCTATTTTTTAAAACAAAAGAAAACATAACTTCGCATTGATACAAACACTAGTTATACAGCGAGATAAATAAAATTTAAAGATATCAACAATTTTAATCTATATATGTAAAACAGTTCCGTAACTGACTGACTCACTGACATACAACGCACAGACCAAACCGCTGGACCTAAAGGGCTGAAATTTTGCATGGCGATTCTTCTTATGGTGTAGGGGTGCACTAAGAAAGATTTTTGAAAAATTCTTCTTAGATTTTTTTAAATTAAATTTTTAAGCTGTTTTTGTAACTTTTTTAAAGTTTGCATTTAAAATAATAATTTGAGAGTTATAAAATTTATATCGCGAGAAAGATCATAAAAATTCCTTTGAAATTAAATCTTTTTCAAACCTTTACCCCAATTTTCTGATTTTTGGTGAATTTTTAAAGATTAAATTTTAGAATTTAATTTATTAAATGCTGATCACGCGATTTCTTTTTCTGGTACTTTAGATATCAGGGCTTCAGCCAATTAATGCAAGAGTTCAGGGTCACATGACTACACCTCTATTAGATTATAAATAGAAGTGCTTCAATGTACATGCAGCTTTTTTGGAATTTGTCATTGCCCGAGAAGATGTAGCAGCATCTCATTAAATATGTATTTTCCGATTTGAAGCACGGATCTGTAAATTTGGGTTACGACTATTTTCTTCACCGCTGTGGCATGCCGGTGTCCGGTTATCATCCACGGGGTCGGGCCGGCATGTTACACACACACACACACACACACACATATATATATATATACACACAGGGTGTCCATAATTAAAGTTCCACTTTCAAAAGGCTGCAAAAAAAAAAAAGAACCACTGGTCAGAATGACTTCAAATTTGAACTGAATATACTGGAAGAAGAGGGAAACGATTTGGCATAATAATAATAAAAAATGCCAACCGCTTACAGCGCCATCTGTTGATACATTTTGGAACCTTTTTTATTATGCCAAATCGTTTCCCCCTTCTTCCAGTATATTCAGTTCAAATTTGAAGTCATTCTGACCAGTGGTTCTTTTTTTTTTTTGCAGCTTTTTGAAAGTGGGACTTTAATTATAGACACCTTGTATATATTCTGAAATTTTCAAAGTTTGTAACATGAATGCTTATATTGCTCTCGTTCCCCTTTTTTTTTAATTTAAAAAGTTAATTACAAATTTTTAGGATCATTAATTATTTTCTTATGGTTTAAAAAAAATAAAAATCTTAGCACACCTTTAGGAGTGAATACCCAAAGTATTTTTGAGTATTCACTCCTGCAAGGTTTTTCAAAGTATACAAAACAACTGGTTATTCTGAAGTACTGTGTAATTTATAACGAACAACACTTATAAAATTCTCACCTTTATATCAACATCCTCTTCTTCATCAGATTTATTTAAGCACCTTTTATTTCGCTTTGACACGCGTCTTCTCCTAGTTTTGATATCCGGAGCATAATTTTCGCAACGATTTCCAGCATCTAGAGAAAAATTAAGGTATATTAAACAGAAAATATAAATTGTAATTAACGGGCACAAAAGAATTAGGGTGTGTCAAGGAGTAAATTTGGTTCTGATAGGTGCGAATAAACCTGCCATTGACAGGAATATAGTAAACCATGCTTCAGTATAGGAATAAGAAATGTGCAGGAGATTAACACAGAAATATTTGGCCTTGGATAGCAGTTTTTTTTTTGGGGGGGGGGGGGGGGGGCAACCCCTCCCCCCAAAAAAACAATAAATTTCGTGAAAAGCTGACGAGCCATAAATTATTTAAATAGGAAAAGCAATCCCGAATATTTGATAAGCATTAATTTTAACAAATTTTACCGTGACATTGGAGGGAGAAAATTAAACCACATATATTATTATACTGTATCTCGCATAAACTATGAAAAATTAATGCTATTCATAAAATTTTTTTGCTGCTGAATATTTTATGTGAAATGTTTTACTCAAGGCTAATTTCTTGTCACTTGAGTAAATTTCTTGTCTTGAGTAAAATGCACACGCCGAGTTTAATTCATCTGGAATTATCGCTCATGAATATCATTTCTAGACATAAATATTTACACGCATAAGTTAAGACTCTCGAAAGAGTCGTTGCCTTCCTTTCTACTCTTTTATGTCCGACACTTTCGATTGTTTCCAGATCATTTTTGAAGTGTTAGCTTGTAAAGAATTGAGTGAAAAGTTTAATAACTGTATTTGAAGTCTTCGTATGCTATAGGTTTCTGTTATATGTGGTAGGTTTCATAAGGTAAATAACTGGAATAACTTATTTTCCCTAATCATGGTCGCACCATATGGGTATGCCACATAAGTTAGTGTCTGAAATGGATATTTTACCAATTAGAGAAGTACTAATTTGTTTTTAAATACCTGTTGCAGGATCAAGGTTTTCCCGAAGCACAGCTTCCAGGTTCCTATCCTGTGAAAAATTTTCAGATTGGCCACTGTCGTGACCAGCTTCCAAATCCAGGCACATACTTTTATTCCAATCTCTTTTATCTGTAAACAAATGATGTTTAAGATAAAATGAATTGAAAATATTAAGTATTTCCAGTGAAGAATGAAAATAAATCGAATTCCTTTCGTTTTTTATTGTTGTTATTTGTTTTTTCAACCCCCTTTCCAAATCTGGTTAAGAACGCAATGTCTTTCTTTAAACGATTTTCAACATTCAGGAAAAAATAAAGAAGAGTTCAAGCTCCTTATGGAGATAAATTGGAAGTAGTCTGCTGTCAGGGCATGCAGCAAGAAAAAGATACCCTAGTAACGAAAATAACTAGCCAGAAGCTCTACAGGGACTGAGAGTTTAAGAAACTAAAAAATGTTATGGTAACTGTTTGATAATCTTACTCAGTTTGCAGTTAAATTGATTTGAAAATAAGGTTATGAAATTCAACTTTTGAACACACTCTTGATGTGGTTCAATTTTAATTCAAAGTGCTGGAATTTAAATGTGACAACAAAAAAGTGAAACTCTTTAAGACAATGGTCTGATCTATACATGATTTTAACCACTGTAGGCCATTAGTTCATGGCATGACACCTCGCTCTCTTCAAACTATTTTTAACTGGTTTTAATTAGCAATAAGGTGTTCATTTTTAATGTAAAAGTTGAGAAACTTTACGCAAGATGGGATAGATTTGCCAAAAAATGAAAATTTTGATACTGATTAAGAATATATATATATATATATATATATATATATATATATATATATATATATATATATATATATATATATATATATATATATATATATATATAACAGAACAGTCCAAGCAATATTCTCAGTATTTTTTATAGCACCATTTACATAAAAACAACGTTTACCATTCAGTACAGCTCTAGCCTACAAGTATTTGAAACTTCAGAAAATGGAATTGCTCGGGTTGATTCCTAATCTACCGATATCTGAAACATTGTTGCAAAAACAGTCATGTAAAAGGATAAGTACATACCTAAATTTGGAATGCTTTTGTCTCTTTTCTTCGTTTGACAATAATTTGGCCGCCTAATTGGTCTTAAGTAGCACTGCTTCTTTTTAACATTCAGATGATCCTGACCATCAGATTTCGACCGTCTGACTACATTAATAACACCGCTATGGAGATTCACGCCATTCTTAAAATGACCTGAAAATAGAAGAAAAATAAATTGAAAGTTAGACCTTTTTTCGATTTTTAAAATCTTATGACAGTAAAATCTAGAATATTAAGGAAGGAGACAACTTGGTAAAAGCACGCAACTTTCCTTACAAAGCCAAAAATTTACAGGAAGTGTGAAAATAAGCTTGTATTTTATGATACCAATGAACCGAGAACTGAGGCTGTTTCCATGGAAGTGGTGGAGGGAAACATTTCTTAAGAAAGTAAGTATTACAAAGAGATCGTCGAAATTACAGAAATACATGTTGCCCGAGAAAATATACTTATCATGTATATACTTACGTCATTTTATACATTATTTAATTTTTTTTTACAAATTGAATTAATTCGACTACTGACAAACAAACAAACAAAGCCCGACTTTAACTGTAGAGTTGAAATCAACGAAAATCTCTCTACATTGAAATAATTTACTCATAAATAGCTATTGAAAAAGTTAGAACATGCTACGCTTTATTTTACACATTACAGGCAGATTAACTGCGAAAATAACGGCATGTAATATGACAGTAGAAATCAAAATAGCAGGAAAAACATAGGACACGGTAGGTCAAGAACCAGTAAAACTTTCCGGTTTAAGTACACAAATGTATAATTAACACACATTAAGTTATTCTAGGAAAATTACGAAGAACTCATTATATCTCTTTACTTATGATTACTTCATAGCTGTAAATGAGGCCAGGGCAGTCCCTCACGCTAAAGCGTTCGTATTTAATTGATTTTAGCTAAACCTAATACTTTTTAGCAAACTGACAGAACCAAAACACCAAGTTTGTCATTTGCAAATATGTACTTCATTGTTTATGACCTGCACAAGTTACCGACAGTGTGGATCTATCAGAAAACCGAAAGCAAAAATTTCCCCGCATCAAAAGCCTGTATTAAATAATTAAGATATCAGTACCTTAACGAATTAAAAATATATGTCCTATGCATTATACTGTCACGATTACAATCATTATATAATGTATTATTACATAAATTCATCCCTCCTGTCTGTAAATACCCTTGCGCACGTTGCGGGTGTTTCGCCACTGCCTACACACCCCATCCTCTTTCTTTCACTCCCATCTAGCGCTCTCTTTTCGAAACTGCATTTTCTTTTTTGCTTTGTCTGCACTGACCGACAGAAACAGCGAGCGCTTTGTCCTTCCGGATATGTGTCGAAAATAGGCCATCACCGCGATGGCTCGGAATAAAACGTTTCAGGATCCGAGAAATGCAAGTGAGCCAGTGAATCGGGGGAATTTCTCTCTCTCCCTTTCTCTTTTCAAGCTTTGCCCGAGACCGCGGGCGCACGCCATCCCCGACCTGAAACGGATTCCGCGCTCTGACACCCGTCGTCTCCGACGCTTTGGCTGGTTTTATGCTGCTTGGCAGCATACCGCGCAATCAAACCGTTGTAGTTGATTAGTCAGTTTGCTTTGGATTCCGGAAAAGTGTCACGAGTAGGTTCATGTTTCTTGCGAGCATAGTTTTGACGGTGGATCACTGCTGAAAGTAATACCGACTTCCAATCCTTGAAGGAATCGTATACGGAGTTGAGGCGTATATAAACTTTTATCCGAATCAATATTAACAATAGTTTAACCCTTCAGCGGGCGCGCACGTGTACAGAGTGCAACATTTTCGTAATTTTGAATGGTTTGTTTTTACAAGTAAGGTTTGAATGTTCCAAGCAGTTTCTATTTATAACTACACCCTTTCTAATGCAGGTCTGATTTTCTGACCCTTGTATTTCTTTCCATTCATTGTTGGTCGTGATTTCACCGTGGTAAACCAGCGATTATACCGGATTGCAATACGACAAAATTATGAGTTGATGTAGTAGATCAAATGTGCAGCTATTACACGGTATTCTGTATATCACGAAGATGGACAATCTCATTGTTTTTAAGGTTTTTTGGACATAATAGGAATCGATTCGCAAGTTGTCCTTATATGCATTAAACCGGACAGTTTTGAAATAAGGCGATTGTATCTGCATTCTTTGGCCTTTAATTATAAATGTATCTCAATATTATCAACATTTTATATCGTGTCATAAAGCGCAGAATTATTTTCAATTTGAAAAAAAAAAAGTTTGTTACAAAAGGAATAATCAAGATTGAAAGAGATGTTGCACTATGTGCAACGCGCGCCTGCAGGTGTTCCAAAAATTGGCACGCCCGCTGAAGGGTTAAAGGCTTGGATCTGTCGGTAAGCGCTGTTCCTACATACTACATAAAGTTCCTACATACTACATAAAGTGCATAAAAGCCGAATATGGTATAGTTGCAAAAGATGAGGAGGAATGGATAAACATTTAGTCCTGTTCATCGCAAAGTTTTGCAGCCATCCACCAATAAAAATTTCGATAAATATTGATAGCCAAAGAAGGCAATCTGGCAGCTACAGTCGAGCGCGGTTGATAATATTCAATTTTAGGATTCAGGTTTGCCAACTGATTGTGCAATTCAAAATGTATAGTTAAAAATTCAAAATGTCTTACGGTTCACCGGAATAAATAAAGCATTCCATTGCAAATTTCAACTAAAGTTTTAAAGTTGCTATTTTAATTGTTTAGAGCAAGTCCTGACGGGAACAAGGACTTGATAAGGTAGAGGTACAAAATAAGAGAGTAGTGACTAAAAGCCCTATGCTTGGCATCATGTAACACTTATTTCAAGTACAGCCCCCCCCTCCCCACTTCTTCTCATTGAATAGATCTAGTCAATAACAGCCGTAATATTCGATCGATGACAAGTGAGGAAGACTTTTTTTTTGTTGTCTGCCTCACTTGTGAATCGTATTGATCGATTTTAATTTGGAGTAACTAAATCACTGCAACTGTGTACCGGTAACTGGTGTTTTCATACTCATAGAGCATCTATCTTTTCCACCAAGAAAGCTGATTAACCAAAAAATATGGTTTGCATTTTAAAACGTTTCAGATCTGTCAGTTAGTTCTAAAAAAAAAAAAAGGTGTCTTGTAGAGCCACATACAAAATAATATTAAATATGAATTTTTGATTATGAACAGTTCTCTCATCTTTCAAGAAAATATGAATTAAAATTTAAATCGGCACGCCTGAAGACTTTTTATTCGAGGTTTACAGAGTCCCACTGATGTCATAGATGTTTGTAATCGTTCGAAATCGGCTTTAAACTGTGGGCCCTTGTGTAACAAAAGTTGGCCGTATAGCTCTAAAAAAACCTACCATCCAAAATAATGAATATATATATATATATATTGCTTTGTACACACTTAGCATTCAAAAGTTGTCGAAAATGAATATTCAATATTCTTCTTTTTGAAAAATTCCACAGATTTGACGTCATTTTTGTACACAAAACATGATTTAAATGGAAGGTCAATCTTAATAATCTTTTACACGTTACAAACTCTTTTCCATACACAATCCTAAATCTTGTGAAGTACAAAGAATTATGAAAGAAAAGAGGTGGTAAGCAGGAGGGAGGGAGAGACAGAGAGAGAAAGAGGAGAAACCAGGCCACTACGTATTTTCTGTCAACTCTTTAGGATTCTGTCTCAGCGTCTCTTCTCTATTTATTGTTCGCTTATCTCGAAGAGAACAAACGGCAGTAAAGCTAGAAAACCTAAATCACGGATCACTCCTCCCCCTTCTTCTCTCTTATCATCACTCTCGAACTTAGAACACGTGGAAGGTAATGACAGCTCACTCCCCGAGGATGAGCTTTGTCATATCCTGTAGAACTGGGACACTTTCTGGGGTGGTGATTCAACCTTTTGACACCTACAAACCACCTTAAAAATTCATTCACGGTCTACCCGCGACACAAAAGCACAATTAAGAGACCATTCCGATTCGGTGAAACCTGTTCCCTCCTGCAATCGGAGATTCTTTTCCTCTCGTTTACGTGAGATTTGTAAACGATACTTTTTCCCATATACTTAATTGGAAGCTTAGAAGGAGAAAGGTATGTAAAGGACACTAATTGGTAGTGTCAATCGGTCACTGACTAAACGCAGGAAAATGTAGAACGAAACGCCTTATATACCCATGTTCATTAACATGTAAAGCTCTGTACTCTGATGCTTGTGAGATACCTTCAATAAAGATATCAGAATTGCAGCTGATGAAGAGTATATTTTATTTGATTTCGTAATCAAGACAGTTTATATAAAAAGTAAGGCGTTTTAATCTGTACTTTACACATTCACATACGAACGAGCATCCCCCCCCCCCTCCCTACATATATAAACACACGCATATACAAACAGACAAAGTTTCAGCTGCCCTAAAGTTAGCCCTTGTTTTTGGAAACTTTGTTTTGTGAATAAATTAAGAGGATCCTTACTGTAACTACTTCCTCTGCACTTTGAGAACTAATAAATGGTAATCACGCGACCTAATTTTCAGGTTAGGTTTAAAATAAAAGTGAGCTGTATGTTTCGGATACCCATTCTTGACCCACAACCTCTTACATTTTATATTATTATTAAGATTCATTGCGCCCCTTTGTCTGCATCTCAGAAACATCAAAAACTGAATTACTCTTGGTTGTCAATGTTTGAATGCTGCTTTCCCGTATCAAAAATAGTACTTCTTTTCTCTCTCTTTTTAATGCATCATAATTCTTTCGTGTTATGTCCCACATCTTCATTCAGGAACGTCCTAATAGAAATCTCAGCCAACTGATTGTAAAAATGAGAAATTAAGTAAATAGAATATCACCAGGAGCTCGTAAACTGGGAGCTGGATGGTTCAGTTCAGTCAAACAGAATTATGGATCTGTTCAGCTGAGCGCGCTTCTAAAGTGGAACGGTTATAAAAGTCTACCTAGATACAAAGAAACTGTTCTAATAGATCAGCTTCGATACTAGATATAGTTAAAGCACGGCACTGCGATGAAGAATAAATGTAGATATATAATTTCAATGATAGATTACTTTTATAAACGATTGTGCTTAATAAACAAAAAATAATTTTTTTTAAAAATCACCTTAACAACAACAGGTGTAGTTAAGGTGATTTTAATTTGCGAATGTGTTGAATTTAAACTAATTGTCCCACTCATACGTAAAAAATTATGTGTGAACAAGGAAAAAATAGTTATTTCAAGAATTAAATCGGAAACTATTCGTATGAATAAATTACGCCATCTGATAAACAACAACAAAATCCTTTGTAAAATCTGTTCAAGAAAAACATCAACATAAATCTAATATACATGATTCCTTGTGAGATTCGAAAAATTTGTTATAGTATAACCCTGTTAAAAATTTTTTGGTTCTACCGAGGTGTCATGGAAACACTGAAGCGTATAGTGGCTCCTGTAATAATGCTAAGCTTGTTTCCTAACATTTAAAGGAGAAAGATTTTGTTTCAGTTACATTACAAAAAATATATGTTCCTATTTTAAGCCCCCCTTTTAAGTAAATAAAAATATTATAGTGTAATCTGAATAAGTTTGATTAATACATCTAATATAAAGTAATAATCATCTCCCTCCCTCAAACTTTAGAAATATATATAGAAAATGCTAAAATTATCAAAGCAAAAAAGGAAAAAAAAAGGGTTAAAGAGCTTAAAACATTTTAGGTCTTCAAAATAAGATTGGCAATTCAAAGAATTTATGCGGTTCTCGAATACTCTTGATATTTTAGGATTAATTGACAGGAATTGTCAGATAGATCTGTAACTAATCCTCATTTATAAAAGTTTAATAATTAACACAATTGGAAAAACTCGATTTAAGTATCATGCTCTCTTCCACTTTGCAGATCCGAGTCTGAAGATATCAGAAATTCGCCTAATGTATTCAAGTTTAAAAAAACCTTTATGAAAACACCCGACATTTTTATGTACCGATTAAAAAAAAAAATAAGGTATCAATTTTTAACACTTATTAGAAACACATTATCCAAACACGTATTAAATAATATTACAAATTAAAAGGTCTAATTAGTCATCCTGTAGCAAAAAGACGACCGTAGAGCTCTCAACCAACCAATCAATTACATTAAAAAATAAGTTTAAAGCATCAATTCTTGCATCATAAAAATATAAAGTGATCAAACAACTTATCTAGCGACTGTAACTCTGTGAACGAAATCGTCTGTCAGTCTAACTTAACTCAAAGCATCATATTTCTAAACACTTCATTTCAGATGCTACAATTTAACAAAAATCAATCAGAAACTATAATAGGGGTTGTTTCATATTGGAACTGAAATCTCTTTTTTTCTAGTATTGTAACTCGAGGGTGATATGCCAAATACATAGAAAATACAGGCTAAATGATTAGCTTTGTAAGCTCTGTGTTCTAAGCAACTTTTTCAAATAGTAAAGTGAAGAAATGCTTGAGAGAACTTAATCTTGATACCCGAGTGTTAAAAACATTTTTTGAAGCAAACTTAAAATGTCAGATGACTAAATAAAATGTTTAGATATCACACATAGATGGCTGTTTTAAAGAACAATTAAAAATGGAGCCGGGGTGTAGTTTGGGCTCAGGAAAGCAAGCGTTAAAAAACATGCGCGGAAGTTAAACTGGACGATACTACAGATAGTGTTATTGTGACTAGATTTAAAAAATATCAGAGAGTGAAAATTGGTAAGCATCCCTCTCAAGCACTGCCTTACAAAACACAGTTACAGTCGGTTTTATCTTTGCGCGGGATAAGAAATCATGCTTTTTAAGATATTACACAGCCTTTAAGAGGAACTATTATGGTATAAAATCCTTGCATTGCTCCAGACATCTCTACATGCAAGGCAAAACTACAAAGCAAGACGTCCAGTAAAGAAAATGTCCTACCTTTGAGAGACATTCGGCGAATATTGGGAGCGCAGGAATCTCTCCACCCCAAAATGAGAAGCCACTCCCCTTGAGTTCTAAATTTATCAATTTTAAACCCACCACCGCCCGAGATGATGATGATGGGGCCGCTCAGGAGAGAAAAGCCTCACGGGGAGATGATAGCAGAGTGTTAGGGGCTCTGGCAGCATCGAAGCCTGGTTGCCAGGGTAACCATCCTGTACACAGAAGACCGGCCACTGCAGTCGGCCAGATGCAGTGGATGAGCGGCCGATCAATTGGATGGTGGCCACACCTGTGCTCGCAGAGCCCCCTTCTCGTGTCGACCCCCCGCTCCATCCTCAGGTAAGGGATTCTCCGATGGAAGTCCCCACCCCTCTGATGAAAAGACGCTGGAGATGCCCGGATGAATCAAAGCTTTCAAATTTGGGTCACAACCAGCGATTCAGGAACTCTTTTTCACAGAAAAGGAAAATTCATCTAAGTTCAGAGATTATTTAAATAAAACTTAAACTTGTCTACAGAGTAAAACCTCAATTTATTTCACAAAGATACGGTTACTATATTCCATTTCAAAGGACCGAGATTAAACTGTCTAATAAACCTTTCTCATCTGAATAAGTTTTCTCTAGGAGTTAGGTAATTTGCGAACAACTGGATGAATTCCTAATGTTTGTATTTA
Source organism: Dolomedes plantarius (assembly GCA_907164885.2). NCBI lineage: Eukaryota > Metazoa > Arthropoda > Arachnida > Araneae > Dolomedidae > Dolomedes > Dolomedes plantarius. The sequence goes on along the minus strand of OU015491.1, from coordinate 92,482,971 downwards.
TCTATTATAGTAATCTTACATACAGAGAACCGTAATAGAATTATAATTTCTACTTTTAGAAAATTTAAGAGTCACCAGTGAGAAGAATGAAGAATAAAAGTTTGCACTGTCTAAAAGACCTAATTGGTCACACAAGTTTGCAAATAGGTACAAGGTCTTAAAAACAACGGTTTAACTATATTCTAAGCTTGTCGTCAAATCTGAATTCACATAGAAGCTCTAAAAATTGGATTACGTTGCGTAAGTTTAAACAGTAACTTAAATACTAGCGTTTAAACATTTAACCAATTTCTTTTATCAGAGACTCTTTAAAGCAAAACTGGTTTTCCCCACAGCGTCAACATACTGCATGCTTTCTCGTATCTGCGAACACGCTCGTTTTGCAATATGTGACGTTTCTGCATTTTAAACAATGACAATTTTAAGAGCAATCCTTTCGATTCAGTGTCCACTTTCAAGCCAAAATTTGATAGCGACAATGCCGATTTTCTTTTCATTTGTAGAAGTCAATTTAATTGCATTTAATATAACACTTTACAGTTGAATTAAATGTGTAAGAATTTGATATATAATATATTATTCATTCAATATGAATAGGATTGCTTGGTAGTACTACATTTAATAAGCTTATCAGACGTTTCATTTGAAACCACTGTGAGTAGTTTAGGTCCATGAAATTTCTTACATAAACTGTTCAAAAGGAATTTTCTTGTAGAATTTAACTCACTTTTTATTTTCAGGGATTAAAATTATTATATCATTTATTGACTACATCGCTCACTCCAATTTGACAACAACGATTGATTTTAACCACTGTATTAACCTAACCTCTATCATACTGAAAAGCAAAATTGATCGCTAAACATTATTTTTGCCGATTTAAATGCATAGCGTTTTCAAATCCCACATCAAAATACAAGTTCATGAGAATCCATAGTCTCAGTTAGACGTATTAAATTTACTCATACATCCATAAATAAGATATCGGTTAATATAAGAGGGATGTTACTCGTCATCTCACATACGAACTAATAGTTTTAAAAAAATTGACCGAATAAAACAATACAATGTTGGCAGACATGTTAAAATATTGATTCAGAAAATCACTCCTCGACTATTGCAGCTGTAATAACATTTCAGATATCGCACTTTGACACCTTTAATTAAGTTTGAAATAGGGAAATATGTTTGTTTTTACAATATTAGTCGAAGCCATATGTATATATATATTTATATATCAATGAAAAACAATCTGCAATCAAAACGTATATTATTATAGGCTTACATAGTTGTTTACATTCTGGCCCACACAAATTAGCTATTTACATTTTTATAATTAAATTATTCTTTATTTCTTGATGAAGTTTTCATTTAAAGATAAACTCATTGAAAACTATATACACCTATAAACTAAAAAGTATTCATAAACAAATTGTATACTTCTATAGTAAACGGTATACATATTAGTCGAAATTATAGATTCTCATTAAAATACACACCCATGGATTTATTTTTATATATATATATATATATATATATATATATATATATATATATATATATATATATATATATATATATATATATATATATACATTTGTGTGTGTGTTTGTTTCGTGTAATTTGTCTTTAAACAAAAATTTCTTGTAGATAAAAAGGAAAGAATTCATTACAAAATAGTAAGTAGCTAATTAGCATAGCCCAAAATGTAAGCAATAAATTGAATCTATCATTTCGGCACTTATGCATAACTACCTTTACCGCAGTATACTTTTTTAATGGTACTAAACGAAAAGAAAGACGGCATTTCTGGTCACTGTTAATTGGATTTAAGTAATACTCGCTCTCTTAAAAGATTTAAAATTTCACCACGTGCATCTCAAAGGTCCAACACCTCTCGACTGAATAACAAACGGGCTCGTTTGCCAAAGAATTGAATTACTCGATTATCTCACCTATTCACTTCCATACTCTAACAACTAAACCTCCCCTTCATCTTCAAATCATCCCCTCTGGTAGATCAAGTCATATGCCATCACTTCATCCATGCTAAAGCGATTGCTCCGTCGATAGCCGTCATATAGCGGTAACAGCCATCCTCCCCCCCCCCCCCCTTGCGATAACTGATGTAGTAACATTGTAGCGGCGGGGAATAGGGGTCTAGCCCCTGCCGTGACGTGCGGGCAGACATCATGACTTCAGCCCTATCTCATCTCAACCCATCGCTTTTAGTCATTCCCCCCCGAAATGTTTCCTCCCATCGGGTCTCATCTGACAAAAAGGATGCCACACGTAAAAACGATGGCTTCCTAAGTGTTATTAGCGTTAAATGCCCACTAACAAGGTGGACCCTCTCCCCGCAAAGATGGAGTATAAAAGGCAGAGAGAGTGAAGATTTTATAACCGGGGTGTCGGGAAATAAAATCCGACTGTTATGTAAATTGGGGGCGACCTCGAGTGGGAAGGGGGGGCGGGATGAAATTATGAAATAGAACTTCGGTTCCGAACGGGGATAATAAGAAAAATAGGATTAATGGTATGTTCCTTTTTGAAGTTCCACTTTAGCTAATATATATTCGATTACGTGCGTTTTGAAATGAATTACTGGCTGTGATGACGTTGAAGCTCACGCCTTGATAAGGCGAGTTTAAATTATCCCCGGATAACTAAAAGTAATTCCTTTAAAAGAATATTTTTAATCAAAATATTCCTGTGTAAGAGAAATGTAGCTTCACAACCAATACGATAGGAATCAACAAATGGAGAACCTAATCATTAAATACATGTCACGATGACATAGTTATTATCTTCATGCAGTCAACAGTTAATTTTCACTAAAAACTGTTTAAAAAAATTTCAGGAACTACCGAAAGGCCATTAACGTATGATTACTTATCGTTGCTTACCTCTTTTGTATGTATGTATATATCTATATATATATGTACGTATCTATATACATACATGTATGTCAAAATTTTGACGCATCTTGGTACTTTTCTGTGTAGCTTGTCCAAGCGATACACTGGGTTTGCCGTGCTGCCAAAATTATAACTCGCGAGGACGGATGGACGGACAGTTTTAGCGTCTGAAATTTTCCTTTCCGTGGGACCGTTACGGAGGAACGTAATCCTACACTAAAAATACATTCTCCTGATTTCCTGAATATAATTTTTTTAGCGTGCATACAATGTTATCCTCACACTTTCAATAGTCAATTTTTATGAATGCTGTTCATATTTTGTATAAACTTTGATATAAAAAAAATCAGAATATGGGTTTAGATATTTTGAAATAACATGGAATTTGTTCTGCTATGACTTGAAGCTAGAGCTAAAGCTACTATACGAAATATCTTATTTATCAGGTCAGCAAAAATGTGCTTAAATCACCTATTCGGTATGTCTTTTAATGTTTAAATAATGACAAAACCCTCCCCGGTGTAAGATATGTTTCCTGGATGCCATCAATGCAGATATAAAAATATTTGGAATCGATACAAATAGAAACACTAAAAAGCTTTGAATATGACCCATGTAATTGCATTCACAAGCTTGTGCCTTAAACACTTATTTAAAAACTTCGGAAAAAATATTTAAATGCTAGTTAAAATTTTCAATTATAAATGTTTGACTAATTGATGACAAGATATGAACATAACAGGTGTTTGAGTAGTAAATAAAATGTTACTGAGTTTATTCTCCGTACGTAGCTAACAGAAACTGTTGACTTCGCAAACCTGAATCTTATAAACCATCGTTTCAGGTCTTTTGAAAATATTTTAGCTCACGATAATTTTAGTGAATAAGTAATTGACAATTTTACAGAGAGTTACATATAACAGGTGTCAACGTAAATAGTAAAACAAATGCTATGAAATTTGTTCTCTATGAAGCCAATGAGACCCGTTATTTCACTGCCATGCGAAAATGCAATTTGATCAACCCTTATTAAAATATTTTGTCTTAGTTTTCAAACATTTTAAAATACTTTGACACGATAACAAAATCTCAACAAATATATATCTTAAAAATATATTCTAGGTTCTACATCGTAAATATTTGGTTCAAAAGAAAAAAAAAACTTCAATTTTAAATTGTTCTAAGCTTTTCCTTACGTTTGCTCTTTCTATTTCTTCCTCGTCGTTTGCTCCTCTTCGAAGATAAATCCTTTCTAATCATGCTAAACAAAATAACAATCTGAGTTATTGACGTTTATAAGTGAAAGTCTTATATAAAAAAAAGTTTCATCAAGGCCTGATTGTATATATAAATATAAAAAAAAAAAAAAAAAAATATATATATATATATATATATATATATATATATATATATATATATATATATATATATATATATATATATATATATATATATATATATATATAAAGAAAAATGTTGGAGAAGGCAGACGACAGATTTTTTTCTTCCATATCAGAATCTATCGGTATCAGTTTTTAAAAAAAGAGGTATATTTTTGCAAACATGACTGCAACACATCGTTGAACAAACACTTCGTCACCTCCTCCTGTCTTAATTTCAACTGTGTTTAACCTCACAGGCATTTGAGAGAGAACATAATAGCCTCCCTCTCCTCGTTCCCCTATCAAAACGTCATTACTTCTCTAAACGATATTCGAACAATACTCATCGTAACACGAGAAAAGATAATCCTTTTGGAAATGCGCCAGTTTCCCCCCTCCCCGTTATTTGCCAAATGATTGATGCCTCCCTGACAAAAGAGAGAAGGAAGAAAACCATCTTGTGCAGTGTGCGACGCAATGCATTCGATTCACCTTTGCTCCAGCGGAGAGCTATGAGATGCTATCACGGGAGGTTCTTGATACGTCGCTTATGGGTCGTTCAGATTTCGCGCTATCTCACTGCAGGCGAAAATGAATGCACGTCAAGGAGAGCTCCGGGTAAATTTTTTCGGAGCACTAACAAATTATATATAGGGACACGTATATGTGTGCCGGAGGTCCATTTTTTTTACAAATGGACTGTTACATAATTCTTACATATTTTTTACGCTTTTTTTTCAGCGGGGCAAGGCACTAAACTCGTACACTTATAAATAAACGATATAGTCAGTTGGAAACGGTAGTATGTCCTATGGTACCATTTCATCGAGGCACTAGGTGGATTTCCTTTAGCTGCCCTGTAAAATTCAATAAAAGTGCCATTTACTTTCGGCAGATATATAAATTTGCTTCGCAAATGTCTCATGAATCTAGTAACCTTTAGCTTACGGGGCCCATTTTCCCGATTCCCTCTTTAGAACGGAAAATTTCCTACCCCCTTTGTTAGAACGGCCATTAAGGAAGTTATATTTTTTTTAATATATATATATATATATATATATATATATATATATATATATATATATATATATATATATATGTATATATTCATTCTTGGGCCCGTATTCTTGGGATACATGCCATCCCAAGCCGTAAAGCAAAGGTTTAGCGCTATCGAAGGACTGAATCCATTTGAAAAGACAACATCAACGCTCGGTTCGGATTAAAAATTTCTTCTCTCCTTTCTACATGAGATCATTTGATGTTATTCCAATTAATGAGATTTAGATTTACACTCGTCTACTGTCATGCTACTATGTGAGGTTTGAGAGGGGTCGAAGCCACCGTCACAAACTTTCATAGTAACGTCATCCAGATAAAATGCCACTCTTTTTACATTAACGCTCTGAAAAACTGAATACAGTTTGACACCTCAGATAAATGCGTCAAAAAGATAATTTTTGTGGGAAATATTATGATGTGACATCACGGTCGTGAAGAGTTGATGTCATCCCAGGCAAAACATGGTTTCCTGGCTTTTAGGTCTCTCCCCAGGCCCTTACGGTTCACGGACTGGAAAATCGTACCACCTTTGCATCGTAGACTTACAAAGGAATTGTGTTTCAAAAGAACAAAAGCAAACAGCTCTAATGAAGAGAAATAGATACTTTCATGTATTGTAGAAACAATTGCATTTGTACTCCTGAAAGGCTACTGTTAAAATAATGCTTTTAAACCTTAGTTTTATATATTCGAGTACTTTCAGGTTTAATTTCATAATACGCATTAATATAAAAAATAAATGATTTTGAGCTTTTACTAAGAGAGAATCTAAGGGACAGATTGATTTTTTTTTCTTCTTTAGCACTGCGCCATTTTGAGTTGCACGACTTTTGACCATCAATCTACAGTTCGAAGCCAATTCTAAACATGGTTACAAACACTTATGCCAACGGGAACTCGAACCCGCAAATTCTGCCCAGGCCTGTATCCTAGTCTGGGCACCCATCGCCCGGTACGCAGACAGATTAAAACAAATTTTAATTTTTACAAAACCGAGGCTTCAAAATTAAATGAAACTATCGTTATTAGCATCAGTCACTAGAATAGACTATGAATTTTTCTAGCATTTCGTACAAAATTCCATCGTAATTTTCTGCTACTTTAGCCTTCGCATAAAATATTCATAGCTCTTTTTCTAGTCGCATCAGTAATCCTTTTACTAGTACATTTTTCTTTATTATAGTCAGGCATTAGTAGGGTCTACTCCAGTTTTAAATTATTAATAGTCGGATTGAGACTTTAACAGGTATTGACTGCGTTGCTCAGAATTCAGTTAGTCATTTTCGCTAATATTTGCATCATAAATATGGCATGTTTTAACGATTATTTTATCGCATGTCCTCGACATTGTTTTCCCTTTTTGTTTCTCCCATCTAGTAACAAGAAAAAAAAATTCTGAATCGATTTAATTAAGCAACGAATACGAAAAAAATGTATACAAGTGTTAACTGTAACCATTAAGTAACTGATGAACCCAATTTGTGCTTGGTTAGAAAGCACTCTGAAATTAGCAGCTCAAACGCTGTACAAGCGGTGCAGAGCCGATAACCATCCGACCTCATTCTCTCCACCTTTGAAACGTTCGAATTTCGGATCGAAATTTGTCCTTTTGGGGTACAGATAGAGAGAGAGAGCACTATTCTCCGCTTAAAAGCGAGAGGAATCGATTTCCGACAGCTCTCTCACTTAGCATTCTTGGAATGCGCCCGCGCATGGAACTAGGGGCCAGAAACGCCCACAAGAAACGGGGGGCGTTCAAGCAAGGATTCAGGGTGGAGGAAGCATGCGTAGTTTAACAGGATGTTTAGCATCTTGGATATTAGCTTGCCGTAATTCGAGATCTCTTTCACCTCGAGAAAATTACAAATAATCTCCGATTTCATTTCAGTGTGTGGAGCAATTTGAAAAAAAAAGAAAAAAATATTTTTCGATTTTAGCTACTAACTGCGCAGCAAGAGATTGTGCTTAGTTTTCTTGCAAAAATGTCGACCATTTTATGCAATTGTGTTAACTATTTTATGTATATTTCATGCCCACTTTTAAAAGGAAAGGAAATCGCGTTACTAGAAGAAGAAAAAAAAAGCAAATAAAACATATCGCCACGTAACAATCTACATGTTTCAGTTGCTAAGCCGACTTTTTGGGCAGTCCGTGAGAGAAAACTGCTGCATCCATTTACTTCATTTTGGTCTTAAATGGAAGATTGTAATCTGTAGATTTGTCAAATTTGGTTTTTGTAACCGCAATTTCTATTAATTAGCGATAATTTACAATTTTAAAAAAATTGCTTTCTGCGCATGCTCAGTGACATTCTTAAATATGGCTTTAGATACTCACTAAGCACGAGGCCGCTTAAACACATTACTTTGCTTCTGCGCATTATGATTTTCAACATTTGGCAGTGATGTGTTGAGTATAACTTGTATTAGTACATTTATTTACTATCCAGCCATGTTTTGACGAGTACCAAAACTAGTTAGATATTAAATTTGAGGTATTTTTAGTCAATCCTCAATGATCCGGGATTTAACATTTGTGGATCAAATTATACAGGAGTTTAACTGAACTATGATTTACAGTCTTACATAATTATCAAACTTGAGGAGAATAATTTTAACTTAGCTCGAAAACAAGGAGAATTTAATTAGGGATCTAAATAACTTTAAGAACAGTCCTTCAGCTGAATTGTAGAAGTTTACTAACTGAATTCGTAACTACAATAAAACAAACGTTAAGAATTTTTATAAGCAGGTAAAAAGCTCGTTCGCAAGAGCTTCATTTTTCTCTGTTTATCTCAATCAATGTGACAAGAACACGTACGTCAATAATATATATCTACATTATAGCTATGACAACGTTTTATATTATTACAGCAATCTAAATATAAGCATCCCACTCTTTCCCTAATCCAAAAATAAAGTACTTTTAACTACAATTTTTAGTAATTCTAAAGAACCTAACAGAAGGTCTCTATCCTTCTGATGGAAAATCAACGTTCTAAGAAAGCAGCTATATATATATGGCACATAAGCGTTTTCAAATAATATGAACTACCTGATAACAGCACAAGTTATGTAAAATTTATTTTATACTAATAAATGGAATTCAGAACACATAAAACATAAGAGAATGTCAGTGGCAAGATCATACGTAAATTATGCGAATGTGACCCACTAACACAAAATCTACCTGGAAACACGCAATATTTTAGTTAAACCTACAATGAATGACTCTACGATGTTGATTCGGTTAGAAGTATTTGTAAATTACGGAATTTGGACAAATATATGTTTTCTGTTCAAACTAATTTTCTTATTGAAGTGATCAACCCTATTAACTGAAAATAATTGAAAAAATCTCTTATTTTCGTTTCCATTGCTTTAGCGTAACCTTATTCACCTTGCAGTAAGAACTAACTGAAACCAAAGGGCTGATTGCTGAGTAAGCCTTTGGCCGAACCCCTGTTTAACGAGCGAGGCCCCTAAAGCTCATGAACTAGGGGTATAATGCCTTCTCTCTAAATGCCTATCTTGTCGGACTTGATCCAAACTGAAACCAATGGCATATGTCTTTTTCACTTATGATCTATCTCTCTATATATTTTTATATAGAGACTTTTATGGCTTTTTAAAAAACCACATAGGTGATGTGAGTATGACTAATACAGACTACGGGGTAAAGGAAATAGAAAACATTAACATTTTAACGATAAACGTCCAAAAATGTATAATGTATACATGAATGCAAACAAACTGTTATCTAAAGCTGAAATTTGAAATTTTCAGATACACGCATCTTACAATTATGCAAAAATCAATACCGATAAAAAGCTAAAATACATTCCTGTCAGCCTCATTCAAATGCATTCGAGAAACAAAACAAAAATTCTAGATTTCAAACAAGTAGTTTCTCATCATCTCGTTCTTGTAAAGCTTTGACCTTGTTACGTTGAAGGTATGAAAAAATCATGCAACCTACAATCTCTCGCAGCATTCCGACAGATGATACTTAATACTCTAAATTTCCGAATTCTAGGTTTAAAGAATCCCTCCCGAAATAAAATTATACATCGTACAATTTTCCCTTCTGCAGAAGCAGGTCCGTATAAATAACTGTGGTCCAAAAAAGGAGAAAAATCCCAGAAGTGTAACAAAAAGATCGGATAGCTCTGTGACAATGAGTTCTAAAACCTTGAGTCCATTCCCCGGTTAAACGATCTCCAATTATCTTTTACTCTCTGTTTCTTGAGTTATTCCTAGACTAAATTCTTAGAAGATAAGATTAGAATCGAACACGGAGGGAGGTAAATGAAAAAAAAAAAAGGAATTCGATTCGAAACCTCACCGAAGCGTAGAGAAGAGCACAAGAACAAGCAATTCGAAGAGCGATGACGTCACGAGTTTCAGCGGTAGGTCGTCATGGTAACAAAACCATAGCTCGCGATCAGGTGAAATCCGCTAAACGATGCAGGTAAAGAATTCTTAGAGGTTTATTAAGGATTCTGCTAGAAAATGTTAAGCTAATCTGAGAGCGTTAGGCTCATTTCCGTAAACAGCTAGCGATCCAAACGGGAGGAAAATGAATAATTGAAAATATATATATATATATATATATATATATATATATATATATATATATATATATATATATATATATATATATATATATATATATATATATATATATATATATATATATATATATATAATGAAAGGTCGGCAAATATGCACAAAAATCTAAACTAAGCAGTGAGACCAAAATATTCCACTAAGGGGAAATCAATGCTGAAATAGATCCAATTACATGTAGAACATCCTAAGGTCAAGCAAACATGTCTGCAACAGATTCATTTCTGATAAGATTTCGCCCTTTTTTTAAATTTATTTTTTTAACTAAGCAAATAGTAAAGATAGATATAATTTATACTAATCAGGACACTTTTCGGAGTAATCTACCATAATAAAACTTTAATCTAAAGCCTTTATTGAACAGTCTAATACTTCTGTTTCCTCTTCAACAGTCCCAACAAAGCCAATAAAGCAAAAGGATGTGATCCAAATAAACTCGTATACTGTGAATTATATATGCTGCTACTTAAAATCTAGTTTTATCTTCATTTAATACAGACATAAATTTTAACAATTATTCACGTGTTAGGTTTCTAATTCATTCCATGTAAAATGAAAACGACAATCAAGTTTAGTAAAGAACAAAACTTTTAATGTTATAATCAGAAGGTTTTTTTTTTCTTCCTCGAATAAAAATTTAAAGTGAAAAATATTGACCATGTTTGGGGACTTTGCTTCGCTTGATAAGATTTTCAAAAGCAAAACAAAATGCTTAAACAAGCAAAAACCCTTGAAAGTGAATGCTTCTAAGTTTATCATCCGCAAGTATAGTCTCAATTTTTTTCCCTCTAACATCGAAATTCGGTTACATTAAGAATAACTTTTTTTCCACGTTTGAGGACTTATCTTCACTCTTCTACTTCCAACACCACCGAGTGACTGCACCATAGGGGGTAGGGAGGGGGAACGTGCCCTCCAACTTAACTTGAAATAAATTAAAACATTAGTAGAAGCTCATTTAAATTTGGAAAATAGTAGAAAACTTTTAAGAAATTGTGTTTTTTCCCACGTTTTCAAACTGAAGATTCCGATTATGTCCTTAGCCTTAACATAGTTTGTAACAATGATGTGATCCATTAAAAAAAAAATTAGATGCTATATTTCTTTTCTTATCTTAATTAAATTATATTTATTTTTCTCAATGTATAACTTTTGAATACTACTCAAACATCAATTCTATTGTTATTCAATTTTTAAAAAAAATCATAATAATTCATAATTTAAAGACCGTCCAGCAGTCAATGTGCTGAGGAGGGCCCTAACTGAATTCAATTCGTCCCCCCCCCCCAAAAAAAAAAAAAAAGTTAGAAGCAAGCTACGGCTATGGACTGAATTGATGAGATTCTGTGTGAAAATTTCTCACAGCGTTCCGATATGCCCCACCAAAACTGTACGAAACGAAACCAACGGAAACCAAAACAGGATGGCACGTGCTCCTCCCACTCCTTTCATCCCCCACACGCATCTCAGGTTCCCCGCAAACCCCACTCAAGAAAGAAACAAAGAAGGAAAAAAAGCACCTGTGATCAAAAGCGAGAAAGAAACGGGTCTCTTAAACCCCGCGGCCAGTCCCCATCGCTTTTTGCGAGGACCGGAAACCGAATCCTGCGGCACACGAACTGCACCTGCAGGTAACCGGGGGATCCGAAAAGCCTCGGCTTCGCCAGCCATATGCTGGACCCCTTCGGCGTCCCTACCTGCGCAGAGCCCCCTTGGACAAAACGCACCTCCTGCCATCTGTTGGATGCTGATCTATCCCCCTGCCTACGAAATTCTATATGCCGTTAATAAGTCAAAAGATCAGTAGAGGTTAATGGGTGGGAGGGGAATCTTCAGAATCAAAGATGGATTATTGTTTGTTGCTCGTACAGCCAAAACTTACTGGAAGAACACGGTTTGGTAGGCTTCAACACTTAAGTACACCACTATGGGAGACGCCGAACCAAATACGAATCAGACGAGTGGTCTGCATCAGTTATTGCTCGACACCGTAGTCGTGAACAAGGCCCGATTTAGAAAATTCTCGACTATAGGCACAACTCGGGATGGGGACCCCTAACACTGATGTGGGCGTAAAATTTCTAAAATTGAAACGCAAAAAAAAAAATAATAATAATCATGAATCATTGTGAAACTACCATTTTACCAAGAATTGGCTATTTGAAGCGTAGAAGCCTAGAACATTATCACAATACAGCATATTAACGTTATCATTAAAACACCAATACAATGCAACCAGAAAAACTTATTAATCCCTCATATACACTATAACATACATATGATGAACCAATCAAATTTGAAAGGATATGTAGAAAAGTTGCTATTGAAAAAGGTAAAATAAAAAAATTGAACTGGGAATTTTTTCTTTGGAAATAAAATTTTTTTGGGGGGCCCTAGGCCCGGGCCTAATGGAAAATCAGGGCCTGGTCGTGAAGCAACTACTCTTTCGATTTGGACGGAACTGGGGAGTTTTAGGTAAGCAGAAGCTGGCATAAATCAGATTCGGCTTGTAATTATTTAAAAAAAGGGAGAACCGGAATAATGAGAGATAATTGGCAATAAACGACTGAATGAATGGTGACTAGGCAGTACAAAACCAAACTAAAAAAATTAATTAATTTAATGGCAGCATTAGGTAAGGTGGTGCAAAAAGAATCAACACCTAAAAGTGTTCGTAGTTTATAGAGAATGCAAGAATGGACGAACAAAGTCGGATTATTCCTAACAATGTTTGAATTAAATAGCTTGATGCTTACAAGAGAACCAACATGTCTCTTTTTGTATGAAAACTACCTACATCCAACGAAACCTTTTTAAGTCCATGGCTGGAAGAAAATTTAAATGCATTTATTTTTAAAAAATGAATTTGGGGCTGAATCACATATATCTAGATGCTATCTAGCATACTGCTTTGAATACTTTTCAGGTAGTGAGGTATAAAATAATATTTTAAGCCCTATCGTATAGTCCTAGCAAGGTAATGTCACATCACTTTGATGATTGTGCAAGCTCTGACTTTACAAAGCATTACTTGCTATAATATCAAAAATATCGACCAAAAATATTGATGATGAAACACTATTTTCAAATGGACTAAATATCACCAATAACGTGTATGGTGATATATGAAAGACATCTTGCCACGCATGTATATTTTTATAAAAGTTAATAAAGCAAAAAGAAATCCCAACAATATCTCATAAACACCAAAAAATAAATGAATGTAGTGTTTTATTTCAGCATATTCATGCTATGTCATAAGTTTTTTTAGAGATATTCTTAAAATACTTAATAGCTTAGAAACAAAAGTAATATATATATATATATATATATATATATATATATATATATATATATATATATAATATATTAATATATATATATATATTATGTTTTCCAGCCTAAGAGTAATGAGGAAGAAAAAACAGGGTGTAATGCCAGTTTTTGCCAGACTCATTGAAAATCCTTCTAACTAATGTAATTGTTGTTTCTTCTTTTATTTAGTTTCTTTAGTTGTGAATGATTTGTGAGGTGATATTGAGCGCAAAGAGCAAAACATTATTTCACAGCTAATTTAGCGAAAGCTAATGAGTTTGAGTTCCATTTTCCTAGGCGACAAGAGTCTACTGGAACACTTTCCGGGTCATCTGTTTACAACAACCTAAACCCTCATCATTCCCTCCTATCCCCACATTCCCCTATTCCGAGCGAAACCCCCATGCCTCATCATTCTCTTCGTGTTCTCGTGGTTTGTGTGTTTCCCTACTGTTGCCATGCCAACGCAGGTATCCGAACTCACCTGGTCCGCCCGTCTGTCTCCTGAAGGTCACAGAACGCACTTCCCTTTCGGTTTACTATTTCTCCTCCCCCTTTTTCCTCTATGGCGTTCCGACCTAGGGATGAAGAGGAAGAATTCGGGAGGAAGGAAGTTAAGCCTACATCTGAACACGCTAATCGCAAAGCTGATAAACGATGACGCCGAAAAAAAAGCTAGCCCTACTTGAAGAAATATATGTTATAAAAAAATTCTAAGAATGATTGCAGTTTATTTAACAAAGTTGAATTATTCTAAAGAATGTGCGTGTGTGAATTAAATGGTTTGATGCTTACAATAAACCAACAAGTTTTTTTAAATGAAAACTACCTAGAACCAACAAAACATTTCTTATCTCAGCTTGAAGAAAATTTATATACGTTTATTAAAAAGGCAATTTCACCATAATTTAGAATAAATACATCTATCAGACATGAGATTATTGTGGCGTTATTTAGACAAATGACCATCAACTTTTGAAAAATATACTTAGATAAACACTCTGTACTGTTCGAAGGAGAATGTTAGGGACAAGTGTAATATTTCATCTCATAACTACTTTTACAGTCATTTCAGAAGTTAACAAACTATTCTAATACATTCTCGAAAGCGTTTCTTTTCGCGATCATACTGTGTCAACGATTCATACCATTTCTCAAGAGATATTAATGTACATACTTTCACTTGCAAGATTCGGAGAAGACCCTGAACCGAACAATGAACGAAGACATCTCTTAGTTAAGGTTTTTGAGAGGCCGCAAATACCATTTTTAGAATGGTTACGATAAGCTGAGCAATTATGTTTACACTGCGAGCAGTTCCGTTCTTTCTCCATATAAGGAGATGTAGATAACCATTAAAATGAAATCGAAAGATTAAGATAAGAAAAATCAATAGCGATTAATTCTGCTCAACCGGAAGTTTTTCTAAAAAAATGTTTTAAGTTTGAAGCGTTTTGCGATTAAGATAAATAAAATTAAAGGAGAATTATGATGAGTAAGGGCCTGTTCACATAGGAGTCCGTTGCGTAGCGTTAGGGGAAAGATGACGTTGAGACGAAAATAAACCAATCATAGGCGTTAAAAATTTCATTGCTAATCGTTTGGAGGCCTATGATTGGTTTATTTTCGTCTCAACGTCATCTTTTCCTTAACGCAACGCAACGGACTCTTATGTGAACAGGCCCTTAGTCATTAAAACTTTGAAATCTGGATGCATTATTCAACAAAGAAATAAGCTCAAGGAAACAGTTATGCTAAATCCCTTTCATCAATTTTACATATATTATTAAACCTGATATGATACATATAAATAACTTCCAATCGGCAAAATATATAAATTAGCCTGCATTCTTTATACAATACTGAGAGAACAGCAAGTTAGAATTATATATAGAGCGGAGAACAGTGATTTTATAGCTATTCTTATGTAAAATGCTTTATAAGGACCTCAAAACAGTTAATATGCAAAGCAACTTTTTAATTAAAAAAATAAATAGGTTAAGATAAAAATCGGGTAAAAAACCCCATAAACCTTTGAAAAATTAAAACAATCTGCAGCAGGATACAAAAGGGGCAAACCAATAAATAACCGCCAAAACACCTGTTCTGAAATGACATCATTCAGACCCAAAGCGCTAAATATGGACACGCGATTAAAGGGAAGTCAAAGCATCTTTTCATATCTAAAAGGTGTGTGAACATCTCTTGCTCTCTCTCACCTTCAACACCCATATCAGCAAAAGAAAAAAAAAAAAAAACCTAATAAACCATTCTGCCGAAGAGAGTGCCATCTGCCGGTAAAAAAGTTAAGAACGTCTTTCGTTCTCTCAGAGGGTAACAAATCAATATCTACAAACACAATCACGATTCTTCTGAAATATTCATCGGCATTAAGAATTCATGTTTCGAGGGAAAGACGTTAAAAATTAGAGAGAAAGTTGTTTCTCGTCTCTACTTTTTCAGCGTAATGTGAAATTTTAAGGACAACAATTCATCCGTGTATTTTATTCGTGAGATTACACGTGTGACAAGTTATTTTAGGGGTATAAAGACTGACATAAAAGCATCACGTTTAAAAATAATGAATTTCATAACTAAGGAACTTTTCTGTCCGAGATGCATCTGCAGACTATTGGAGAAGACTTTATAGAATTCGAAACTATTAAGGTTAATTTAATAGAATTCAAAAAACCTTAAGGACTATTTAAAAAAAACTATTTAAAATGTGCATAAAAATTGACTTTTATTCCAAGTTTTGAGTTTATGTAGTAAGAATGGGGTTTTCGCAAAAATGTGGTGCTACACTAGGTTTTAAACTGGAGGCGAATAGAGCCTTGCTGGAAGACAAGAACAGTTTTTACCAATTTTCTAATATCGGGTAAAACTGAAAGAAAACATATCTAAGTAAACCAGTAGGAAAAGGAAACTTAATTTTTGAAAAGGCTAACCTATAAAATCGTACAAAACACAATAAAATCACGGCGTATATTCTTTTTATTAATTATGTTAAATAGAAAGGGCAAAATGTGAATGCGAAGAAGCTACAAAGGGCAATTCAAAAATTAAACTTTATTGCTCCTGACCTCTAAAGCAATACAAATTTTTAACAAAGAAAATTGTATGCTTTACTAAAATTTAAAAAAAAATTGTTAGACTGAAAGTATGAAGCATATCTCACTTCAGTGAAAGTCAAAAAATGGTTCACGTTAAAACTTTAAGAATTATCTTTTGTGAAACGTTAAGAACACTGACATGCACACTGTTTATCTTAGTAAATTTTTTTTAAAGCAGTTTTAATTTCAAATCCAAAATTAAGTTTGAAAAATTCTTAATGCTCTGTAATTACAGGATAAATTGCACACCTAAAATACCAAAGTTACTGCTTTAACCGCATTTTTAATATTAATTTATTTATAATAATCGAAATAATGTCAGTAAAGCAAGCTTCACACCTAACACATTTTATTTATCTAGAAAGTAAGCTTTCTACTCAAGGAGATTTCCTACTGGAAGTGAAAGGAATACTTCTGGGGACAAAGAATGAGACAAATTAAAATTTCAAGTTAAAAAAAATATTTCACATGACACAATAACTCGCAGAACATGAAGGGTTATTTCAAACAATTATACGATTCCTTGGGATTAAACAAGAAAGATTTTTTTTAACATACTTTTCCATTTTAATGACTGTCTTAAGAAATAAATACAATTTTTAAGCAATTTCAATTATTTTAACTATTTTGATTTTTTTAAGTAAATATTTTTATATTTTACATTTTAAGTATAACGGAATATTTTTAAAATCAACATATTTGTCTTTCAAAAGTCTGAATTGAGGCACACCCCCAAATAGTGATGAACGTCAAAAATGGAATAAAACAGTGAAATTCTGAAATACTCATTATCTTTATCAACAAATGCACAACTCACTAAGAAAGAACAGATGCATAATAATGTATTAAGACGCAGGTGAACCAAACCACGTGAGCGTATTTCATCTCCGAGGACACATCAACAACCAACTTTTGCGGTGCTCTCTTATTCCCCCTTCATCCCAAATACACGTGGAAATAAATAAATAATAAATTAAATTAAATTAAGACTAACTTAAAACCAAAAGAACAGTAAAAAAAAGGTCTTATAATCTAATCCTTAGTTCCTAATCGAGAGTGAAAATTTCGAAAAGGATCGAATTATTTCAAAGATCAAAAACGCCCTCGGATACGACATCTCGGGAACAAAGTGAAACAAAACAATTTTATCAGAAACTGCAAAATAAACAAAAATCGCCTACCTAGATCTAAAGAAAACTGTATCTTGATCTTTTCAATATTTTAATGTGGAACTATAAATATGTCTTATCTGACCACTTGGACCACGAGCACGTGTAAGAATAACTAACTCTAGGCTACCTCCTGCCACTGAGATCAACTCTCGACTGACCGCCCTCAGATCTTCAGAGGAGATTCGCTGCACCAGGCGACCACAGCTGAACGGCAACCATACACAAAGTCGCCAAGCTTAAAGTCGCCAAACGAAACAGGTGAAGGCGTGCGTGAATAGGTTTGAAAGGTAGTAAGCGATGGATGAATATGGCCGGTAAATATATATATCTAAGACTGTGGTAACTTTTAACCTTACTTTAAAGTACAAATATATTTATTGTTTTCCTATAAAGGAAAGAGGATGCTAATATTGTAAAAATTATTTTTTAATAATCTTTGACGATTGTATAAATATATGTATATTTAAAGTCAGATAAAATACAGAACTCAATGATTCCAGAGTTAACAACTCTGTATAGGAATTTTATATCACACATTAGCGTTAAAATTCTAGAGAAGCAAAAGTTTACGAGATAGTTTTCGAGAAAGAAAAAAAGATCAAATTATCCAACTGAAAATTTCTAGAAAAATTTTAAGTGCTGATAGATAAAATTTAAAAAATAAATAAATAAATAATAATAATAATAAAGCGCTTCAGGAATATCATCTCGGATATTACATTCTAGCTGCTTTTTCGTTTATTTCAGTGAAATCAAAACGTCAAAAAGATCCTGTAAGGAAATGTACACGAGGAAGGATATTTCTGTATCTTTAACCTCATGACATTGGAATGAATGCGTAATGAGCAGATTTACTAAAATTTAATCACATAATAAAATGAGAGGGGTGAGACGTGAACCGACCAATAGAAGGGGCACTCATCAAAACAGGCAGGTCACGAATAGTTTTCCTGTTACGAAAAGGAAGGACGGCAGGTAATAAATTTTTTTTAAAGAAAAAAAAGACAGGGAAATAGGATAAAACACAAGTAACAAAATTATTGTACATTGAAAAAATAAGGGGGAGCTGTTTCAATATTAACTGGCTACATTATTGCTTTATAAAGAAATTATATTGTCAAATAACTCAAACTAACTAAAATAAAAATCTATCTTACTCAGTTTTTAAGCAAATACTTGGAGAAAACATTTGGAGAAAAAATGGAAAATTTGCAGAATATAGAATTTTTCTGATAAATATTCAAGAGTGTTTAAAATAAACTTAAAAAAAAATAAGGAATGAACTGAAGGTGAATATGATTCACAGCTGTGAAAAAATAAAGGGTGAATTGATTAAAAGCAGAAATTCTACCTGAGACCAGTACAAAAACAAAGTTAATGATTAAAGTAATCACTAGTCTTAAAGGCTGACATGATATTATTTGCAAGCAAGCAGTGAAGAATTACTGAGGACTGCAGTTTTACTTTTTATAACGTGAATGAATCGTGTGCAGTAAAAAATAAAAGCTACCATATATGGATTTTCTCAAGTAGAAAAAGTTTTAAATATTTCATTCGAAAATACTTATTAAGTTTTTATTAATAAAGCTCACGAGTAAATAAAAAAAAGAATAAACGAATCATTTTGATTCCGTATTTTGCTTAATGAAACCACGTGTACGTCTTACGTTAGAAAACTAATTGGCGATAAACTTTTTAAGGGCCTAAAAAAATGTATGACTTACTGTAAAAAGTACATGCACGGTATATTTAATTCTAAGTATATTTCATTATAATAAATTTTAGTCTTGGTACGTGAACGCGAATGAAAAACTCCCTAAATACTGATAGCTTTCAACAATCAGACGCCATGTGGAACCGCACGCATCCCATGGATAAGTCAGAAGTTAAGCCGAAAAGAAAAAGCAAATTATAAGAAATCTTAAAAACTGACAACATACAACAAAAACAAAAAAGAGAGAGAGAGAGAGAGAGAAGAAAAAAAAACATACCTTCCAAAATTAAAAACTTTGAATAAATCCAGTCAATACGGGCCCGATTAATATTGAGCAATAGGCGAGGTGCTTTGTCCACAGACTCAGATGATTAGATAGATGGCACACACACAACCTCCTTCCACAGGGATCAACTCTCAACTAACTGACCCGTCTCGAAGATGCGAGTCGAGAGGAGACGGTCGCTTCTGAATGGCAACCATAGACGAAATCGCCAAAGTGTCGCCAAAATGAAGCAGGTGTAGAAAACTCGCTTGAGAGATTTGAATAAGGTAGTGCACGTGATTGTGATGGATTATACTACTTTGCATGTGTTTTAATATATTTTCAAATCTTTAGAAAATAGTCCCCCCCCCCCCCGTGTTTTAAAAATTAATATTTTGGCATTTGAAGAAAGTATAGCTAACCACATAACGCTATTTTGGAATTTGAAGAAAGTATAGCTAACCACATATCGCAACCCATCAAGAAAAGTCACAGGAGTTTAAAAAATGGCAATTTTGAGGTTATGTCATTGAAAAATATGTATGAAGTGCCCCATCGAGCACGAAAAGCGACACATCTCTATCTCGCAATTTGTCCACCTGAGAGCAGTTGTATCAGTTTTATAGTAATGCTAGTTCAAGCTGTATAGAATTCTTTAAGTTGATTTTTCTCAAATGCTGCATTTTTAGTGTCATTTTTCTTGCTGGGGTGTGATATACATACATAAATGTTAGAAATTTTTCAATTTTTCAATGACACAAGGCTGATTTATCTCAACGAAAACAAAGTAAAACAATGAATTTAAATTATTGCCAAGAGGGTGCTTCATTGCAATTTACTGCTTTTAAAATGCAAAAAATACTTAATGATAACGATTCATGGAAGGAGAGCTTTTTTTAAACCATTTGCGAGGTACCATAATTCTAAATTATTTGCCACTGAACAATATCGCTCTTCAAACCAATTATATAGTTCAGTCATTGAACCACTTACTGAATGAAAAAGAAAATATCTATTTTTGCTCGTTGAGATCGAAAATGAAGAAAAATAAAAATTTTCAAACTGAGACATTATAGAATTTTACATAATAGTTACAACATATCACTTGTTTTAAATAACCTGCTTACGCTAAATATTACTTCCAGGCCCTAATTTTCCATTAGGCCCGGGCCTAGGGGCGCTCGAATGTTGGGGGGGGGGCCCAAAAAATTTTATTTTAAAAGAAAAAAAAGAAAAAATTCCCAATTCAAACATTTTTTTTTTATTTTACCCTTTTTAATAGCAATTTTTTTATATATCCCTTCAAATTTGATTGATTGGTTCATCATATGTATAGTTATATGTATAGTTCATCATATGTATGTTATAGTGTATATAAGGCAGGGGTGTTTAACATGCGGCCCGGTACACCATATTTTGCGGCCCGCGCATGGTATAACAAATATAAATCATTCCAATGTTGATGTTGTGTTTCACCATTTTTCTAATCCTAATGCAATTAAAATTAATTCAAAATCATATTTATTTGTTATAAAGCCATTCATACACCATGATCATATGACAATTCATGCCTTTATAACACTAAACTTGATTACATGCAAAATTGCATCTTTGATATTTATCAACTATTAAGGCGATACACGCCAAATCTGGGGCCGCCTTTGGCGCAATTTTTATAAAAATTACATTTCATTCAAACAATTTCCAAAACTTCGAAAATTTGCCTCTCGAATATTGTCACTCTTCTCAACAACGTATGTGAGTGAACAATTTTTTTCTTTAATGAAATTAACTAAAACATCAAAACGGAGTGTGTTGACTGATACACACCTTAAAAATACATTGCGATTGGCTTCGATTAGCATACCACCGAATATAGCAGACATATTAAAAAGACACCAATTTCAAAAATCACATTAAGTTCGAGTTCATTCAAAATTACCACATCACATTGCATACCAAGATTATAATATTATATACAATTTATTTTTCATTTTCATAATAAAACTAAACTTTTGAATGTAGTTGACTTTTTTATGCGGCCCGCCTGCCTTCAAAAAATGTACCGTGTGGCCCAGATGCTGCAAAAGGTTAAACACCCCTGATATAAGGGATTAATAAGTTTTTCTGGTTGCATTGTATTAATGTTTTAATGATGAAGTTAATATGTTGTATTGCTTTTTGTTATTTGATAATGTCCTAGGCTTCTACGCTTCAAATAGCCTATTCTTGGTAAAATCATACTTTCACAATGATTCATGATTATTTTTTGGGGTGTCAATTTTGGAAAAAATTATGCTCACATCAGTGTTAGGGGGGCCCCCGTCCCACGTTGTGCCTATAGTCAAGAATTTTCTAAATCGGGCCCTGATTACTTTAGCAATTTTTGATCAAAGCAAATTAGATAAAATGCGTGCGCGCACTTGTGGACCATCAAACTTCAGAGTTGTTGAAGAACCAAAGTCACAATCAGTTGCATCAATTTCCCATCTTATTTCAAAACCGCGCATTCATGTTACATTATCTTAAACCACCTGCATCCCCCAGCACAACGCAAGAGCAAGGACGCACAAAACGTGGAAATTGGAAAGCAGCCAAGGTACGATGACTTAGATTTTCCCCCTACTCGCGACGCTTCATCATAATCGTCTGAAAAAATTGTTTTTGTCTGCCGTCACCCGAGAGATGCGATTTTTCGCGAATTATGTTTTGTAACTGAGCGGGAATTTCTCAGATTGTTTCCCAATATTGCTCAATGTTAATTAATATACACTGTCTTTTTTTAAATAAAAAAAGATGAAATATACAACTTTTTCTCTCACCTGCGCTCGAGTGTGGGTATGCTTATATATTCTAAAACCAGTAAGGCAACATAGAAAATAAAAGCTTTGAAAAACATTTTTTGTTATTTGCATGCAACTTATATATTTTTTTTTTCGTAAAAAGATGAAAGAATTTCTTTTGAAGAAAAGCTGGGTGGGATTTTTAATCACAATTCTTAAATCACTGTTAAGTAATGTTGAAAATGATGTTACCCGTCTTTCATATCAAATAGAAACAAACATTAAAGAGGATCAGAGGAAAAGAAAAAAGAGATTACTGGGTTGTGTGTGTGTGTGTGGGGGGGGGGGGGGGGCTCTCTCTCTAACACTGTACTAGAAGCGATACTTTAACCGTTTTAGAGACATGGATTAGCTTAATAAAGTAAGAGAAAAACTTTTAATCTGGAGTGCAATTATCATTGTATGTTCTCATTATATTCCACTGCAATTATTTTCAGATAACTGAAATCCCCAGACAGTGGTACTATGGGGCCTAAATTTTAAACTACCAGATTGTACTGAAAATTAATGGCATTGAGAGGAGAAATTATCTCTTTAGAAGTCGACCAGCAGTACCTTTTTCAATCCTGTTCTATATAAGTCAGTTAACCACCTTGGCCCCCTCCGCTTTCGCTTATCGGCCCATGAATCACCGAAGACCAGCGCTGCGTAGCAATTCCTGCCAACTCAGACGAAGGTTGATTTCCCCCGTTCGGGGTATGTTTCATATGGGCCTGGGCGCCGGACGGACAGTACAGATCTGCCGACCAATTTGGACAACCCTTTCTGTTCTATATAAAACGAAGAAGGGGAATGGTGAGATGTGTCAAAACATTGTATAATGCTACTTAAGGTTCATCTGCAATAGCTATGGTCATTTCCTTCCACGAAAGACTTCCCACGGACCAGTTAGTCAAAATAAATAATAGTTATGTTAGTTGTCAATTTTAGGAACTGGTGTATTGTTTTCCTACACATATTGAATTGAAACCAATAAATAGCATTTGAATGTATATATATATATAATATATATATATAATATATATATAATATATATATATATATATATATATATATATATATATATATATATATATATATATATATATATATATATATATATATATAAATATATATATAAATATATATATATAAATATATATATATATATATATATATATATATATATATATATATATATATATATATATATATATATAATATATATATAATATATATATATATACATATATATATACATTTATTTATTTATATTAACCTATCTCCATTTTAATCGGAATTATTACAATGATTACAGTCATTAATTGCTGTTCCAGTATAATCAAAAGAAATACTCAATAAAATTGTGTTATTTCAATAAGATCAAAGAATATAATTATATCATCACGATAAATTTAAAAATACTACCAGGAGCTGAACTAACTATGTGAGTGATCAATTACTTTATAGTTTATTTGAGTACTCAACTTTTTCTTCATGCACTTTGCTTGCAGTGACAAAATGCAATACTAATAGAAGAAAAAACTAATAAAAGTACTTCAGAAAATTCCTCCTCTCCATCAAAAAGAAAAGAAAAGCAAAGACTAACTAAAAAGTAAACAGAGAGAAATTAACAATTATACCCAAATCTAAACCGCCATCAAATTGCTGACCAGAGAACCTATAGAAATAAAACTAAATCTTACACGGAAACACGAACTTACACGAGCATTGAAATAGCGATTAATTAAATAAAATAACCCACCGCTCCCCCAAAAAGATATTTTACACAACTCCTTTCCATGCTAACCCAGCCTACGCGAAACACTGCCGCGATACGATAAGCAACTAAACTCCAGCAAAGCAACCTGTTCTTGCGCTCAGCTGAGGAGGTTGAGTCAGAGGAGGATACAGGGAAAAACTGCAACATCCTTTGTCGCATCGGCGCGCAGACGTCATCTTCCCCCATCCTAACTTCCAGACCTTGCGCACTGCAGAAAAAAAAAAAAATGGCAAACACGCTTCCTACCCTTTTCACTACGAGCTAGGCAGGTGTTTAAGTGTCAAAAGATGTCACTGAATGTAGTTAGTGAATAATGGAATCAAAACATTCAGGACTTAATCCGTTATATGTTGAACTGGAGGTTTGTTTATTTTTGCCAGAAAAGCAAGAATTGCAAGATATACTGTAGTCGAAATAAACCAACAGGTGAAAATTATCAAAGAGACAAGGTTAGAAGGGAAGGTTTTTCTCGAAACCTTCTATTCTTTTTAAACAAAATTTAACTTTTTAAGTAATCAATTGTTTTAGGCAATGCTTTCGCAGCAAGGAAGGAAAAATGGCGCTAGTTTATTCACCTCTGCTGTTATTTTCTTAATCAGTTCTTAACAACTAAAAAAATTGACTATAAATTATCTTTTAAATCCTACAAAATGAATCTTTAAGATTTCTTTTTAATTTCAAACTCCATTTAAAATATACATATTTTTTTCATCTTAACGAACCTTTTATAAGTTACATAGAAAAAGAAAATCTAACAAACACTAATATAATTTTCATTTTCTGTTGTTTAATTATTATTGCTAATTCCCTTTAGAACGCTTGCTAAGAACTCTACGTAAGTCACTGAACACGCGATGCTTGTATTGTTCACTTGAGAAGAAAGAAAAAGAACACTTTGACTGACGTAAACTTTATGATTCAAAAACGATCCAAGGTTCTCTAAAAATTAACAAGATCGAGTGAAATTGATCAATTAATCTTTCGAAATAAACTATTGGTATCAAAAGGGTAATATTTTTTTAATGAATTAACTCTCACCCTTATCTACCTAACACGCCACGCCTTTTTTGTTTTCTTTCTCTTTCGTAGTGTACTACTTAAGGCATTATTATCAAAATTGATAAAAAGGGGCTTAAATAGAAAAATAGGCGTAAAATGATGCACTAAAAATTGATAAGCTCTAAATCAGGCTGAAATAATATGAAATTATAGTTTTATATTGAATAAAATAGACATGAAGTAGAAATGTGAAATATTTCTAAGCTAGTTTTAACTCTCCTTCCCGTATTACACAGTGACGGAATAAGACCTTTTTTTTTTTTCTTGTGGCAAAATTAAGTTGCCCAGTTGCCAAAGTCAAGCCAAAATAAGCTAAAAAAAAATCGCTAATTGTAAATGAAAGGGCAATGATAAGGTAAAATATTTTATCTTTTCTCTTCATTTCAGTATAAATATTTAAAATTGTTACTATCAGCTAAAATCCGTGAAATAACTTTTAAAATGAGATAAGAAAAAAAAATTAACATAATTTCCATACATATTCCTTTTCAATCATCAGCATAGACAATTATTAAGTTTTATAGAGCAATTCCAAACAGTTTTGCAAGTATCTGAGATAAAACACTGTAAATAGGTAACTTTAATTATGTTAACAGATATTTTTTTAAGTTGTTTTGGGGAGAATTAATTATTATTTTACATTTAAGCTGAAATAATAAAATTAATTAAATTTTTAAAGGTTCTTTTGCTTTACATCTCGGCTAAATAACAATTCTTCGTCAAGATTTGATGGAAAAACACGTAGAAGAGAAGAAAAAAAAGTTTTCTGTATTCCGCAGGGAAAAAATTTTTGTTAAATATCATTTAGAAACTAAATTAGGATATTTAAAAAAAGTTTACATCTAAAAATGATAATCTTTATCGGTGAAAATTGATGTGTATAAATTAGTATCACGAATAACAACTTGACACTAAGCTGAATGAATGCACGTGGCTTTACTTCATTTCGGAGAAGAAATAAGGCGATAAACTTTTCACGGTATTTTCGTACGTAAAATCAAATAAATAAATAAATACAAGATTACCTTTAAAACTTTAATAGTATATATCATTCTAAGTGTTAGTTATAGAGTATTTTATTCCTAGTCCCAATACACGATCGAAAAATTCTAAAGGCACCCACAACATCTAAAATCAAACCCCACCCTCTCCCCTATGGAAACCGCATCCTAAAGCAGTAGTTAATATGGATCTAAAATATAAAACAATATCAAAATAATCAAGACTCGTAAACAAAGAGACAACATACCTCTACTCGGTGGAAATTGCTTGTAATTCTTAGTGATGCTGTATATCCCACGAAAACAGTTTATTCCGTCAAATGGAATAGTAAGATAAGGCAGATATGCACGTTCACACACAGCGATAACACGACCGTCGCAAACATGAACTTTCTCTCGAATGACCAGTTAGGATTACAATGATCAGTCGCTCTGGTGATCGGCAACCATACGGCGAGAAATGCTCGCCAAACGATCGCCAAACAGGCTTGAAGGAAGGTAAGCGGAAAGATAGTTGATCTCTTTATGACCTGAAAGGAAGGACAAAAAGGCATGGAAGGGAAATACGAAAAAGGCTTGACTTTGATTTAAAGTGTATCAGTCCGTTTTTTCTACACATGTGCTTTGAATTTGAACTCAGTTTAAATTTGAATCATTTCAAGTACATATAGCAGGTGACCAATGAACTGTACAAAAGAAAAAGATCGAATTCAAAGATGTCCTTCATTATACAGTCGAACCTCCATATATCGAAGTAGCAAATTGCGCGAAAAAAATTCGATATATACAATTGAGCTTAGTCTTATCATAATTCTCTTAAAAGAAAAAGGAAGCTAATTTTCGTATACGAAACTCCATTTCTAATTTATATGCGAATCCCATTAAATGAAAGTTAATAATTAAAAAATGAATTAATATGAAAGATTTATTGATTACTACATATCTTTAAGAAAAACAATAATGCAGACAGTGGTTACAATGATCACAGTTACATTCTTTAAAAAAAAACTGCGAATATCTTGCTGAACAGTGAGTTATGCGGAAAGTTCAAAGAAATGTTCGTATTTATTCAGTCCACTAAAAACTTCATCAGGGACATTTTCCGCGAATTGAAGTCCACGACGTATTGTTTCAAATGCCAAAAATTGGGAGATTTTATTCTAAAATGGAATAAAATCTCCCAATCTGTCTTGAAAAAAATTTCGATATATAGAGATTTTTTCGATATATAGAAACAATTTTTCTATGTAATGAACATAGAGATTTGCTAAGAGTTCGATATATAGAAAATTTCGATATAGAGAAGTTCGATATATGGAGGTTCAACTGTATTTCAATCTTTTAATCGTATTTCTGGTAAAATATTTCTTTTCAGTATACCACTTCACGTGTGTACACTACTGTACTTACAAATATTAACAACCACTAATGTATACTTTTAATTGTGTTTATTCATAAATTAATATTAATATATATATATATATATATATATATAAGTCATAAATATAGTGCGTATTCATCATGATTTGCCTTGCTGTATGCAAAAATTCTACATGTTGCGTCATCCTACCTCCTCACTAGACGGCACATATAACATATTATATGTGCCACTACAAAAGACATACACTACAAAAGACATATAACACTACAAATGGCATCTCTAGCATGTGCGTTAAGAGGATTAATTTTTAACCAGGAAAATCCTCAATTACCGGTGGCCTTTTCATACAATTTTACGCTCTCTCAAACACCTGTTGCTGACCATAGGCGTATTGTGCATCTAACTTTCTTTCTTTTTTTTTTGGGGGGGGGACGAATGGAATACAATTAGGGCCTTCCTTCCTCAGCGCATTGACTGCCGGGTGGTCCTTAAAATATGACGGAGTGCAATTGAATAACAATAAAATTGATGTTTGAGTAGTATTCAAAAGTTATACAATGAGAAAAATAAATATAATATAAATATAAAATAAATATAAATAAATATAATATAAATATAAAATAAATATAAATAAATATAATATAAATATAAAATAAATATAAATAAATATAATATAAATGAGAAAAAAAATATAGCATCGAATTTTTGTCATGGATCATATCATTGTTAAAAACTATGTTAAGGCTAAAGACGTAATCGGAATCTTCAGTTTCACAGTTTGAAAAAGAGGGAAAAAAACCAACTTTTATAAAAGTTTTCTACAACTTACCGATTTTAACTGAACTTCTATTAACGTTTTAATTTATTTCAAGTTAAGTTGGGGGTGGGGGGGGGAACGTTACCAATTTGTTGCTGGGGGTAAACTGGTTTTCTAAAACAATCTTTTAAGGCTGCTGTGCACTAACCCTATTAGATTCGCTCACCTCAATGTTAACCTATGGAGAAAATTTATCTAAAGATTGACGACTTGGATTGATTTTTTTTTAATTACACTCCGTAATAGAGAAAGAAATTTTACACCTTAGGACATTTTACGTTACAAAAAAATTTCAAATAATATTTTAAAATTTAAATTATTTTTTGTGTAAAAAAAAAAAAATTCTGTTATAGTGTGTTTTAAATGCTCATCAATTCCTTCGGTGAATGAACTATTAAATGAATCTTGTTACAAGATGCAGAAAAGTTCAGGCTACCTGAAAAAACCATTTTCATTAGATTACAAGCATTTATGTAGCTGTATAACATTGGGGTGAGGGAATTCAAAAGGGTTAGTACACAGCAGCCTTAAGAGTTAGTGTTAGCTTAGTTTGATATTTTTCAGGGAGAAAAAAATTTAATTTAACTTCAAGAATCACATCTCTGTATGCTTTTAACTGTTCTTGCTACAGATATAAACGTATTTATGCTATGTTGATAATTATACTTTGGTCATATTCATTCTTTTTTAATTGAAACGACAAAGTGGAAGGTATACAGGTGTATACCTTCCACTATACACCTGTTTCCAAATTTACTTATTTTTGTTATGCATTACGACTATTCTTCTGTTTCTTTGTTAAAGTAGGAATACTTTTTTTTCCTGTCAAACAATTAGGGACAACTATATGGTAGAATAACAAAGGACCGTTAAAGCTTAAGACGTAGGTTCACCACGTAGATTCTAAATCCCAATGTTAGACCATGGAGAATTTTTATGCCAGTTTTTTTTTTCCCATGCATAGAAAAAGAATGCATAGAAAAAGAATCCCATGCATGAAAATAATTAAAAAATATGCATAAATTAACAAATGCATATTTTTGAATTCTTTTTTTCTGCATTTAAAAACAGATCTTTAAGTGTTTTTCAATAATTATTTTTATTTGAATTTAAATTTAAAAATGCTGTTTAAATTTTGTACCGATGGGTATCAATAATTTGATGCCCTGTAAAAAATTAATTAAAGTGTAAAATTTTTAATTAAACTGTAAAGCAGGGGCAGAAAATAGAGATTCACGTAGGTATGTTGAAGAAAACTGTAATGCCCCAGACAGCCAAACGAAGGCCTGGAATATTTGAAGATCCGACTTAGAAGGTATCTTTTTGTCAACATGAAAACAACTCAATGGCTTTATCTCATCGTAATCATAAAATAATATATTAAAAAGTTCGCAAAACAGATAACTATCATCTAATCATTGAATTGAATTTTTGTTTTCCCAAGTCTTGTTTAAAAAAAAAATTACACATTTTTTTGCAAAGCATCCCCGTCTCTTCTAAATACTACTCACGCCTCCCCAGGGGGGTTGGTGTCCCCCAGGTTGAGAACCACTGCTCTATAGGATCTGATAAGTGTTCTTTACCTTATAGACGTTTAATAAAGAAGGGGTTTAATGATGCGCTTTTACAGGAATTATAAGGAATAGTAAACTATTTCTACTCAAGAATTATAATAATCTAACGCCTTTATTTATATATTATTTATATATTTATTTATATATTTTTTATGGATAAACACAAAAAAATATTAGTTGGGCTCACTTAAAATAAATATTAAGTTGAATGAATTACTCTCACTCCCGATAGATTCTGAGACAAATCAATACCCTCGTTCCTGAGGATGAATTAGCTACCCTCACACCCACAACTGTTAGGCTTGATATCGAACTTTTGTGGTCTAAGCATCCATCGCAAGTTTCACATAAATAAAATAACTCTTTTTAGCAATTTCCATCGTGGTCCCCTAATGTAATACTATACTGAATTCCATGGCTATTTTTGAATCTGTATTAATATATCCTGTTCTAGTGTTTGTTACTTATATTTTTTTAATAAATGAATAAAATCAGCAATGAAGTAAGCATTTGTTTGTACTTAATTTTTTTTTTTCTAGCGGAGATGCACGTGTCGTGTATAACGGGTCGTGTATCGGCAACGTGTCGTGTACGTTGCCTATAATTCACCGCAGTTTTGCTGACCATTTTATTATGGGGGCACCATATAGGCGGACTAGCATTATCCCCTATGAAGGGACGACACAAACGGAGGTATTTTAGTGGCGCGACGCCGGGATTCGATCCAAACACTCTCACATCGAAAGCCAGCGCGCTGTACTACAGGGCCACCACAAGTCCTGAATTTAAAGTCAACATATTCCTTAAATATACTCCAATTTAATTTAATATTTAAAAAATCTGACAAAACTAAAATTCTAACAAGAGTGCCCCGAGTTTTTAATTTCATTCTCCAGAGCATCGCAAATATAAAAAAAGGTTTGGAATCCCTGCTCTACTAACTCGATAACTTTAAACACGAATTGGTCACGAACAACCAACGATTGCTTAATTCTTGCGATGCCTCTCTTTCGGCGGGCAGAAAGAAAGCGGCAATCTCTAATCTGCGCGGCAGATGTTTTACACAAACTGTAACTGAGTCTAACATTCATCAAAACATCAAAAGGCATGCACCATGTGACACGGACGTTCGTCCAGGAACAACATACAGTGGGGAAATGAGAAGAGAAAAAAAATGAGCTGACCTTGTAATTTTTCTCCCTTTTTATGTAAACGAAGTCAAATAAAGTTTGAAAAGTATGCTTTAAATATGTATTGAAGTGCTGAGTAGTGGTACTAAGTGGCGGTAAATTAGGTAAATTAAGTACTGCTATAAATTGAAGTGAAGACATACACAAAAGTAATTTAACACTCACCCTGTTATGTAATCAATAATAATGATAGATGGTAACTAAATTGGTATTTTTAATTTATTGAAGAGAATCGCACTTTAGCACAATATTTGTACAGAGAAATAAAACTGGTGAGACCGTTTCGAAATTTATGGGACGGGAAATTTTACTCTTTTTGGTTACGCGCAATTTGAAGAATGTTTATTTTTTTCATGATTTTTTTTTGGGTATAAATATAATTTTACGTGTAAAAATACTTAAACAATTGGAAAATTTCTTTTATGAAAAATTATAATTTAAAGAGCGTTTAATTTATGGTGAGGAAGCAATATTAGTTGTCAACTCTCGAGCACTAAAGAGTTTTTTAATAATTGTTTGTAATTTCCCCTGCTGCCGCGCATTTAGTTTCTTCCCTCATCAACGTTTATGCTCTATACTACCATTCTCTCTTTTATTCCCGTAATGAACTCTAGAAATGTTCAAATTCAACTCCTCGCCAGTTTACTGATTACTAAAACCGCAGTCACGAAGAGCTATAATCCTCTTCCCCATTGCATTGGCAGAGAACTCGCATTTTTTCGGAGCCATGACAGCTGAAACTAACTGAATTGCTACACCAAAGGTTTTAAAGACTGTCCTTCAAACGCGTTGTGAGACATTATTTGTCGTAAATTTTTCATAATTTTATCTTTAACTGTTATAACTGCTTGATCTTTGTAATTTGGGCAAAAGATTTTACTATAAATATTTTTAAAATCTTTTTGCAGCACAAATGTCATTTGACTTTAAAAGAAAAAAAAGAGAGAGAGAGAGAGAGAGAGAATCTGACTAAAAAAGAAAAACCTACGAGGTGTGATCGGAAAGTTTTAAGACAGGTCTCGTCACTGCTCAATACAAAGAGATAGGCTTTCCCGCGCATGTGCAAATGAAAGCCTGTTTTGTTCTTGAAATGTTCTAAAAATGTCACTGCTGAATGTTTGTTCAGTGGAGACTGACAGTCTGGTTAGTGAAGACGTGTGTTCGCTGCTCGGCGGATTTATCGATTTAGAAAATGGATCAAAATGTGGAACGGAACAAAGAGTTTGTGTAAAATTTTGTTTTAAAACCGGGAAATCATCTTTGGAGACTTATGACTTCTTGAAAACAGCATTCGAAGATAAAAGTCTGAGCCGTTCAAATGTTTTTATCTGGTTCAATAGATTTAAAAACGGCCGCGGAACAGTCGATGATGATCCCCGGTCTGGCAGACCTTTAACTTCAATATCCAACGAAAACATCGTGATAATTCGAGATTTAGTGCGCTCTGACAGTCGACTTACAATTAGGAAAATGTCTGATGAATTAAATTTTTAAGTTTTCACTCGGTTTAGTCAATTTTAACTGAAAATTTGAACATGCGTCGAGTGTCCGAGAAATTTATTTCGAAATTGTTTTAAGACGAGAAGAAAGATCACCGACTTCAAGTGTCCAAAGAACTGTTTAATTAGGCCGAAATTCACAAACATTACGTCGATCTCAGCGTTTAGCTTATGTGACCAGTATGAACCTGAAATCCAGCAGCATAGCAAAACCTGAAAACTCAGTCGAAGGTGAATTTCACCTGTTCGGATTATTATTATGGACCTGGGCGCCGGACGGACAGTACAGATCTGTCGACCAATTGAGGCAACCCGAGGCCCATATCAGGCCGAAAATGACCCAGATTTGTTAAATAAAGTTATTACAGTCGACGAATCATGGGGTTATGGGTATGAACCAGAAACAAAGGCCCATCATCGCAGTGGAAGAGTCCACGTTCATCGCGACCGAAAAAAGCGTGTCAAAGTCGGTCGAAAGTAAAAACAATGTTGTTGATTTTTTTTCCCGATTCAACGGGTATTGTGCATCGTGAGTATACCGCTAGGGAGCAAACAGTCAATCAGGAATATTATAAAAGTGTCCTTGACCGTTTGCACATTCCATCTCGCTCACCTGCTTGTGTCCTGCCGTATCGCAGAGGCATCGCGCTGACCTGCGAAACACTACGTTGTGGGTTCGGTCCCAGGTGGTATCGCTTCTTCCAAATTTCCCTACCTTGATATTTTAATTTTTCCCCCGCGGAAATCTGCAATCATCTCATTACGAATTGTATGACCCTGCACAGGGCCTTTTTTTTCTTTCTTTTGCTGTGGGCCATTTTCCTTAACTTGCTAATTTATTTCAACTTATCTTTTTTAAATTTTAATTTCTACTATTTAATCTTAATTTTCTTAATCTTAATAATTTTCTAATTTTTACTTCTAAATATTCTCTTACCCTTCAATTTCTTGAAGGTGCTAAACTTAAAATATATATATATATATATATTTAATGAAAGCAACTAGTAAGTTTTAATTTTAACTTATCTTAACAAATTTTAATACTGAGCACATTATCATTGATTATAAAACATTTTGCGTACAGGAGTTAAAATCTACAGATCAAGGCACTCTAAATCCAATTCTGCTCAACGCGAAAATGTGCGGAAGAAGAGGCCCGCACCAAGCATCAGGGAATTTTTGGCAAAATTCCAAATTCCTGTGCTTCCGCAACCCCCCTATTCTCCAGATCTCGCCCTTACCGACTACTACCTGTTTCCCAAATTGAAAATTTTGCTAAAAGAGAAGTGATTTGACTCAATTGAAGACATACAGGCAAATCCGGAGACGGTTCTTAACACCTTTAAAAGAATTCCAGGAATTCTTTTCCAGGAATCTATTTCCAGGAATGCTTTCAGCAGTGGAAATAGCGTTGGATTCGGTGTGTTCAGTCAGAAGAGGACTGCTTTGAAGGAGATTCATCGCAATAGTCGATATGTACAGCCATATTGAAATTACAAGCCCATTCTTAAAACTTTCCAATCACATCTTATATATGCTTATTGCGGAAGTTAGTAAACGACTAAAAATGTTTTGTCTCAATTCCTTCGCTTATCTATGCCAAATAATGTCTGCGCGTAAATGCCTCTTTTGCAGACTTAAAAGAAAAAAAGGTAGGTTGGTTAATAAAGATGAATCTAATAAATGGTTGATTATAAAGGTTCTGAGCACATCAAAAAGAGCAAATCTACAGTTTTACTGAGCGTGCATACACCTACGTTTGACTGAAGCATACATGATTTATTCATTTTCGAAACAACTACATGACGCTAATTAGGCATAACAAAAACGGCTAAAAAGCTCAATGTGTTTTTAACAACAATGTTCCATGCAGGGTGACTTTGATTCATTTTGGTAGGTTTGGTCAGTCACTATCTTTTTTTGCTACTAGAGATCAAAAAGAACCTGGACATATATAGTAGATTCATTTTGGATATCTTTAAATCAAGAAGAAAAAATTCTTTTGTAAAACAATTTTGAGATTCATGATTTCATTTTATTGATTTTGCTTTTGTAAAGAACAATTTTTATTTTATAATTCCATACACATAAAGTTTAATGAACTCTGAATTTCAGTACGTTTCAAGACCATATAATACGAGAAGAAAGTTCTTATGATATTTGCAATTATACTGTGAGTTCGTGAATAGGAGGGGGGAGGAGGTTATAGGATTCTTGGGGGATCTTCGTCTAAATCGGAAGTGGGCAAATAGCGGCCCGCTACAGATTTTTTGTGGCCCATCAAGACATCCAGAAAAATCCGGACAGCCAGAAAAACTGCCAAAGACAGCCCAAAACTCCAAGACAGCCAGAAAAACTGCCAATATTTTATTTATATTTATTGGTTTTTATGATACAATTTATACCTTTTCTGTAATGCAGAGTCAACTAATAAATGCAATAATTTTAAAAGGGGCGGCCCTCCGCTAACCTCCGCTTACACAAAGTGGCCCCCGGGCCATAACAATTGCCCTCCCTTGGTCTAAATAATGGTATAAAACCTTATTCCATTTCAACCATTCCCTTGTAAAAAAAAAAGGCAAATTTTGTAGTCCAGATATTTTATCATTTGTTCGATAACACCATTCATTTAAAAGGACCAAACATACTCTTCTGGTGGTATCATCCAATAAAAAGAGACAAGCAGCGACAATTTGAAGTGGTAAGGTATGACGAAGGCGATTCAAAAATGCGCAACGTGAAATCTTACATTCCGGAAGTCTTGAGATGCTCGAAATCGGATTCTTTCGTTGTCATGAATATTAAAGTGGGTGAATATCTTGGGCGCGTAAAGGGAAGTGATACTTTAAAGTAAAAACAAACTTACTCATGAAATCTTTTCAGCAACAGCTATTTCCAGGATCTATAACAGTAATTACCAAACTATTGCTAGTACATACGACAAAACAATTTACTGTTCACAACAATTTGAAATTCTTTTAGAAACCCTATGCAGATATTCCTCGACTTACGACCGAGATAAGGATCGAGACATTGGTCGTAAGTTGAGTTGGTCGTAAGTCGAATTTCAATTTTTTTTTTGTTTGTTTGTATATGCACATGCATATATATTTTTTAAACTTTCATACGTAATTTAAAATACATTGTATTTAGAAGACATAAATTATTCTTCGCCATCTCTACTTATTATGATAGTACAATTCATTGGTTCAAAATTTGCGACAGAAGATACGTTGCAAGTTCTTTTAAACAAAGTTATCCAAGGTAGTTTGAACAGTTTGCGTCTTCTTTTCCTTGTATATTGTCTGGTAGCAAGCCAGACTTTCCTGAATACGACGACTTACACTTGTAAATCTTTCTTCATTTTGATCCATTGCTTCTAATTGTTGTAGTCTTTTACTAATATAATGAAAAGCTGAAGCCATTTCTGAAGCCAATGAAGGTTTATTTGGTTTATCGTGTGGATATCGAAACTATTTCATCATATATTTTTATTATTGCGTCATAAATTGTTGAAGTATTGCATCATATTTTTTAATAATTACGTAATACATATAGGTATATACTGTACATTAGAGAAAGAGTATTTTTGAGAATTTTTTTTAAATTTAAAAGTCAAGAAATGCCTGTACTTCATTGTAAGGTAAATAAATAAATAATAGATATTGGGGATATTTATGAAAGATGCGCTTCCTGGACTCCCAATCAAGGGGTAATTTTTTTAAAAAACTGATCATAGATAAAGTTTATTGACTGATTATAGATAACATTCGGCTTTTAGTGTTATTTAGTCTGATGAAGTGTTGAGGATTTCGATTAGGGTACAAAATTATCATCTTTATGTTGCTAATTTTGGGATGAATTATTAATTCTGTTTAGATCGACTCTTCCTGGAGCTGTCTTTTAACAGTTTTCTTTCGGAAAGACAACTTTGTTTCGTCTTTAACTGAAATCAAGTACTAATAGAGCGTATTTCCTTAAGTATGATCGCGAAGTTCAGATATTAATTAATAAATGAAAGTATTAGATACATCACCCTGTATATCAATACTGCGCCGAAGAAGTACATAAATGTTTCTTATAGTTTTTACCAATAAATGGGAGATTTAAGGAATTTTAAAGATTAGGCTAATAATATTTGGGTAGTTCCTAAAATTAAGCAACCTAAAGCAAATGCTTAGATTTTCTACGATGAATCAGGCCTCAATAAACATTGTAGTTGAAAAAAATATATAAGAAAGGAAAGCGTTTATTTTTACCGATTTTTATATCATTTTTAAGTTAAATGCTTCAATGGAGATTCTAAAATAAAGACGTTTACTACTTATTGAAATAACAGTTTATTCAATATTTAAGAGAATGGGGGGGGGTGTATTTTGGCTAATTTCATTTATTTCATATCAAACAACATAATTCAGACAATCTTGATTTCTATGGCGTTTGAACAGGGCTTACTTAAACGGAATATTGCTTGCCTAAAATTTCGGAGCAAAACACGAAGGAGTATTTTAAACGTCAGTTATCTCCTTACAATTAAAAAAAAAAATGAAATAGTATTTTTCAGAAACATATAGGATTTGTGATCATCGTTTTCCAAATTTCCGTTAAGTTTACGAATATTATTTGGGCGCGATAAGACCATCAGTTGACAAACATGTTCAGCAGGCTCTAAAAGAAGTGATTACGATAACATCTGATTCAGCTATTGTGATGTTATTTAGTGAAATGGTAAGGATTTCGATAAGGGAACAAAACGATCATCTTCCTGCGGCTATGTTGGGGGAGTAAATAATCACTTTCCTTAGGATTGACGCTTCATAAAGGTGTCTTTTCGTCTTTAACTCAAATAAAAGTTTCATAGAACTTAATTTCTTTAAGGATGGTCACAAAGTTTTAGAAATGAATCAATAAAGGGCAGTTTTAAATATATCAGTCTGGATATCAATTCAGCGCCCTGAGAAGTTATATAGTACATAACCGTGCTCCCTCAAGGTTTTATAATTGAGAGCTTGAAGGAACTTTTAAGGTAAAGGAATTAACTTCTATTCTTTCAAGTTCCAATTTTTTAGCATTTTAGTACCTAAAGGATTTTCCGTAATTTATACACTGAGCAAAAATAGTCAGTAGATACTACAGAGGCTGTTCGCACATTTTTTAGACGATTTTGGTAAGCGGTAATAAAAAATTGTTTACTGCAAAAGAAATAATTGCAATTGTACTATGTTTTTAAAAGTCAAAATTATCTTCTGCGGCTTGAAAGTTTTGTTTTTATTCAAAATGGCGTTTTTAACAAAGCAGTGGTTCGAAGGCTACATTTATGCTCTTTCCGAAGAGAAATATGCATACTCCGTTATCCAAAAACGATGTGAGAGTCATGGTTTTGTGATATCTAAAGCATCGATAGGTAATATCGTCAACAAGAAAGAAAAAAAACGTCAAATTGGAGCCTCAAGTGGGACAAAAATTCCAAACAAGTATCCAAGGAAAAAACGGACATCTTCGACTATTGCAAAGGTACGTTGTTTAATGTTAAAAAAAATCCCCCTAGTCAAAGGACAGTTGCAAAATCATTAAAATGCTCGGTGTCCACTGTAAACAAAATGATAAACGTTGATTTAAATCTTAAGAAAGCGAAAAAACGCAATGTGCATCGTCTTCTTCCAAATCATATCGCTGAACGACGGACACGCTGCAGAATTCTATATGAGAAACACTTATCCAAAGAAAAATGGAAAACAATTGTCACAATAGATGAATCATGGGTGTATTTAAATGATTGCAACAAAAAAAGAGCCATTTATTATCATAAAAGGGGAGAAAAAAATTTAAGTACATGTTTCAAAGAATCGAAAAAAAGTTTTTCTATGGGATTCATGATTGTTGCTGGTTTTTCTTATAATGGCAAGTTAAAAATAAAGAGAGTGGAAAAAAATGTCAAGATTAACTCCAAATACTATCAGGAACATATTTTATCGCCAATTTTTCTGAATGAAATACC
The DNA here is from genome assembly GCA_907164885.2 of Dolomedes plantarius. NCBI lineage: Eukaryota > Metazoa > Arthropoda > Arachnida > Araneae > Dolomedidae > Dolomedes > Dolomedes plantarius. The sequence goes on along the minus strand of OU015491.1, from coordinate 92,444,278 downwards.
ATCGCTTTACCCACAGTGCCATCAATCTGTGAGACTCCATCAGGACAAAGCTAGCAGTCACACATCAAAATCAACTGTAAATTTCTAAAAGAAATGGAACAAAAAACTGGTATCAAGGCCATACCCTTCACTGATATCCCTACTAAATCTCCCGATGTATCACCTATGGATTTTTGTGCTTTCGGACTTTTAAAATCTGCATTATCCAAACGTCGTCCCAAAACCCTTACAGGACTCTGGAAAGCTGTTCAGGAGGAATGGGATAAAATACCTCTTCTGACACTTCAAAATGCATTATTATCCTGGAAATTGCGGTGTCGAAAGATAGTTCAGAATAAGGGATGTCAAATAGAACATTTAACACACAAGAATTTTATGTAATTTAGATTTGTGAATACAATATACATCGTCTAAAAAATGTGTGAACAGCCTCTGTATTTTACCTTACTCAAGATAGGAGACTTAAGTAATTTCATCTAATTAATTTTTATTTAATTTTGGATCCATGTCGCCAAACTTTTGAGAATAATTGCCATATTCTTCACTTAATGATGACTATTTTAATTATTTTAAATATTGAAGCATTTATGTTGAACAGTATGTGAAATAAATATGTTGTCCAGAAAAATGAAAATGCAAAACGAGCTTTCATAACAAAAGCGTCTTCAATATTAAATGTGTGATGTCTACAAAGAACGTCAATGAAATTTTGATTCACTATAATTAATTATTTTGATATGTAAATTAATTCAACATTTCTCAAGTATTTATCCATTTGAAAATTAATCAAAACAAAGTGAGTAAATTTGATTGACTTTTTCGAATAAGCGTAACTCTGAATAACTTTAAAGGAAACTTTTAAAACCTAAGCAAATAGAGAAGTATTTTCCAAGAATAAATAAGGATGTAAATAAAAATAAAGAAAAGAAAAGAAGTCTCAAAGTATATGGGGGAAAAATTGCAAATAATGAGAAAAGCGTCTTCTTACATCTCTGCAGACGGTCATTGCCCAATGTGTTTCGAAACTGCTTGAGTATTCTTTTATCATTTTCATTAATAATTTCAATGGGAATCAAAGCAGATCTCAGTTTTTTCTCTTTTCTTTCAGACATATTTTTCACAAAGACAAACTCGTGTTATATTCATTTAAATTTTTTTTAAAAAGTTGTAAAAAAACTTACATGTGTAAAACATCAGTACAGATTGGTTTTGAATAACATTAAGAAATATTAAAGATTTCAAAATTGAGATATTCCTGATATAAGAATGAAAAAAAAAAGATGAGGACTACACTAATATTCTGCATATAAACTGCCTACGTTGGAAATGTCATTTTTTGACTCTTAGTTAATTTTATTTTTTGTAAGAATCGTATAATTCAATGTTTTCTCTTTTCAAGACTGTTTTGATTTTCATTCTACATCAATTAGAAGCAGAGTTATAGCTATTTAAAAAAACATCATCTGCTACAAAACTGAAGTGACAAACAACTTTAAATGCGTTTTTCTCAGAATTATGTTTTTTAGCACAAATCTCTACCGTTATCATGATATCTCCCATAATAATGCATATAATTTGATAAAATATTCAGGAAATGTTTCAGATGCCATTGTTCGCACAATAATTGATGTATAATAAATAGTTTTTTATTTGGGGCTGTTTTTTATAAGGAAAAGAATGCCAAATCGGGAAAAATTTTCATATTCGATCATAAAATTGTCTGTATTATTTTTGAATTTAAAAATTTCTCTTAGATTATAGGTCATTTTGAAGATAACTGTCATATGTATCATGTTTGAAAAGGAAATTAAAATAGTAGCATTAGAATTTTGTGCAGAGAGATAGACGTGTTAGCTATATTTCATAAAAAATTTCTTCAAATTGGCCAATTTATAAAAAAGTATGGTATTTACAGGTAAGTTTTTGTTCATTTTTAAAAATTTTTAAGTGCTATTTTACCATAAAAGACCAAAAAATCCTTTAAAAAAAGATTTTTTTTAAAAATTGGCTCCGAAGGTAGGCGGTCACCTTATGTTTTATGGTTATTGTTTACTCTTTAGTGTAGGAGAACAGGAATTGCCTCTGGCAGTACACCTTGAAACAAATTCGGAGTCTGACCCTCTTTTCAAAGAGGTAAGGGGCTATCTCATTTCCTGTAAAATAGTAGAAAAAGTCAGATACGAATCAGCTGGGGTGGCCAATTAAAAATAGACCGAAGACCACCATATCGCAACCCGGCAAGAAAAATGACTCAACTCAAAAACGCAGCATTAGAGAAAAAATCAACTTAAACAATACTATTTAGCTTGAACTAACATTACAATAAAACTGATACAACTGCTCTCAGGTGGACAAATTGCGAGATAGAAATGTGTCTCTTTTCGTGCACGATGGTGCACTTCATTCATATTTTTCAATGACATAACCTCAAAATTGCCATTTTTTGGACTTGTGTCGCTTTTCTTGCCGACATGAAGATTAACTCTACAGGGCCAGATTTAAAAAAAGAAAAAAAAAATGACACTTGCCGTCTGGAATTCGATATGAAAACAGAGATGCTATCAATAGATAACAACCTTACTCAGATTTGTTGTTCAGGCATTTATTCACAATTTGAAACAAAAATACTTATTAAAAACGTGATTACATGTTATAATTATGCGAACAGAGGGTTTTGTCGAAATATCTTGATAAAGACTCGAAATCCTTTCCATTTACCGAGATAGCGATCCCGAGAATATTTACTAATGACGATTCGGTTAATCTGTTTCTAGATTTCATTTATTTATTTTTTTCAACTGATAATCATCATGGTTGAATAAGTTATCTAAAGTGTACGTACTGTGAAATATAAAGTTCTGCTAGAGCAGAAGAACCCCGAAGAGAAGACTGGAAGTGGCGAAGGGGCGATAAAAGTTACTGTTTCAGAAAAATTGTTTGATCGTTCCTAATCAGAAAAACAAGTAGCGACGAAAAAGAGAGACCGCAGAGCTCCAAACCAATCAACCAACGAAGCTAATCAGGTTAACCAAACAAACAACAAAAAGCGTCAAACAACAAAAAAAAAAGATGCTTTTGATTAAAATCCAGGAATGCAAGTTAAATGCGCTAAGGTATGATCCTTATTTCGGCTAAACGAAACTGGGATTGAGTATGTATACCCCAAGGATGGGAACGATAGTCCAACAATATGGATGATAAAATCAATCCTATACGCGAGTTGTTCTAAATACACTTGCTGGCCATATGAGGCCCGTGGACCACTGTTTGTCTACTACTATTGTAGAATGTATGCTCAAGAAAATGTTATATTCCTCTGTAGATCCAAATATCCGGCATCCGAAATGTTTTTAGGACTCTCATGGCGTCTCAAGTGGAAAATTCTGCACCTGATCTCACTTATTATCTCATGAACATTCTGTATACCGGAGATAAAGGACACCAAGCCCATTTCTTAAAAGTAGACTGTTTAACTTTATTCCTTCATTTTTTAGCACCATTTTCAGTAGACAAAAGGTGATACACTAATGTTTATACAGAAGAGACCTTGCCCATTGAAAATGGCACCATGTCCTATCATTGTGTCGAGGTAAAAAGCAGTAAGTGGATTTCTTTAAGCTCTCCTGTGAAATTCAAAGACTGTGACATAGTGTTCTATACCTCTGAGGTACATATATATAAATCATATAATTACTGTTACATCATATTATCTGTTACATCATATATTTACTGTTACATAAATACATCATATTATTTACTGTTAAGCATTCATTTGCGAAAGTGAGCAAAATTATTGTTTATCAGTAGCTTATATATTTAGAGTCCGAAATGATAATACTCCTAACAACCACAGATTATCCATATGGACAACTGAGGTTGTATGACACCTTTATCTTTCGGACGGCTCAGTTGAGTGATGTTTTTTAATATTGTGCAATACATCTTTCGGCCCCCAAATATGTAATCTATTATAATATTTTTTAAGTGATTTGATTCTGTCATGTTTATGAATATCGCTCACGTTTGCAATAGTTGGTTACACAACTGATAATAATATTAGTAAGAGAAAAACAAACTTTGCGTAACCTAAAAGTAAATAACGAAATTTCCATGGTGATGGCAGTCGAAATTAATCATTTTTTCTCAGTAATTATTATCAGCGTTATAACAAATTTTAATTCATGTACACGTGTGTGTTTTGGGGAAAAATGTTTACAAACATGACATAATTGAAGTATTTTATAAGATATTACAATACATATCATATTTGGGACCAACAAATGCATTAGATTAATGTCAGAACATCACGAAACACACAAATTTTGTTTCGTGCCCAAAATCATCAAAGGAAAAAATTTTTAAATTACTTTTAGGATGGGTATACAAGGTGTACAGGAAATATAAATGAATTATGAGTTTGATCTTCAGACCCATTCCCAGGGTGTTTTATTTCATACATGCAATTTTTCCAAAATCAGGAAAGATTCAAAATCTGGAAATGTATATGATCGATTTAAGGCTGCCATGTACTAACCCTATTGGATTCACTCATATCAATGTTAACATATGAAGGAAATTTGTCAACTATTTACAGATACATAAATGCTGATAATCTAATAAAAGTGGTATTTTCAGATAGCCTGAACTTTTCTACACCTTGCAACGGGATTTATTTCATAAATTTCGTTCAGCGAAGGAATTGATGAGCGTTTAAAACACACTATACCTGATTATTTTCCCCGAATAATTTAAATTTTGAAATATTATTTGCATTTTTTTAAACGAAAAATGCTTCAAGGTGTAACATTTCTCTCTCTATTACGGAGTACACTTAAAAAAAAAAAAAATCTTTCAATCCAAGTCGGTAATCCTTAGACAAATTTGCTCCATAGGTTAACACTGAGGTGAGTGAATCCAGTAGGGTTAGTACACAGTAGCCTTAAGTACGAACTGAAAGATTTTTGTGAAGCGCATTAAATGATCTACTGACTCAAATCTTTAGGAATTTAAAATAAACTGCCATTCGAGACTGAAGCGCAGTTAGATCTCTCGAAATTTTTGTGAAGAGCGATGCGTCGCATTAACGTTATACGCTCGGATCAAGGTTTGAGGTGTAAGTTTGAACTTTTATTACATAACAAAAAGTGGAAGGAACTACTGTTTTGAATTTTTTGCAACCACTTGGCGAAACAGCCGGCTCTCCCTTGGGTACAGAGGCTATCAAGCTCCAGACAATTTTTTATGGTATCCATTTCATATTGAGTTCTACTAGCCTTTTTTTTTTCTAATATTTTGAAATTATTTTCCGAGAATCATGACTAGCACATTTTGACTCAATGCCGATTCAGTCAATATTTTCTCCACTATAGAGGTAAACCATTTTATGCTGCTGATAAGGAAATGCACTCAATTCTTGGTCGCCTCCCTGTCTCTCGGCCTGAATGCAGTTCCACCTGGATGATTTCCTCCCTTCAAAGGGATTCTGCGACCGCTTTCTGAAGATAAGACGGTCCTCTGCTATTGTTCAGAGTGTCAGTATATTTGCCATCCCAAACCGACTCAATAAACTTTAGCAAAAACAGTGACTAATCGCAACAGGCTGACACATGCTTAGCACGTTATCCATCAGAATATACCCACTGTATATTATGTTAAGGTTTGGTTTGGTTTGGTTTGGTTTGGAGCGCTACGGTCAATTTTTGCTTAGATATTTAACACCTAGGTACAGGGCCCGATTTAGAAATTTCTTGATTATAGGCACAACTTGGGATGGGGGCCCCCTAACACTGATGTGGGCGTAAAATTTCCAAAATTGACACACAAAAAAAATAATCATAAATCATTGTGAAAGTACCATTTTACCAAGAATTGGCTATTTGGAGCGTAGAAGCCTAGAACATTATCAAATAACAAAAAGCAATACAACATATTGACTTCATCATCAAAACACCAATGCAATGCAACCAGAAAAACTTATTAATCCCTCATATACACTATAACATACATATGATGAACTATACATATGATGAACCAATCAGTCAAATTTGAAAGGATATATAAAAAATTGCTATTAAAAAAGGTAAAATAGAAAAAATTGAATTGGGACTTTTTTCTTTTTCTCCTTCAAAATATTTTTTTTTTTTGGGGGGGGGGGGGGGGGGGAGGGGGCCTAGGACCGGTTCTAAATCAGGGCTTGCCTAGTTACGAGTTAGACACTCCTGATAATCAGTTTTTTATCTGATAGTCAAATGAATCGGGAAAAAATCTGTTTTTCATTAAAGTCGTGCTCCATTTTAATTCAAAAGTTGATCGTAGCGCTCTAAACCAAACAATCCAAACCATTTTAATTCAGATCTATATTGTATACCAGGGGTCGGCAACCTTTTTTACTAGGCGGGCATATTTCAGAAATGTAGGAGTCCGTCGGGCATCGCTGGATGAAGAGAAGGAGGGGAAGGGCGAGGGTTAATATTTAAGTATGAAAATATTAATACAAAATAAATTTTTATAAAAAAAAAATTCAAATTTTAATTTAAACAAAGCAAATTGATAATTAATGCGATATTTGACATTGTAACTTCTGCGGCCAACTCTTTGTAATGTGGCACATAAGTTGAATTCCCAGTTCTCAGGCATTTATCTAAATGAGTGTCAGTGAGGCTTGATCCCTACTTTGATTTTAAGTATTTCATATTGGAAAACAAAGATTCACAAGCATATGTCGACGCTCTAAGAGAGTTCAGTTTCAGACCACATTTTCTCAATAATGGGAATCTATTCCAATTCACTAAATTCCAGAATTTTTCTTCGTTAATGCGTGATTTTAATTCAATGTCATTTCTTATATTTATAATTTGTAAAAATTGTCAAAAATGCCTCCAATTCGTAGAATTCTTCAAATCTGGTACTAAATTCTTCCGATAAAGAATCAAAATGCTTGGCAAAATGATAGGGGGTAGCATTCCCATTGCAATAATTTTCTATTACCATTTTAAATTTGGAAAATGTGATAAATTATCTTTCTCAATATGCGATTTCCAGAGCGCCAATTTCATTACAACTACAAACGTTTGTTGTTCAAATATCAAAAATTTAGATATTTGAACGGCGGGCACTTTAAAATTGTTTCGCGGGCACCGCGTTGCCGACCCCTGTTCTATACTGTTCTACGTGTCACCATAATTAACATTTAAGAGGCGAAAGTAATCTCACTTGGTTAAATTTTCCCTATAAAGTCATTAAAAAAAAAAAAAATCGGATCGGTTTTTCGGTCAGTTTAGCCCTCGTGTTGCAAAAGTTGGCTGAGAAGCACACAAAAACAAACAAGCAACCAATTCACGTAAAGTTAAAAATCAGCGGCTGGCGCTCACATTGCATAGTGGTTTGCGTCGCGAGCTTCTACAAAGTTAGCTCCAGTTTGAATCCCTGCCATGGGCGTTCCTGTTCTGTACCCCTCATAGGAAACAGTGTTGGTTCCCTTATATAGTGCTGCAAGGACAAAGTAGCTAAAAAATCATGATGTACATTGGCAAATGTCTCGGGTACATAGCGCCTGCCGTTTTGGAAGAAAAAAGTATCAATGGGCAACCCACTTCTCAGCATCCAGACAATAAACCACCTCTCCTCATATTAAAAGAAAAATGCCGCTGTATCGCATATAAAACTTTCAAGTCATTTTACTCACATACAACAAAGTTACATGCAACAAGGTCAAGGTCAAGGTAGTGGGGTTTACGGAGTTCTTAGCAATGCGAAGCATTGCTCTGCTTTCACCTCCGAACGGATAATGAATTAATAAACTTATGGTAATTTTCCGAAGTAAATAAGTTGCCAAACATGAATTTAGACAAATCGCACGGCTGCCGCCTGGATCCGTGATCGATCCTAGCTTTGGCCTGAGAAGAAAATTCCGTTTCCTTATGAAGTAAGGGCAAACCGGTAACTGTGTGCTAAAGAGCAGATACCTTGACGATGACTTTTGCTAAAATGAAACGGAATGACTGCTTCTAATAATGAGATTGAGTATTGGACCACTGGCTCCATTTAGTACATACAACAAAGGGTTTAAATAAAATATTTCTTATATCCAAAATTCGCAGCATCCTATCTTGAATTATGTGACAGTTAATTGTGACGTATCATTATTTAAAAAAAAAAATTAAAGCTTAAATCATATTCATTGCTTAGACCGACAAACCTTTCTGTAGGTTTAAAAACGGTTTTTCAAATCTTTCCATTTTTCTCCTTCCAGTTTATAAAAATTTTGTAAAAAAGCTAGTAACAGCTACACACACACACACACACACACACACACACACACACACACACACACACACACATATATATATATATATATATATATATATATATATATATATATATACATACATATATATACATATATATATATATACATACATATATATATATATATATATATATATATATATATATATATATATATATATATATATACATATATATATATATGTATATATATATATATATATATATATATATATATATATATATATATATATATATATATATATATATATGTATATATATATATATATGTATATATATATATATATATATTATATATATATATATATATATATATATATATATATATATATATATATATATATATATATATATATATATATATATATATATATATATATAATGTACAGAGAAATCATTAAAATATAAAAGATCATCTGAATTTTGATGACTTCCCTGTTTTTTCTGTTTTGTTTTATCTGCTTATTTTTACTTTATAATGAGGGTGTCAACTGGTACCTAAATTTAGCTCAGAATTCGATAAATTTTTAGGATATTTTAGGAAAGTCCCATTTTAAGTCTTAGAATTCTTCGTGTTTATAAAATATTTGTTAGAGACTATTTTATAGTTAAAATGATGCGATCTTAAGGTTAAGCTTCATGTATTATTTTAAATATATTTTTGCTAACTGGAAAATATAGTTTATGTTGAAGGAAAACCATCCTCCATTACTAACCACATCCGATTCAAGTCACATGCTCTTGCAAGTCATATGTTATCGCAATCGCTGTTTAACCTTTCTAAGTACTCTTCAAGGTATTTAACTCATAAAAAATATTATTTGTATAATGATAATAAAAATTAAGTTTCTTCCTTTGCTTAAAATACTGCAGAGAAATCAATGAAATTCATACATTTCGGCGAATAGCAAAAAAAATCATATTTGGTTTCAAAAATAACACCCCAAAGTGGCGAAAAGTGCGCCAAAAAGACCAGCTTTGACGTAGCCTATCGGGCTAGCGAATGAGGAAGACTCGCCACGTAATCCCTCTTCCTCTTTCCTTCTCCCCCTTGTGCCCCACGTGCTTGTGTTTACACAATTGACGCTCTGCACCATGCTGCGTTTGCATTCATGTGCTCCGCGTTTCGGAAAATCATTTTTCTTGCAATTATGCCAGTTTTGCGTCTGCTTCATTTTTACAGTCAGTGCTCATGCAACCGAGTCCTTCTCATTTAATCATCATTCAAATGTTTCGTGCTTTCTGGCAGTGACAGTTTCTTCGCAAACCGTTCCTTAGGAACACGTGTAATTATATCAGCAAAATAATGCGGAAAAAAGTCTCTCACTTTTTTTTTAATAGTTAACCTTACAGAGCATAATTTGGCGTCTGGAAATCAGTAAATAAAGTACCTATGTTAATCATCAGAATTAGTCTGTTTACATGAGCATTAAACTAGAACTATTCCTAAAAATACTAAAAGTTTCCATAATTTTGCACTTGCCCAAGCTCTGAATGTCAAAATAAAAATGCAAAATAGAAAAATCATGTAGTACAAGGTTAAAATCAAACCAACTGGGCTGTGAACGAAATGCAAGTGAAGTACCCTATAATCTTCTGAAAATACACGATGTACACTCTGAAAGTGCCAAGCTTCACGATAAAATCTCATATAAAAATTAAAATTATTTGAATGGATTTTGAAATATTTTGCAGCTATAACAAAATGGCTGCTCTGAGAGATTGGGTCGCAAGTGGCATGGAAATTAGAAATTTCTCTCCTAAAAAAATCGACTGGTATTTCTTTTGTGTGGAGTTTATTTTACGAAGATTTTATCATTTTTTAAGAATTACAATATTACAGTGCTTAGTATTGCCAGTGCTTAGTCGAGATTTTAACAGTTAAAATTGATACTTAGGAGATAAATTTTCGCATCCAGTTGGTCTTTCACATATATGTTGATTATTTCTAAATAAGAATGTACGTTCAATGAAATTCCCTATAAGTAGAGTGGAAGATTCAATCCGTTATTAACGTGTAAATAGCGCAAACTTCCGTAGCAGAGAAGATATCATTAGAACCATATTTTGATTCTGATTGGTACACAAAAATCTTATCTCCAAATAAAAACGGCGAGTTCTCAAAATGCTGACTAACTATTTTTTTCGGTCGTTTCTTTTTAATTTTATAAATCTGAAGATTTCTGAAAAACTCTCCAGAAATGGAGGAAGAATATATAGCAATATAATTATCCTATCTCTCACACACATGCGGGAATAACTCATACAGACAAAAGTAGAAAATAGAGAAAAAGAGTAGAATAATGCGTTTGACAGCGATTTATCATCCTCTTGACAAGAGGATGACTAATCGTTCTGTATTGTCCACGTTTCTCTGTTTCAAGGAAGAACAGTCTTGTTCGATGAGGGTCAGGTCGACCCCACACAGAGTTTAGACAACTCTTCCCTAAAATCTTTCTCTACGTGAATTAATGAATTTGCATTATTCAGGTGCTAATATGACAACAGTTAATACATTAAGATTTTTTTTCCGGAAGAACTTATTATCGACTATTTTATCTAATATTACGTTTCATGAGGTACGTATTATTACACTTCAGGATATATACTTCAGAATACTCTAGTGTAAATTCGGCAGTGTTCGAAATGGAAGACTAGATTTTTTTTTTATGTGGAGTTAACTCTTAATGTACACGTATTATATCAAATAATTCGATGAAATTTCTCAAATGTTTCCGAACAAAATGAGTTCATTTGCTGTGTAAATTGTAATTTCTTGCAGCGGTGAAAGCATAACGCTTTTATTTTCTTTAGAAAGCCAAAAATGTACTAGTTCCCAGAAAGTTCTTCTAGGAAATGCAATGAAAATAGATATTACAAAGCATGTATGTGTGCCCATCAGGGCTATGAATCGTTTTAGATAACTTTTTAATTTTCTGTGTTGAGCGAAAAGAATCGTATTTCACCAAGAACATGATAACTAAACAATGTTTAGTTAATGCTTCCTTAAATTTCTTTTACCCTTGGGCTTCAACGAATTTGCATTAATGTTGCTCGCATGCCGGAGAGAAATTTATTTAGTACGAATGTTTTATTCAAGAAGACGTATCTTCTAAAAAATATTTTACGTGTTGTCATATACGTTTTAGAGACATATTATAAGTATGTGTTTATAGACATGTTAATATGCGCAAGTTTTTTCGAAATTTGTCATTCAATATACACGATTATTATAACCCTGAATTGATGCTATAGTCTGCCTAATGTATTAAAAATATTCTAAGAAATTCAAAATGTTAAGTCAGAGTTTTTGCTATAATGGTACAATCTCTTGCAGTGATGAAAATGTTCTTATTTTGCCAGGGGCGCAAAATATCTTGACCTCACTCTTGAGTATAAAAACACTATTTTGTCCTTTATGTACTTACACTACTTTTGATCTCCTGCACTCCTATTATGTGATTGGCTAGAGGATTTCAACAAAACTCTTCTCAGAAACTGATAAGGAAAACGGCTACAGACTATGTATTTTCGAATACACGTGCTCACTTAAAAAAAAAAAAAGGAAAAAGGTAATGCTTGTAAGGCAACGTGACAGGGAAATGGTTTGTTTTATTTTATTTCCAAATCTCTCTCTCTTTAAATGAGCTGAACCACGTCTTATTCAATTAGAAGCAGGACAACTGAATAATGTTCATACAGTTTCTCCGCTAAATTTCCTTAGCTACATGCTTCAATGAATTTCGCATTGTTAACAACAGTAAAGATTTCAGAGTAAATTAGCTTATTAAGTTTTTTCTCTTCAATGAAAATGTATCATTGAAGAATGCTTCATTTAAATATATTCTCCATGACATACATTTCAGGGACACCCATATCTAAATGCTAGCTATAAGTGAATATCAAAACTTTAATACGTGAAATTTGCGTTTCTATGACCTGAATTGCAGTACATATTTACTTTACTCGGACACACACACACACACACACACACACATATATATATATATATATATATATATATATATGTGTGTGTGTGTGTGTGTGTGTGTGTGCGTGCGTGCGTATATTCGTATCCAGGATTAATTATTTATTAAATACATAATTATATTTTCGGAATTTATTCTTCAGTCTACCTTTTTTTATTTAATTATTCGAGGAAAAAATATCACATGCGATGTGAATCCTGTACTTATCATTAGCTACGTCAATAATGCTGTTGTATTTTGCGTTGAAGAAAGTAAAGTACCACCATTTACGGAATGTAAACGTTGCTCATAAAGTAGAATAGTTTATTAATTGACTTACTTTGGGCAGAGCTTATCTAAATGCTAGCTATAAGTGAATATCAAAACTTTAATGCGTGAAATTTGCGTTTCTATGACCTGAATTGCAGTACATATTTACTTTGCTCGGACACAAAAGGCATGGCAATGTCACTATCTTCCCTCAGACCGTTTTTCTCCTTATGACCCTGCAGCTATCAACCACGGTTAACAAGATTTACTGCCGGTTAAAAGTGGGGTGCACCTTCTAACAATGAATTTGAAAAGAGCAATCCCTATTCCCTTGAGTTTCATTTTCCAAGTACCTTCCTTTTTACTTCGAGTTGGGTTTACTTTATCGATACTGTATTCAGCTTTTGAAAAGAAATATTTCGATTTGTCCGTATGATTAATATGCAAGCACACTTTAGCTTGATCGTTTTAAACTGTTACTGCGCTCCTCTTCCGGAAGCGCAGTTAAAAGGAGAAAGACCAGATTTCGAAGAATCTGTCGTACTGTTTTCAGTCGGATGAAAGTTAGTAATGAATATCGCTGAGGATAACTGTAAAAAGAATTTTAAAAAAAATCCTCCAAATATAAACAGAGAGAAAGTACAGTACATATACTGGTTGATATAGGTAGACGATTCTGGAGGGTTGAAAGGGACTAAGAAATCAATCAGTAGAGTTTAATGTCAATTCTAAGCAAGAAAAGTCGATATCAGCTTATCATAGCTCTGAATAAACTGGATATATTGTCAAAAAGTAAACACCTAAATTTTGAAATATTTTTAACAACTGTATTCGTTAATAAAGGCGAAGCATTAAGATTTGGTAGTAAAGTCAAAATAAACATTTCTGTTTGAGGATATCAGCAAGACATTGGAGAGGTTTCTAAGTATAGTTTTCCCCTTGTGCCATTTCTAAGAAATCTAAGATTTTATGGTTCACGAAAGTCACTGAAATTTACAAGAAAACTCAAAAGCACAAAATTAAGTTTTCTACAACTTATGAATACTAATAGACTTTTCCTAAACTTTCTTTTTTTCCTCATTTGAATGAATTCCAGTTTTACCTTTGTGTCTAACCTTGGAAGTAGAACCTTAACTTTGCCATTCTCTTTGGTTTCAACGCGTTTTGTAACAGTTCTCTAAAACTATTGAACTATTTTAATTGAATATGTAATCTGCTAAAATTCTGTAAGAATATTACAAATTGTCGAAATTTGATAGTACAGTCAAACCCCGTTATAACGAACTTCAAGGGACCAAAGGCTTTGTTCGCTTTATCCGGTGGTTCGCTATATCCGAAACGTTAAGGGGGCGCTGGACTGAGCCTCCGATGTTTCGAAGTCAATGGGGAAGTTCTTTACAAATTGCAAATTCGCATTTAAATATTTTGAGAAATTTTTTTCTGCATAAGATACCTGACGACTTAACAATTCGTACTTGTTTATCAATTTTTGGTTTTCTCTTAAAATTTAATTTTAAATGACTCTCGAATTTCTGAACTGAAAAAATAAGCGATAATTTTGCTTTTAACTCTTTATAAGTACTCGAGATCAAATAATAATACAATATGAAATAATGCGCGGAATTCCTGAATCTTTTGGCTTTTCAGGAGATACCTTTTTCTTAATCTTGTGTAAATTAGGGTAAGAGAAATTTGTAAGCAAAATGTTATTTTTTCACAAATTCTGTTTAAGGACGATCTCTACTTAAGGACGATTTTTCACGGTCCCTTGAAAGTCGTTAAACAGAGAACCAACTGTATATGCTGGGTTTTTAAACTCAGATCTTTATCTTTCAATTACCATATGGGTTTAGAGTTTTTTTTTTAATTAAAAATTTCTCAAATTTCTCATGTAAGAGTTATTTAATTATGTAAACGTAATTATGTGATTTGAATATGTAATTTTGTAAATAAATGAATGTAAAATAATACAAATGAAGAACATATCGTTTGAATCATAATATATGTGTCTCTCTTACGAAATCATCCCAGAATTTTGGTATTTGTTATGTAATATCAAAGATGGATCTAATCATCCTAAAATATGGAATCTCATCAATCTTTATAACCCTCTTGACGATTTTAGCTTACGGTTCTGTGTACGTAGAGAAAGTTTTCATAAGTTAGTAGAAAGAAAACACACAAATTCTACTATCTTACAGGTTAATTGCTTAACAAATTTACACATTTTTGAAAATTTTCACCTTACAGAAATATTCTAAATAAAGATATGTAAAAATCAAGTACAAAAGAAATAATCCATATATACTGCATCAATTAAATATACATATAGATTTTAAAATTGTTTATAAAACCGTCAGAGTTTTCATAAAAGACTTTGTGAGAAACGCGTTTGTAACTTTAACTGTTTTTAAACAAATGTTGTAGGAAGACAACTCAATCTTCTATTTAAATTATTTTTTCTCATTTCTAAATTGTTAACGGGAAAGCTTATTAATCGATCTACTTGATAAAAACACATTATTAAAAATTAAAATTAAGTTTAATATTAATAAAAAAATTGATAAATAAGGAATTGCAAAACTGATATATTTATTTTCTTTGAAATCAAAATTCTGGTCGCAAAGCTAGAGCGGTAGATTTCCAAATCCCAACTATCTGCCTGTCCTA
The DNA here is from genome assembly GCA_907164885.2 of Dolomedes plantarius. Lineage (NCBI taxonomy): Eukaryota > Metazoa > Arthropoda > Arachnida > Araneae > Dolomedidae > Dolomedes > Dolomedes plantarius. Next base: position 92,429,063 of record OU015491.1, on the reverse strand, counting down.
TCACTAAAATGCAGGAAGTTAGTGTGCGCGTGTGTGTGTTTGTGTGTGTGTGTGGGGGGGGGGATTTAATGTGAAATGCTGTAAATAGGGGAAGATACCTGACCCCATCCCCTTGTTCAGTCGAAGTGTAGGCAAGAATTGATAGATTGATAGCTTTGTTGGCAGTTTCAAATAACGAGGGGGTTTTACTACCCCTTCTCAACTTCGAAAACTATTCCCTCTCTGATTGGTTGCTTTTCTGTCAATCATGTCGACATAGTCCCTGCCTTCCTCATGAAGGTTTCTTGTGGGTTTTAGCGAACGCGGAGAAAAAAAAATAACTCCAGCGACCCCTTAAGAAAAATGCTAGAGTTCAAAAAATGTAAAACTCATTAGTTGCAATGTGTATTCAATAATGACGTATTAAAAATGATCATTTATGAATTAAATCGACTAAAATCGATTACATTAAACTGACACAATGCAAATTAAATTAAGTACAATAGGAAAATGGCGGGACCAAAATTTTCGTTCGTTATATACCGGGTTCGATTGTAAACAGTATTAAGTTTTTAATTTCCGTTTCGCAATTATGTAAAATAATCCCAAAATGGGAACTAAATGATTCAAGTCAAGTCTTGTCAAGCGAAGGCATCCGAGAAATAACTTATTTAGCCCTAAGTCCTGAGGGTCAGGTGTTGCTAAGATTTCGCTGGAAGAAAATGACGTCATCGGGTCAGATATTTCTAATGAACAACAACTTTTTTTTTTCGTAGATAGTACAGATAAAGATCATGATGTGATCATGGGATGGCAAAATTTTCGCATGACCCGAGAATAGCTCCTTTTCCCCCAATCCTGTTACGCATCGCCTCCTCTTCCGGCGAAAGAAACTCTTTTTTTTCGACAATCGTTTAATCCCAATTCTCGATTCAGTCGAAATCGCGCAATTTCAATCGGAAGTTAAGGGTCAAAATTTCGCCTAAGAATCTCCGCCTGCAATAGAAACTAGGACTTTAAGATAACTGATACTAACAGTAATAATTAAAAAGGAGAGGGAGCCTACTTTGAAAGCCCGTTGCGCACCCGATAGCGTATGCACACCTGTTATTCCAATGTTCTTTTCACCGCTGCGTGCAGCACTGAACCGAGTGGGGGACGGAATGGAGGGAGGGAGGTGATGTTGCCCCCCAGCGGGCCCCTTTGGACCAGGCGGACGCACTCTAGCGTCGGGGTTATTAGCCCACGTCGGGAAAGGGGAAAGCTACCTGCCCACACTGGAAGGTTGCGGAAAGATTCCTCCGTATTTGGTATAGCGGACAAGCAGCATCCAGTGACTAATAGGAATCATATACTCCCACAGACAGCTTTATATAGGAAGTTCTCAACGCGCTCCATGTATATGGATGATAACCACGGATAGTTCCCTCACTGTTGTTCTGTAGAGATTAGGCATTGCCATTATATGGAACGAAAATTGCGGCCTGCAAAGAAATATTGGACTATCAAAAATGCCTTATTCTATGTTTATGTGACTTATTCTATGTGTGTTTTATTCTATGGTTTTGAATAAAACACACTAGCGGAGCTATTTTACGTTAAGTTCAATAACCTTAATAGCAATGCCCTTTTATATTCTGCCTTTCTTCAGGGAAAAAGTTAGAATATTAGATTACCTATCTCTATTCAATACAGTTGACAGCCATCTATTTATTATATATATATATATATATATATATATATATATATATATATATATATATATATATATATATATATATAAGTGTGTATAAACTAGTGTGTTTTATTCAAAACCATAGAATAAGTCATTTTCGATAATCCAATATTTCTTTGCAGGCCACAATTTTTGTTCCATATAATGGAAATGCCTAATCTCTACAGGACAGTGCAGGAACTGTCCCTAGTTATTATCCATATACATGAAGCACGCTCAGAACTTCATATATATATATATATATATATATATATATATATATATTGATTGCATGGATAACGGAGAAACTGGTAATATTCACAGGGAGAAATCGGAGGTCAATACACAGGAAATAATGAGTTGAAATAGAACTTAAGAAGGAAAAAATTACGTTCCATTTCTTGTTCGTACAAAAAGACTTATATTTCAACGAATCCAGGCATCTCTAACCCATTATATATGAGTGTCATTTTTATTGTTTATGCCACTAATAGGTAATGAATGTAAATGCGACGCAGTTTCTCCTAAACGGCTCTTAGATTCCAGAGAATAAGGTAAATATCCAGGGTGACAGACTGATACAATAGCTGGCAGTGCGTTGCTGTATTAAAGTCAAAATTACCGTAACTTAGATTGTATATGCGAAATCTGCCTTCGTGGTTTAATAACATTCTCCAATTTCGTAATGAAAATCGGATGCCGTGAGGTCTAGAGATAGGGATAACCTCTTCTTTTCCCATTGCAGTTCGGTCATTTGTCACATTATAACTCCTCATCAATCGAAAAAAAAATTGATTGATCACAGACAAAATTCCACCCAAATTTCATTAGTACCAAAAACTGAGTTTCTATAAAAACACCTAAAATCAATATTAAGGAAGAAGTTAACGTCGTTTCAATTTGATCTTTGATACCATTTGCCGAAACCACTGACTAACTGCAGCTAACCTACACAAAACGGCGATTTGATGTTATAGAGAATTTTAAAACTTTTAAAATCGCAGTCGCTTTTAAGATCTCATTCATAAAAATAGCTTTATCGAAAAGGATAAGGGAAGGCACAAATTTATTTTGAGACAGACTTTTAAAATCGGTTGACTGTCACTCTGTGACAGGGCCACCCAGAGACTTTACGGAGTCTGGGGCAAACTTCTGTTGGGAGGCCCCAAGAAAAGCAAAAAAAATGGAAAGAGACTAAAACACATTCAAATTAAGTTACTCATACTTAAAATTTTATTATATAAATAATTAACATAGTTATTATATTTCATTGCACTTTTTTTTTTGGTGGGGAGGGGACATTTTTCAGGAGATTATTTTGAATTTTGAAGCACGGTACAAGTTTTAGAATTTTCTTTCTGATGAAATCTAATCAATTCCTTTTTTAAAAAAATTTTGGAGGACCCGTCCTGCAGTTGGGGGCCTGGGGCAAAGTGCTCAGTTGTCCCCCTCCCCCCTCTAGGCGGCCCTGCTCTGTGATAGCAAGTAAATTTACTTTGGAATCTTTCATTTCATTTATATTCTTTTATGTTTCTTATTTATTTTATTTTATTTTTTCTTTCATTATTTAAATTATTTTTACTACCTTCAACGTGACAATTTGTCTAAACTAGCTTTTCCAATGATATACTCGCAGAAAGTTCTCTTCACCTGGTTCAAAAGAACCAGGTGATAAGCAAACGTTTCGACAAATGTGAATAAGATGAACACCCCCCCCCCCCTATCAGGAACTTCTCGAATTCTCCTGACACTTCTTTCTCACGCTTTTAACCAAATGAAAAGAATAAATTGATGGAAGATAGAGGGGTTTAAAATAACGACTGACCAAGAAACGAAGCCTTGGGTTTAGATAATGTCAAGAAGATATTTGGAATTTCCCGAGAGAAATCCTAAATATACAACAACAAAGAATCCCACCTTAAATTCCTTAGCATCAATGTACTTCCTATAAAAATACCTCAAATCGCTGTATTAAGTCAGAAATAATAAATCTATCTTCTTGACCCTTTTTATGGTGCACTCTTAAAAGAGAGAAGGTAGGAAAACTGGGGCGCATATTAAAAGAATATACGCGATGATTCATTCAAATTTAAACACTTGACGATGACTCTAAAATATGCTGTCAGACCGCTCCATTTGCCCAAGCGGTGATAGGAGCACAGGACCGTTGCAAAAGCGTAAATCCGGGTACATCGTTAACCTCCGTCTAACTTAACTCTGTTAACTCAATTAAACACACACATACACACACACAGCAGCGCGCAAACATGTAAAACCATGCAATACAGAACTACAGTAACTTAGATCCATACAGTATTGTATGGATCTAACGTTATTGACTATCAATAATATAAATTAACACACTCGCAAACTAAGAGAAAAAAGAGGCATCATAGTACACCTATAGAATGTGATAAAATTACTAACTCTACTTAAATAGCGATGAAATTATTAAAGTATACAGCTATGTACATCAGAGCACTGTATTTTAAAATGACGAATAATTTTAACTCAGCTCTAAGCTACAAACTTTAAAGAAAATTTAAAAAAAAATTTTTGTCGACGAATTATCAAATTTTGCAATAGATAAACTCGCAAAAAACCACTTGTAGGCTATATACGATCTGGTTAATTTTATATGCATGTGATGTTTTCACAAATTCTACGTTTAAAATGTAGTGCAACCATATGAATCTCAATATAATATTTAAACTTCGTAAGTAATTACCTGCAATGTACATCAGTTATAAACTGCTATGCGAAACTTCTAGCTACGCATGACATTTAAGCCAATCACTTATAATGAATTTTAATATATTTTGTTGCTAAATTAAAACTTCACTCTCGATTTCTTTAAATTCTTTCAGTATTTGGGCTTGAGATGTCAGCCTTCTCTCAAAATCTATATTGCTTTTCACGTCTTTATACGTCATTTACATTATTTGCAATATTTCTCCTTTAAATTCATGCTTTAATACAGTAATTATAAGATAATAAATTCACATTTATTTCGTTTTGGTCCCTTCCAGTTCGCTCTGAATTCATTTAACAACGCAAAAGAGGTCGATTTATATCAAGGTGTCTAATAAGGGTCATCAAGTAAACTTCAGAAATCATAAAACAAACATGCCTGATGTGTTTTTATTGAAATCCACATTTAAGGCGTTAAGCAAGACTCATTTTATTCGTTCTTACAATGGATCCCACAACTATTTGGATATGATCTAAAATTGATATGTGATCTACAGTTCATTTTTTTAAAAATGAGAGTACAGGGCAGATGTTTGAAAGCGTTCACTTTTCATACCAAGGAACGAAAATTAAAACTTGATAAATAAATTGGGTAAAACCAGAGTGAAAATATCCATACTGTTGTAACATCCCTGTTTCGATGCTCGTCGCTGCAAATCCACTGCCCTGTTCACTAATGGTGGCCGGGGCACGTAAAATAGGTCGTGGCTGTATTGTCCTCCAAATCCTCAAATTTACCTCTGGAGGTGCGGGTCTCGTCACTTGACTCGATTCAAAATTACGGGACCGGTCATTTAACCAAGTCGGACTCCTACTCTTGTGGTGCCAATTCAAAACAGGACCCGCCCCTTTAAGCCCAATATCATGTTAGGACCTGGTGAATGGAACTTCCAACTAGGGGGCATTAGCAACAACAACAACATACTGTTGTAAATAAAGCGTTGCCGAATAAGATGGAAGGGGACTTGAATTAACATACATGAAATAACTACAAGCTGGTCCGTTATTTTATGTTCATCATAATACGTTACGTAAGAGCCTTAATTTGCACTGATACTCACTTTACAACCGCATTTTACTTGTAAGTCACACTTTACTTCCCTATAATCGCCCCTGGGGTATCAAACAAAATTGTGGTGGCATCAATAACTACAAGCTGGTCCGTTATTTTATGTTCATCATAATACGTTACGTAAGAGCCTTAATTTGCACTGATACTCACTTTACAACCGCATTTTACTTGTAAGTCACACTTTACTTCCCTATAATCGCCCCTGCGGTATCAAACAAAATTGTGGTGGCATCAAGAGAGCAATGTTGATTCACCTGAATGGTGCTACCAGATAAAAAGTAGCCAACAATATCCGCGGTTCTATGCAATGTGTTGGGACAAGTGCATCCCCACTAGCAAAAACTCAAAAAAAAATTTTAAATCCCTATAATAGTAGTGTTTGCACACTGAATTCAAAAGCTTCCATACCATAGTGGAAATTTCAAGTGAATTTGTATATCTTAAAATATAATAATAATAATAATAATTTCTCCAAAGATCGCGCAAAAATTCTTACAGTCAATGCGACTCAGTAGACGAATTCTAAATCAAAATAATAGCATGCTATTTCAACATGCATGATCAGTCAAGAAAAGGGAGCCAAAGCAAAATCAGTCTTTTCATGCATTATATGCAAATCATTTTCTGCCTTCAGTCTAAGCTATACCGCAATCAAATACAAAAATTAACGACTTAAACGATGCCTTCAGAGTTTCATACAGTAGTTGCTTAAGCAATAATAGTGCTTTTGAATGCAACGTAATGGAGGTTTCCAAAGCAGGTTCCAAATTAATGATAGATTAAATAGAGAAAAGCTCACTGATGCGAAAAATGTATTAAATCAAGGCCCATACTGCTCAGTTTGTAGTTGAATTTAATAAACTTGAATCTTACGTGAATTGAACAGCCCCCCCCCCCCTCCCACAAAAAAATAGGATATCCGAAGACAGTTGGAAAGAATCTAAGCATCAGTGCACCCCCAAATTTACTGCTTCATTCCAAACCTATTATTATGCTCGAATATCAGTTCAAACTATTAGAAATGAAGTCAAGAGAGCCAGTGATAAAGAATGTACCACAAGGAAAGGTCCTTTTATCAGCCTTGTTTGTTGTATGAAATATCTTGAGTTCGGGTAATCAGATGTGAATAAGCGTTTTAACCCTCTAGGAATTCTGTACTTTTTAGTGATGATAAATTTGAGCACCAAGGCCATCTTTTACAACATGAGGGCTTAGATGACCTGGACTTACTGTTTAAAGCCGATTCCGAACTGCCACATTCAATGTAAAGAAATAACGTAAACCACAGAAAGAACTTATCATTCAAGTTTAAAATCACCGAATGACAACATCAATTCTTTTGAGCGCATTTGAAGGGAAGAAAAGCGCGAGAGAGGACACGAGGCAGACTGGCAGATCCGTTATCAGAACTATTATTCGAATTATGAAATTTTATTGTTTATAATTACTGGCATGAGTGTCTCATTCAATGCTGTGTTAGTTTCTGTAATAGTCATTTTTGCCTTAACTTGACTTTGAAGGAATTAATGAATAAGATTGTAGCAAGAAGAGTATCACGAATGGGCTTTGTTTTTATGACCCTGGTCCGAAGACTTGTGCCTTAGCTTTTCGGTGATCTTTCGGTTTTCTTAGCTATTAACCAAAATTTAATTTATATTGTTCAAATGGGGTGGGGGTCCCAATTTGCGAAAGACCAAGTAATCCAATAGGACAAATAGGATAAACTGGACAATCTACGTTCCATGGGCCGAACCCTCCAACGTAGGTTTGCATTAATATTAACCCTTCAGCCGGCGTGCCCGTGTACAAAGTGCAACATTTTCGTAATTTTGAATGGTTTGTTTTTACATGTAATGTTTGAATGTTCTAAGCAGTTTCTACTAAAAGCTACACCCTTTCTAATGCAGGTCTGATTTCCTGACCCTTGTATTCCTATCCATTCATTGTTAGTCGTGATTTAAACGTGGTAAACCAGCGATTATACTGGATTACAATACGACAAAATCAGGAGTTGATGTAGTCGATCCAATGTGCAGCTATTACACGGTATCCCGCATATCACGAAAATGGACAATCTCGTTGCTTTTTAGGTTTTTGGACATCATAGGAATCAATTCGCAAGTTGTCCTTAGATCCATAAAACCGGACAGTTTTGAAATAAGGCGATTGTATCTGCATTATTTGGCCTTTAACTATAAATATATCTCAATATTACCGACATTTTATATATTGTTATAAGACGCAGAATTATCATTTTCAATTTAAAAAAAAAGGGTTTATTACAAATAATCAAGGTTGAAAGAGACGTTGCACTTTGTGCCACGCGCGCCTGCTGGTGTTCCAAAAATTGACGCTACGGCTGAAGGGTTAAAATGAATTGGTGAACAATAGGCAATAAAAGCAAGAAAAAGGGTACTTAAGAAAGAAGGGGAGGTTAAAATTACATTGTAAAAAATATTAGGGTAAGCATATGACAAGTGAGAAATAAAATACAGGAATTTGGAATAATAATACATTTCAGCGCCAGAACTGGGATGACCAAGTAATCTCGTGCAAACTAAGGATTTAAGTGGAACTGGGAAACATGGCGGACGGAGCGCGAGCATGTTTGTGCGTGTGTGTAAATGTGGAGGGAGGGAGTTCTTCAGGAGTTCGTAGTCTCAAGTTTGTTGAAAGTAAACTGATAAGTAAACGCGTGTACTTAAATACTTTGAAAGAAATTCTCAGAGCTGGCATATTTCCCTTAGATGGACAATTATTTTTCAACCTTTTTTATGATGATCCCTCATAACATACCGAAAAGATCACAAAGGAGTACTGCTTTAAAATTTTCGATAAGTTTACTCACCCACAGCCTACAGATCTGAATGCGATAGACATTCAGCGGTGAGAAATGAATCTTTAAAAATACGGCAAAAGGAAAAACTACTCATCATGAGAAAAAGAATTATTTTTCATTGGACATTAGGAACGGAATTATTTCCAAAACAGAATAAAACACTAGTTGGAACTGTTTCATGGCGCCGAAGAGTGATCACCACAGAAAATAAAGATTATCCAAGTAGTAGATAAAAAAACTTTTAGAGTTGAATAGAATTACTCTGAAAAACATTTTTTTTTAATAAATAAACATTTTACTCAAGTTGAAAATCATTTTAAGCTCTAATAATTCTAACTTTTAGAAACTTATGTATAAAGTGCTTACGTTTCTTAAAACTTTTAATTATCAAAGAAAGATTAAATTTTATATTAAACTGTATAGGACTATCAACTCAAAGACATTTAAAATTTTTCATTTTATTGTAAATGTAGGGAAAGGTGTTTATTATATGCGGTTAGAGGGCATGAAAAAAAAATGTTGCTCACCGAACGAAACATTAGAATTATTAAAAATAACTTATTTTAAAATCAGGATAACAAAATTTCGTCATTGTCTGAAATTTCATTCTTGAACTAGGTTTTCCTTAAAGCAATTAGGAATGTAAAGTGATACAAATTTTCAACATCATCTGTCATACAGACAATAAGCTAACTTCAAAAGTAAACTTTAAAGATTGTTTTGAATCTACATATAGCAAACAATAGATGTGTATACTACGTTTTTCGTGATATATTTTCGTACGAAGGTGAAACTAAATGTGATTACAATTCTTAAAGGAAGTATGGAAACAAACACAACATTTTAGCATTATTCCTTTAGAATTATGTTACTGAACATTTGGCCCAAATATTGTTAACATATTAACCTCATCAAAACATACAGTAACAACTTTTTAAAAACTAAATATAAGCAAAAATGTGATACATTTTTATGTTTTCTTGTTTTCTCTCTTTTTGAATAAATATCGTAGGATTTTTACTATTGTAATTACACAGTTACAACAAAATACCATTCCTGCTTGAGTAAATCCCTTAAAAAAATTTTAAACAAGTTGCGCAGCAGAAAAAAAAAAAAAAATTAGTTTTCGTAAGTGAGCAGATTTTGCATAGTTATTCTTATGTGATATATAATTTTATAGCTGATACTACATATTTCATTCGAGGCGTTCCGCAGTTAAATTGAATTTAAAAAAATTCCTTGAAAACGTTAACAATTTTTAAAATATTGTTTGATTTTTTTTTCTAGAACTTGTAGAATCATGGACGCTTCATAATTTATTAGAGGCATGTCTTAGTAATTACTCAGATTTTTAAGGTGGCATAGCATCAGTTTAAGAAGTTTTTATGTTCCAATCCTTTTTGAAATCACCAAAGAAATGTTGAATTTAACAGCATTTTATCATTTACACTAAATATCGAACGATATAGTGTGCAGAATCACCGTCAAGTTCTTATAACAAGTGATCTTCATGGTAAATATATTTTTACAGACCCCATTTTTTAAAACTTACACAAGCTTTATATGTACAGGTTTTTCATCCTCATTCTCTTAAAAACGTGTACGAGACAAAACAATTCGTAATTCGATTTTTCTCTGTTCCTTTTGAAATGAGACAGTCATTTTCAAAGAAATGTGAAAATGGCTGGCTGTAATGGGTGTGTGATACAAGAGCGACGAGACATCTGTTCAAAATATCTAGGTCAACACCGGTTTCATTTATCACAATTATTTTGCAATACTTTCTTGTGAATTATATAGTTTTGAACCTACTTTTGCACTTATAACTTTGTGTCCAAGGATTTCCAACATTTATTTCTTCCTCTTGTATTTTAAATGAAACACAAATTAAAGGATACGAAGAAAAACATTTATGAACGGCGTAAAAGTTGTGACATTACACGTTGAAGATTTTGATCTTTTACACTGTTTTCTTTTTTTTCTTATTCTGTATGAGGCCTTTTGATTCATCACGTAGCACGTCGAGACGAATTTTAGCTCTTCTTTAAATTTTAGCAGCAGAATATGAGAGAGCTTTCCTTATTTGAATGAGTTAATTTAAAATATCTTCCTTCTTTACAGAAAACGAAACATTCTTTCAGTTTTGTTTAGCCTCCCACTTTGAAAAATATGGCCACGCGCGTACCGAACAACCAACCATTTCTATACAATTAAAAGACATTTTTAAACGAATATTTAGGCTATATTGATAGAGTCTAAAATTTTTGTATTAGGGAAAATATCGTGGATAGGGAGAAAATTGTGGATTTAAGTATAGTATTACCTCTCAGCTTTCGGCATATGTGATTGTAGTATATAAGCGTATAAGTACACTGGTGTTCAAAATTAAGGGAATTTGCACATTTTGTCGAATTTCCGGAAAACAAATGAACTCATTTTAATGAACTTTGGTATGGATACACTGTTATATAAGAGAAAAAAATCATACAATACAACAGCCATGGTACAAACTCATGATCGTCAGCTAGGCACATCAGCGCAGGAATATCTAAAACTGACGTTGCAAGATCGAACATCAAATGACTCTAATGTTGTGTTTCTTGTAAGAGTTGATTCGATTTCATAAGCAGTCAGGTAAAATGAGTAGCGACGAACGTAATGATGAAGGAATGAGGCGGAGAATCGTCAGATTGGAAGCAGGACAATCGCAGGTGCATGTTGCTTCAGATCTCAATGTAATGCCCAAAGTGGTCTGCAATTTGTGGAAACAGTTTAAGGACACCGGATCCATATCGAAAAGGCCTGGGAAACGTCTTCCAAGAGCCACGACGACCAATGAAGTAATTTTCCATTTTCAGCGAGGCGCCACAGGACTGCTACAGCTTCACAGCTCTTGAGCTACATGCCCCCACTGTAGCCCGAGTTTCAAGGGTTACTGTTTCGCGAAGGCTTCATGAAAGAGGGCTTTTTGCTAGAGGACCCTCTGTTTGCGTCCCTCTCACTTTTACACACAGAGAACTCGTTTAGCATGGTACAAACATCGCCAGCCTTGGACCAGACTTCAGTGGGGTAACGTTCTCTTCACAGACGAGTCACGCTTCAACCTGGACACTGATTCTCGAGGAAACTTCATCTGGAGAGAACCTAGGACCCGATACCTATCCTTCGACATCCGAGAAAGGGACCGCTATAGCAGCGCAAGTGTCATGGTCTGGGCAGGCATCGTGTTGGGCGGCCACACACCTCCCCATGCGTTTGACAGAGGCTCCCAGACTGGTGAGAGGTATAGGGATGAGTTCTTACAGGCCTATGTTCGAATTTTCAGGGACGCAGTTGGCCCTCGGCTCATTTCCATGAACGACAGAGCCTGTCCAGGTAGGGCTTATATTGAAAATGAGGATATTCACTGGATAGATTGGTCAGCCATATCTTCAGACCTAAACCCTATTGAACACTTCTGGGATGCTCTTGGGAGGGCAACTGCTAACTCGCCATCCTCCTCCGAGAACCGTCCAGGAGCTGAAAACTGCGTTGCTGCAAGAGTGGGACCGACTGTCCCAGAAACTCAACTGCCTCGTACCCAGTAGGGCATTGCGCTGTGAGAGCCGTATGACTGTGAAAGGGGGTCATACCCCATATTAGAGTCATTTTATGTTTGATCTTGCAACTTGGGGTTTGGACATTCCTGCGTTGATGAGCCTAACTGGCGATTATGAGCTCGTACTATAACTGTTGCACGGTATAATTTTTTTCTCCTATATAACTGTGAATCCATACCAAATTTCATTCCAATGTGTCCATTAGTTTTACAGAAATTCGACAAAATTTGCATATTCTCCTAATTTTGAACACCAATGTATAAGCATATAAATAGATAAAAAAATAAATAAACATATTTTTGTTGATTGTCTCTGGTTATTTTGATGGTCTTGTTAGCCACATAGTGTATAGTATTTTATTGTTTGGTTTTGGTTTGTTTTGATTCTTGCAATGAATCTCCTCTTTCAAGTTTGACCGTTCTTTAAAGAGGAGTGCTCTTCAGAACATTTACTTTGTTTTTTCTTAAAAACAATTTTTCTTCCTCAGTATTTAATTTTGAACAAATAATGTTTATGCTTCTTCGTATTAGAAAATATATGCAGAATAAATCAATTTAAAGGAATTTTATTAAAGAGAACATAAATAAATTCAGTTTTCTTTCCCTCTACACATTCATTTCAAACTTTGTATCTTTCATACCAGATATCTAAGATTATCAATATCCAGGGGAATTAGATTGTGTTTTCGTGTTTAATCACAACTGGATTGCCGTTCTGTCAGATAAATGCATCATCATTTTCACCAATGTATACCATTTTATTTTCAGCCTTAGGAAAATTCAGTTGAAGTGCTCACATAGTCTGCTCCCATATTTTGCAATCGATAGTATTAGGCACTTCAAAAACAGAAAGATGAAGTCTTTCTAGGGAGAGAAACTATTCGCAGGCGGTGTTATTTTAAAAGCATAGCTTAATGTACGGAAACTTTAACATTTATTTGGCAGTAATAGCTGATTCACATGTTTCGATTGAGTTGAATAAATAGGGTTTATTTTGACATAGGCTTGAAAAATAGGCTTGAGTTATGTTTATTACGTGAGCAGACAGTGAATTGTTTTAGTTAATCTCGTACATACATATGACTTCGCTGACGAGTTTACTCAATTTTCATGCTTCTATTTGTTTGAATCACAGTGTAATTTAGGGCTGAAAGGTGATCAGTGCTATCCTTTTAAGTTTGACTTTCAGTTAAATTCAGTTCAATACATCGCAATAGTTGCACAACTGATTAAATTTCAGTCCCAAGATATATTTACTGCTCCCTTATCAAATAATAAACAGATGTTTAGGTAAAACTTTTAGAATAAGAAGACTTGAAACAACTTGATTCTTAACAAGGTGGTCTGCCTAAAATTTTTATGGTCTAAAAAATGTCTTTAAAGCATAGCGCAAAATTTGCTTTCCATTGGATTGAAAATTCACAAATAAATAATAAAAAATCATTGCTAACCATCAAAAATATTTCATTATGACCCCCAAAATCTCTCTCGTTTAAATTAAAGAAAAATACTTAAAAGAAAATTTATTTTAAGTAATCGGTTAATATCTTTGAATGAATTATCAAATAATACTAAAGGTTGTTTTTAGAGTTCTTCCACATTTTAGCTGCTCTTTGGAATGGGAAGGTTTTATCAGATTTACCTGCTGCGTGCACATATTCTTAATAACTTTTGTATATTATCATTTGATAATCTTAGTTTTGGTGTAAGTGTTCTCTTCAGACTATAAAGTTGAACACGATGAAGAAGACATGATGTTTTGATGACTAAAAGGGAATATCAGGCGACAAACTTCGATAAATTGAGACGGAAGTCAGCTGGTACTCATCCGGGTATGATCCTTATATAAATGATTTAGTTTTTCTCATTATACATCTGTTTCGTCGCTGAATCTACCCAAGTGCAGAGTGTCATTCGTAAAAGCTCTGTGGTCTCCATGTGCCGCAAGGTTCGTCATGATTGGAAGAAGGCGCTTCAGCGCTGTGCATAATTTTCTTGATTCCAATAAAGAGTTTTTCCTTGCTGTTCGAAGTGTTCGTTCGCTGGTTCGTTCGTTCTTCAGTTCATGGCCGCTTCATGATGTGGAATTTAAAAGATTTGTGATATGTGTTTCGTCTAGTTGTTATGATTAAACGTCGTTTAAGACTTGAAACGTCGTTCAAAACTTGAACTAAGCTCTCCCACTGTGAAACTTGGTAAGGTATGAAGTATTGACATATCACAATATTCATCATTCAATTGTCTGCTGGAAATTCCTACATTCTAATTTCTCAGGCTATTTATTACCTAAATCTGCCCTTTTTTTTCTTTTTTAAGTTTTATGATTAAGTATCGAATAAACTCAGTGCGAATACTTCCTATGTAATCATCTGATTAAAAAAAATGCAAGCTGTGTATATTTGGATTGAATTTGTGAGAAAGTACTCTTGAATTTAGATAAGGTTTTTTTTATCAGCATTTACTATTAAATAAATAGTACTTAGATTACATGCTGAGATATAATACAACGAGAGTTCAAAGGGAGATTGGTTAAGTCGAAATTTCGTCCTACATCGTACAGGTTAGGGTTATGTATAAAGCAGTTGCAGTGAGACACCAACTGTAACAATACGAAGAGGACCGATTGTGGAGGGAAATGTACAGAAAGACGAGGACAACATAAGACATGGATTCAGCAGGGAAGCCATTATAATCCAAAATATCGTAATTATCCAGAACATTTAATACCTAGGTCGTTTATATAATGAGCTCCTTAGCTGGCATAGACTCTAAATACACAGGAGACAACAAAACTCATGATGGGGAAAAATTCACTATTCGGGAAGCTCATCCAAAGGGGGCGCACACATAAAAAGGTTGAGAACCATTATTCTAGACCACAGATAGAGGATGAATAGCATACTCACCAGGTAGGCGTTGTAGATACTCGGAAAGACCCCCAAGTGAAATATTATTTTAAAAATGTTAGAAAAAATGAAGATATCTTAAAACTAATGATTTCAGCTGGTTTAATTGAATTATTAAATGGAATGTGCTTGTAAGACTGTTATTCCCATACAGAATTTATTTTAAGATTTAATTTTTTTTTAAATTTATCAGTTTTTAAAAAAAAAGTGGATTCTGATGTTTTGCATGCTTGAAAAATGTTTAAAGATCTGGAATTTCATGAAAAACATAATCAAGTTCCACTGACACAGGAATTTTCAGCAGTTATTAATTCAATATAATCAACAAGTTTTTCACCATCACAAGATTTTCCAAGCTTCAAAGATTTTTTTTCTGAGGTTTTTTTTTTTTTTTAAAGTTCAGGCTGTTTTCAGAAACTTAAGAATCTATCTTATACCTAGATTAACGGCCTTAGAGGAAATTGATTATTATTTTTTTAAATTTATTGAATTTAGAAGACTTCCAAATGCAGTTTATAAATTTTCCATTCAATTCTAAATGGAAGTAAAAGTTTGTAAGTTCGAAAAGTTTTCTCGATAGAATTAATCTCGAGTGATTACCGGACATGATCAATATAAATGCAGAAAGAGCTTGTGGTGGTCCAGTGGTTCAGCGAGCTGATTTTCAGTGCTGAGGGTGCTCGGATCGAAACCTGGCGTCGCGCCACGAAAAATGCCTCCGTTCGTTTCGTCCCTTCATAGGGGGTAAGGCTGTCTGCCTATATGGTGCCCCCACAATAAAATAGGCAGTAAAATTGTGGAGTAGTATAAGCGAATGTTTGACGACAAGTGCTTCCGCATTGGAAAAAATAAATAAATAAATAAATGCAGAAAGGGAAAATTTGAATATTTAGAATACCATACTTGACTTCAATTAAATTTAAAAACACAGCAACAACTGTACTACAAGCCATACTACAGTCTTCTCCTCCCCAAAAGCAAGCAAATTTTCATTTTTACGAAAGAATTTCATCAAAGTTAATATCAGGTGTAGACTGTTATATGAATCTAGTTTAGCCTGAATCTTGCCCAATGAGTGTAAATAGAAGCCAGCTATAAAATATTTGACATCAAATATCATTAGTTAGAATCAGAGAGTTAGTTAGAATTAGAGTTTTAGATTGATAATTAGAATATTTTATAACTAACACCAATATTATATTAAAAGTTCGTCTCTACCGATTAACAAATAAGCCGGCACATCAGATCTCCAAGGAATATTGCCGGTAAACGTGGACATTAAAAGGTTAACAACCCTTTCTGTAAACAAACATAACCAAAACTGTGGTCGCGGACAGAGCCAGATTATGCATTTTAGGGGCCCGAGGCGGAAATAATTGTGGGGCCCCATCTGATGTTTTTAAAATACTAATTCCCTTAGTTAAATACAAAATAGACATTTGAATTTCTTATAATCAGAACAATATAACAAGACATTTTATTAAATATTTTAAAATTTAGTTGCTTAAGGTGAGATCCGGAGGTCAGTTCCTTTAAAATTTTCCTTCATATTTCTATTGCATAATTAAAATATGTATTATATTCTATAAAGCTATCACAAAGCGCTAATGAGAAAAGTCAGATACACGCATGCAATTATGTCGTGCGCAAAAGTGACTACCTAAATAAAAAATTTTAAAGTATGTGAGTAACTAAAATTATTTGGTTGATTTGGAAGCCATTGGAGTTCCGGGGACCCCCGCCTGTGCGGAAATCTGCCACTGGTCGCGGACCTCTGTGGGTCAGCATGTGGAATTTTTCTCCAACCAGAATCTAATAAGGAATGGCTAACGGATCCATCTAGTTGACCATACCAATTCATAGATAAAAAAACACAAATCGACAATGATTAACCATCATGATAAACTGACAGTTCTATCATGCGATGCCGTTTGATGGCCGAATGGCTAGGGCGCTGGCATTCGGTTCAGATTATATGGGTTCGAGTCCCACTGTTGGCATGGATGTTATAGCCGTTCGGAATCGGCTTTAAACTGTAGGTTCTGGTCTAATTAGCCCTCGTGTAGCAAAAAGTTGACCGTAGCGCTCCAAACTAAATCTACCATGCAGTGGCTCCTTAAATACAGCTTCAAAGAATTCTTCAAAAGTCCTACTGGTTTAGGTTATGAGAAAATCTATCCAGAGTTATCTGATAAAGCTCTGCAGTTATTTGCTTTTCTATTGTACAACTTATCTTTATGAACGAGTAGCTCTTTCTGTATTGTGTTGTGTAAAAATTAAATAATGATATGAAAAAGTAAATAATCGAGTATGGCATAACATTTGTTTTTCAGCCCAAGTATTTAATCAGACATTGACTGTAGACAATCAGACATACGTAGGTAAAGAAATGCCATCATTCATTATGCGCAGCTTCCGAAAAATCGTAATTATTAACGTGAATACCTAATATATTAACATTTTGTTTAAACAGACTTTTGGTATTGATAAATTGCTATATTGAGACTAAAACAAAAATGGAAAAGTTAAATAAGAAAGGTTTTGCAAGATTTAAAAAAAAAAAGAGGGGTGTGATTGTATCATTATAGCTCGTTTTTAAATGATTGACCAAAAATTACAGCTAGAAGTAGAATGTATACCAAAGTATATAAACCTATGGAAAAAAAAAAAGATTGAAAGTTTCGAAATCTCTTCTGTAAATAATGGGGAACCACCTACAATCATTTTAAGACTGAAAACTAGATAATTAAAGTCTGATTAAAAAAAAAAAAAAAAAAAAAAAGAAAAAAAAAAAATGAAGTTCATTGATGAGTTACGTATTTTACTGAACGGGATGATTGATGAGTTCATTTTTGCTGAAGGAAGGCTTTTTCAACACTCCCATCTATACTTCACTCGCACTCAACCAGCATAACTGGGGTTACCGTTTTAGGAACAATCCTATGATAACTTATTAGTCGTTTTCCTTTTTTGACCTTAGAGGACGGTCAAATTTGCAGTGGCCTTGGGATGCGCTCATTAAAAGAAATCAAAACAAATTAAACCTGCTTGCTCTCCGTGGTATCTCAGCAAAACAGATGCCAGGGAAAACTTGCTGCACCCTGAAAAGCCAACTATATTACACTTGTCATTTATCTTCCATGAAAATTTCCGCAATCTCATCGAGTCTCCTGGAAATGACTCTGAAGTGTTGCAACATTTATATGGGAAATGTGTCGCGGGTTTTTCTAACAACTAGATAGAAATCTAAAGTATGACATTTTTAATGTTTCCTTCATTGTTTCCTTTTTGAGAAACGGGAGAGCACCTATTTTATTTTTATTTTTTTTTAAATCATTTTTATGAATTTTTTTAAAATTCACTTTTGCTACTATTTTTATAAGCTACAGCGTTCAGTTAAAATTTGGCTTTTGGGATTTTACAACAATTAATCGATTTGCTTTCCATGTCAAGGGAGGCATTGGCAATACACAATAACTTATTAAAAGCAACATTTCAGAAAACAACCTTTCGTAGATGCATTATTTAGAAATACCTTTGTTTCGGGTATTATTTTCTTATATAAAGTTATGTATTAAAAGAAATTGCCCATATGGCAGTACATTTCTAATCTTGGACACATAAGTATCTAAATTCCACATTAAAGGAATTACTGCCATGTCTGATGTGTAGCCGCAAATAACTAATTAACTAACTAACTAACTAACTAACTAAATAAATAAATAAATATATATATATATATATATATATATATATGTGTGTGTGTGTGTGTGTGATGACCCAAATGGTCATCTTCTGAAATAAGCATCGTTGTGGCCAAAAAATAATACAGTCAGCTTCAGGAACAAACGAATTTATTAAACAGTAAAGCAACACATCTTATTCGCTTCGAGTCAGTCCAGCGTCTCCTCGTAAAAGCAATAAAAATAGAATTAGGTCAGAGAGGTTGCCACAATTGGCGGAGGAAGTTAGTGTGTGGAAAGGCGAGGCAGAGAAGAAAGAGGGGTTACCAGGACAGACATAAAGTTCAGAATGGGCGATCATAGGCAGTTAATAATATTATCACACACACATATATATATATATATGTGTGTGTGTGTGTGTGTGTGTGTGTGTATGCAGTGCCGTAACTAGGCAGGTGTAACAGGGGCATCCTCCCAGGGCCAACTTGGTGTAAGCGGGGCCCAAAATGCTGTATTTGTTATATTATTTCTCAAACCTAATTAAATGACTCAGATGCAAATTCTTGCCCAGGGCACAGGAATGGCTAGTTACGGCACTGTGTGTGTGTGTGTGTGTGTGTGTATATACATACATATATATATATATATATATATATATATATATATATATATATACAAACATATATATATATACACTAGCATTATTGCCCAGCGTTGCCCGGGTAGATATATAGATATAAAATTTTTCATGCATTCCATCAAAAAAATACTGGGCTACACCCCCCGGTCTTCATGTTCATCTGGCCAGACAGAATGCGCTTAGCGCGTTTCTACTGAAATGATATACCCAGTATTTTTTTGATGGAAAGCATGAAAAATTTTATATCTATATATTTACCCGAGCAATCATTCTTTAAAAATAATTTAATTAATTTTCTTATGCCTTAATATAACTAATGGACTAATAGTTCGGTATGAAAGTTATGTGTTGTTATGTTTCTCTGTTTAAAGAGCTTTTCATCCCACTGCTTAAAAAACCCCAAAACTCTAAAAGATTTATCTTATATGATTTCACGGAATAAGTAATTCAATACGGAATAAGTATTTCACGGAATAAGTAATTCCTTTTCTTCCAAATTTTATTAAGCTCTATTAGTTTGAACGCCATTGTCTAAAATTGTCTAAAGCAGCGGTTCTCAACCTATTTAGACTCACGACTCCACTAAACGTAAGAAAAATAAATTAAACACTTCGCCCTCCCCCCCCCCCCGTCACCCCCAGACCAACTCTCAAACCACCCCAGATCACCCCTCAGAACAAACCTCTTTTCCCCCGCGTATCGAATTTGACTGGTTGTGGTGAATGGGCTGTATCCACATTTAAGAGGTGCTCTTAAGGGCACAAAAAATTAATTAAAAAATTAATTTAAAAAAACTAATTGAGCCCCAAATTTCGTTTTTCCGGATTTAAGTTTCTCGGGTCCTAAACATTAACTGTGCCGAATTTGGTCCCGGTGGGTGAAACAGTCTATGATTCTATAGCGGACAAACAGACAGACAAGCTCTTTTATATATATACTAGCATTATTGCCCGGCGTTGCCCGGATAGATATATAGATATAAAATTTCTTTTTTTTTCCTTCCTTTTTTTCCAAATTTTATTAAGTTCTATTAGTTTGAACGCCATTGTCTAAAATTGTCTAAAGCGGCGGTTCTCAACCTTTTTAAAGACCCACGACTCCACTAAACATAAGAAAAATAAAATAAACACTACGCCTTCCCCCCCCCCTCCGGTCACCCCAGATCACCCCTCAGAACAAACCTCTTTTCCCCCGCGTATCAAATTTGACTGGGTGTGGTGAAGGGGCTGTATCCACATTTAAGAGGTGCACTTAGGGGCACAAAAATCATTAAAAAGTTAATTTTAAAAAAACTAATTGAGCCCCAAATTTCCTTTTTGCTGCGTTAAGTTTCTCGGGTCCTAAACATTAACTGTGCCGAATTTGGTCCCGGTGGGTGAAACAGTCTATGATTCTATAGCGGACAAACAAACAGACGAGCTCTTATATATATATATATATATATATATATATATATATATATATATATATATATATATATATATATATATATATATACAAAGGGGAACAAGTTAAAGAACTTTAACTACTTAAAAGATCTATTTTGAATCTGTTTTCTGCCATTAAAAAAATAGTCCTGTTTTGTTCCGAATACACTAACCGCTGACGAAACTCTCTGAGTAACACTTGACGTTTCGTTACTCAGAGATAATTTAACGTAAACCTGTAATTACTCTACCGAAACACTGCGTCTGAAATTTGAAGACCTCTTGTCTTTAACGAACTCGACAGAAACAAAAAATTGATATCCTAGCCAATAAACCAGATCTGAACTGAGCTTGTCCCCTTTCGGAGTCTTCGTGAATCTCTTGTTTTCTGATGCAAGACGAAAAATTTTCCTTTATCTCTCGCTCTCTAAAAACAAAGAAGAAGAAAGAGATAAAGCCGCTCTCGAACCTGCCCCGAGAAGCGAAAGTCCAAAGAAGGACAGCACAGAATCACACTCTTGCAGTTCGTACCTGGAAGCTCCAGGATGACGAACGAACAGGTGTGTGGAGTCCGGCCAGCAGACGCGACTCTTTCCGCCTCCTCCGACGCCCCGTGACGTCACGCATCTTGGACCGCAGGATCGGAAAGCGTGTCGCGGCCGCGAGCGGGGTGATAAGGCGAGAAGTGGAAAAGGGGGGACTGTTCACAAATTGAGATACTAGTGAGATATCCCGTTACGTGACGGGGGGGGGGGGGGGGGGCTGATTCTCGGAGTATGAAATTTCTGGAAAATCACTGTGTATAAAACCGATAACAAATGAAATCATCTCGTACAATCATACAGTTGTTTTTCAGTATGTAGGGATTAGAGGGACTTAATTTTTCATCGTTAAGCAGTAGGCTATTCGGTGATTATTACAGAAAGTGTTTCATATTTCTACACATATACACGGCGGAAAACTACTAAAGTTTATAAAACACAGCTATATAGAGTACTCGAATAGTGATTTACAGACCTTGATAATTTTTGAAGCAACATTAAGCTTGAAAACTCATAAACTTTTTCCAGTTATTTTGATGGCAAACTTGTGAATCATTAAATCCACGACAGTGAAACCCTACAAAGGTCGAGAAATTATTATGCATATATTCACGTCGGGATGGAAAATAGATGTTTCTCCCATAGTTTTAGAGAAAGCATTTTTGGTGTAAAGGCATGCCAATTTTTACAATGCTTACAGTTGAGGGTTTCTTTAAATAAAAATTGAAAACTTTCATATTTCTACACATATACACAGCGGAAAACTATTGAAGTTTATAAAACACATCTATATGGAGTACTAGTATAGTGATTTACAGACCTTAATAATGTTAAAGAAGCAGTAAGCTTGAAAACTCAAAAACTTTTTCCAGTTATTTTGATGGCAAACTTGTGAATCATTAAATCCTCGACAGTGAAACCCTACAAAGGTCGAGAAAATACTATGCATATATTCAAGTCGGGATGGAGAATAGATGTTTCTCCTATAGTTTTAAAGGAAGCATTTTTGGTGTAAAGGCATACCTATTTTTAAAATGCTTAGAGTTGAGGGTTTCTTTAAATAAAAATTGAAAACTTAGGTTATACATAAATTGAAAAATACTCATATTTAATAGGTGACGATTAAAGGAACTGCTATGCTATTAGTAATTTGACCCATAAGGTGATCAGAGGATAAACAAGATATCTTCCTCCCGCAATAGGACAAATACTGTAGCATCCGTATGTTTATACGTTTAAAGACTCATTTACTTCCCCTTCTCATGCTTCTCATTCCTAAACTTTCTTTCATCATCCACTGACTGATAAAGAACGTAACCGCAAAAAGGTGGTTGGTCGGCTGAGGGCGCTTCAGTCATCTTTTCAACACGAGGGCTACTAAGGGCCTGTTCACACAGGAGTCCGGTAGCGGAAGTGTAAAAGGAAAGATGGCGCTGAGACGGAAATAAACCAATCATAGGCGTTAAAAATTTCGTTGCTAATCGTTTGAAGGTTTGTCATCGGTTGAATATATTTCAATACTTTAACGCTTACGCTAGCGGACTCCTATGTGAACAGGCCCTTAGACTGGGACCTACAATTCAAAAGCTGCAAAAATCCATCTCAATAGCGGGACTCGGATTCGCAGACTCTAGGACCGAGTGACAGAATCCTAGCCGTTAAGCCACCATCCGCCTCGCAGTTGTATGAGATTATTAACCTTTTCCTTACGGGGTGGGATAGCATGTATCCCAACAATACAGGCCCAAAAATTAATATATAAATAAATAAATAAATATATATATACAGTCGAACCAAATATATCGAAGTAGCAAATTGCCGGAAAAAAATTCGATATATAGAATTGAGCTTAGTTTTATCATAATTATCCTAAATAAATTAAAGCTAATCTTCGTATACGAAACTCCATATCTAATTTATATGCGAATCCCATTAAATGAATATTATGAAAAATTTATTGAGTACTACATACCTTTAAAAAAACAATAATCCAGACAGTGGTTACAATAATCACAGTTACATTCTTTAAAAAAAAAAAAACTACGAATATCTTGCTGAACAGCCAGTTTTGAGGAAATTTCAAAGAAATGTTCGTATTTATTCAGTCCACTAAAAACTTAATCAGGGACATTTTCCGCGAATTGAAGTCTACGATGTATTGTTTCAAATGCCAAAAATTGGGTGATTTTTTTCTAAAGTGGAATAAAATCTCCCAATTTGACTAGAAAAAAATTTCGATATATATAGATTTTTTCGATATATAGAAACAATTTTTCTATGTAATGAACATGGAGATTTGCTAAGAGTTCGATATATAGAAAATTTCGATATGTGGAAGTTCGATATATAGAGGTTCGACTGTATATAAATATATATATATATATATATATACACACACAGACATATATATACATATACATGTATATATAACCCCCTTAACGGCCGTTCTTACACAGGGGTATGAAATTTCCCGTTCTAAAGAGGGAATCGGAAAAATGGGCCCTCGTAAGCTAAAGGTTAATATAATTTCATAATTTGTAATGAACAGAAACCTCCGCTCTTTAAAAAGAAATCCCTAAAGGTGAATACTTTATTACCGAATTTTTTTATTTATTTCTCATTTAAGGTATTTTACAGGTTGTGTATTGGTAAAGTTATTTATAATATTGCCATTTGTACGTTTAATTGGCTTGTTTGGACGGAAAATCATTCAAGACGTGGCTGTCAAAAGTTAGCACACATCCATCATTCAGTAGCATGACTCAATGTTTCCTGCGGGTAAAGGTCCCTCAAGCTTCGAAAGGTGCTGGAGGAGTAAGGGGCTAGGAAGAAACCAAAGAGGCTGTTAGGAAGATACTCTTGTATATACTCTTTTCACCAATAATAATTTGTAAATATCTGAGGAAAGAGGTTACAAAACAGGAATTAATACGGATTATATCACATTAACTTACTGACTATTTACAGGGAACTTAAATGAGCATTTAAAACTTAGTTTATGTTCGTCGTTGTTTAAACACATCTTTTTTAGCGTCGCTTTTGGAGAGCCCCCTAAATTTTTTTAATGAAACGACCGCTACAAAATTGAAATAAATGAGGAACCCAAATCGTAATTGTTGAATTTTTCCCTTCAAAATATAAAAACATCCTGATGTGCTTAAAAATCAATAAGTATTTTTTTTAAATTGAAATTAAAAAATAGTTTTGGGCCCTTTTCTTTGAATTTAATTTCTTCTTAACGAAATCTTAGTAAATTGTTGTTTTTCATAAATGTACTATGATTATGTTCTATGGAATTTGGGCATACTTCGTTGACATATCATTCGTATATATAGTTTTACTATGGCCGTGTCATTAGTAGCATTGACCATACTTAAGGCTGCTATGTACTAAGAAAAATTCGTATTTCCCTTTTCCTCTTCTTGCAGACTCTTGTGGTAGGAGGAGCCCAGTTGACAGTTCGAGAATTCCATCCCCCTTAGGATTGATATTTTGAGAGATTGTAATGGCTCTCTCTATATAGGGGGGGGGGGGTTAAACGCTGCCCCCAATTTATTTATTTAAAATATATTTTTGTCAACTATTTACAGGTACGTAAATACTGATAATCCAATAAAATTGGTATTGTCAGATAGCCTGAACTTTTCGGCAAAGCGCTACGGGATTCCTTTTATAAATTTCGTCCACCGAATGAATTTATGAGCGTTTAAAACACACTGTACCAGATTTTTCACCGAAAAATTTAATTTTAACAATATTAATTGCACTTTTTTTAAAAAACGAAAAATGTACACAAATGTAAAATTTCTTTCTCTATGACGGAGTATAATTTTAAAAAAAATATCTTTGAATCCAAGTCGGCAATCCGTGGAAACATTTTCTCCATAGGTTAACATTGAGGTGAGCGAATCCAATGGGGTTAGTACATAACAGCCTTAAAGCCAAAGAGAGTCTAAATAATTGTTATCGGATGCATAGAATAGAAATATTCATGGTATATACAACCCCGAAAAATTAGATGAGTTTTCTATATCGTGAATACGCATGAAAGAGATATGATATCACTGCATTTTAAAATGACTAAAATGGAAAAAAGTAAACTATCATATAAATGTAAGAATGCATATTTGAAAAATAACCAGGATTTATCACTATGTAATAATTAAATATGGCATTCGAGATGTTCTGCCGACTACAGAGTTAGCTTAAACGGCGTTTATATAAGAGCATCCTCCGCGCAAAAGCGACGACCTGTATCTTAAAAAAATTTAATTCTTAATATCAAATCTCTTTTTTTTGTTTTTTAAATCTATTTAAGTGGCAACAATTTTAATTCCTTAATTTGTTAACTTATTAATTTATTAATTAGGTGCTAAAACATGAAAATTTCTTAAATTTCTTACACCGCCAATTCTAACGACAGCTTCAAAACTAATTTCTATTTTACCGTGTTCCAACTGGACTTATAAATTTGTCCTTATTATATCTTATTTAAATTCGATTATAAGTTTCTTATTAAATTTTAATATTAACTTTAATATTAATTTTCTTATTAACTTTATACGCCATTCGAACAAGCAAAAGCGAGCTTATGTTAATGTTTCATCGCATATGTCTTTAAAATCAATTATTAGTTTCCCTGAATGTACAGCAGCTCGTATACTTTATGACCCTCGTTTGACATTTTAATATAATCCTCGTATTATGGTAGATACCATCATTATTGACATTAAGAAGACATTAATACCACCAAGGATTTTAGAGAACGTTTAATTGAAGACAGTTTCTGACGGCTTCGACCATCAATCTTTGTGGAATAAAATAACTAGTCAACTAGCCAAACTGCTTACAAAAAGGCTCTTTTCCGTAAGTTTGGATATTGCCATTGTTCGGATATGATCTGTAGCATTCAAACCACCAAGCTTCAAATCTATTCCACTTTCAACCCCTTTATGTGATACGTTTTGAACACTGTCCCCAGGGATTGAGAACTTCCATAGAAACCTAACTTGTGTGATAATCCTTTCTTACATAGAAACATTCAAAAGTTTGACGTATTTCTAGGAAAAGGGAATCATTCACCTTTTTCACACGTGTGCTAGTGGAATGACCTTGGAATCCTATTCCATGGACCTGGAGTAGAATATTTTCAGTTGGCAGCAAGTCGACAGTGACATGCGTGGGAACTAACAGAAATGACAGCGTTCAGAAATGCTGTTTCATAAAAAAGCTTTATCTTAAACTTATTTGACTATAAAGAAAAATACTGATTATCCGTCCAAGTTAAAGCACAAATGCTCGCAGAAAACTAAAAAGAGTGGTTATTCCAATAATGGTTCTGTATACCGTAAAACTTCCTGTTTCAAATGTACTCGGAGTTTTAAAATGAGATTTGATCAAAATAACGGAACCTACACAGACTTTCATCTGGAAAAAGCTTATACTAGCTTTCTTACCTTTGAAATAAATGAATATTTAAAAAAAAAAGAAAAGAATAATCGAACCATAGATAATTTACATTGCAGTTTATTAATTATAAACTTAATACCGAAGATTCTCATTTGAAATATAGTTGAAAATTTACAGTTTAAAGCCTGATTAAGTCTCAACCTTGGGGACGCAACCTCCTGGGGAGGCGTGAGTGATATTCAAGAAGAGGGGGGGGGGGGGGGGAACAGAGGGTTAGCAAAAAATATGTGTGCTGTAACGCTAGTATGTAATTTACTAGCGTTAAGGCCTGGGTGTGGGGGCGCAGGGTCTGAAGGTCATCCAAAGGGGACTGAATCCTACATTGGAACACATTTGAAAAAAGTAAATTTTCAAGTGTTTTTTGCTTAATCTGTTTTTTATCGATTTTAATGAAACTCGAAGTGTATATGTCTTTTTCAGCCGTACTTTCATTTAAAAGTAATCCGGTGGAATTTCAATATTAAATACGGGTTTTAGAATTAATTTTTTTGGAGAGGGGAATTTAAGTCCATTTTAATCCCCTTAAAGTACGTATTTTTTTAAAAAGATTTCTTAGAGAGCCCCTAGACCACCAAAAGGTTGATTTGGTTTGGTTTAGAGTGCTACGGTCATTTTTTGCTACACGGGGGCTAATTAGACTACTGCTTAAAGCCGATTCCGAACGGCTACAAGCATCCATGCCAACAGTGGGACTCGAACCCACAGACTCTGGTACCGAAAGCCAGCGCCCTAGCCATTCGACCATCGTCCGGCAGACCACCAAAAGGAACCACCATACAAAATTTCAGTTTCCTGGACCTTATGATGCCAAAGATACAGTTATCAGTCAGTGAGTGATATTTGGCTTTTATGTACTATATAGATTTGGTATATAACTTCTTTCATTCACGAGCACAAAAAAATTCCCTATTGCCCGCCAACAAGTCGAAAGTGATTTAACCCGTAGCTCGCGAGACGTTTCTCTGAACACGCCAACTGTGGGTTAAATCACGTCAGGTAGTCGAGAAGGTGTCGATCGAACCTCGCCAAAGCTAAAAAACAATACCGATCCCGGCGCTGACCACGAAATCGGAAAGCTGGATTACTCACGCCCCGCGCTGCCATCTCCTCCGCAGAACAAGGCGGCCGGGCAACGCCCTTCGCGTTTCCTCAGACGCCACCGAACTTTCCTCTCCTTCTCAAGGGGGAGAGTGGAAGAGTGAACGGCATCGCGTGGGAGAAAGAAAAACCACTCCTCGCCTTGCAGGTGGGAAGAGATGCGGTTCCAGCTTCTTGGGGAAAGTAGGGGAAGGCCGTCCGCGGACAAACGGAGATGGTGGATCCCTCTTTTGTGTTGCATGAAAGGCTTTTTTTGTGAATAAGGTAGCTGATAGGTTGACCAACCATTCCAAATTTGCGGGCCATCACAGTATAAGGCTCTTGAGAGGGGCCGTCAGTTGTCCTAGCAACTGTTATTTTCCTGTCAGTATTTTTCTAATCCCACAATTAGCAAATGCATATATTTTAATTATATTGTCTACATTTGAAAACAGACATTTAAATGAAGCGAGTGTTTTTCTTTTATTAGATTTAAAAACTGTTGTGAATAGATTCCGGGGCATTTTCTCAACCTTATTTCCCTAGAGTGATTGACAAAGTATTGAAAATTTTCTACATTTTTGAGTTTTTGGGTAAGCTTCCGATTTTTTTTTTTAAATTAAAGAAAGAAAGAAGAAAAAAAGGAAAATATCTTTCCCCGAGAAAGAAATGAGTTATGGTTGAAGGACTGATCTACTGTAAGCTGAACACAGAGATAACCTTTATTTAAAAGCCGGAAATCAAGAGGGCGTTGAGGGTCGAAACTTTATTCGGTCTCAACTGGCAACCGGAAATCTGTTAGTTAAGGCGACGCATCAGTTGACAATTCTGATTTTTAATATTCATGTTGGTAAGCCTTCGGGAATATTCTTCTCAGTATTTTCCGAATCATGCATTAGAAAATAAATGCTTCTGTATTTTGAAATAGACATTTGAATAAGATTGGGGTGTGTTGTGTTTTTTTTTTTTTTTTTTTTTTTTTTTTTTTAAGATCTCTCTCTCTTTGAATTAAATATTTTCAAAATAAAGTTTTAAATTTTCAGCAATAGGCATTAATAGTTTAATACCCCGTAAAAAAATTAGTCCTTTTCAGTTTCTAATTTTCAAAAGGTTTATCTCATGTAAAATAAAACAGAAATCATATAAATACGCAATTACTAATCTAAGAAGAGAAAAAAATATTGGAAAAATTCCACAATGCTTAACATGGATATTGAAGATTTTCGATGTCAGCAGATGTATCGCCCAAATAGACGACTAAATGATTTCCGGTTGCCAGTTGACGCTATCTATAATTTCGGCCCTCAACGCCATCTGGATTTTAAATGAAGGTTACCTCGGTTTTCAGCTTAGGCCGTCTGCACACGGGGCAACTCACAGTAGATCAGTCTTTCAACCTTTACGCATTTCTAGAGAGTGATTTATTTCTCAGGGAAAGACATTTTGTTTTACTTATTTATTTTTGTTTGTTTGGGGGGGGGGGGAGGGATTGAAGTCTTCAATAATTGTATTTATTCCTTACTGATTTTTTAGTTCCTAATCCGGCTTATATTTTACCCAACAGTGTCAATACCACCACAATAATAGAGGGATAATAATCTATTCATAATTATAATCTTTATTTAATAATATCTTATCATCACCTCCTGAAGAGCGTTCTTTATTTTCAGCTCCCGATTGACGCAGTTCCGGTTCTCAACCGAAACACTCTCGACTCTCAAAAGAAGCATCTCGAAACAAACTAATGACATCATTTATCCCCTTATTTGTCTTGATTTATCAATTAACAAAAGAACAAGTAACACATAATATAAAACTCTGAATTTCACCAGCAAAGCTTGACATATAAGAGCAAAGAAAGCTTAAATATAGTAAGTCTTCATCAGTAAGCCCAACGTTTATTTTATTAGATTTCTGGAAGCATGCAAAAGAAAAGAGTCTAATAATTTAAAATAAATACTGATGGTTGGATGATATTGAATTTAGAATCAATAATCGAGAATCAACACTGATAATTAGAGTTTGAATGCATTCATCCCCGGTTGCAATAAAAGCGAATCATAAATTCCACCGATACGTCCCAAAGAACAAACATTTGTTTAAATTTGTGATGTCACAATAAAGTCTTATGTACAAAGTAGAAATCTAATAGTTGGATGGTAATCAGCTATTCAAGTATAGCTGATACCAAGTATAGCATGAGTGAAACCTCGTTTTGTGAAAGCAAACCTAATGTACAGCTCCCGTTTATAAATATATCAGGAAAAGGACATATCAGTATGACGACGCACTATAATCAGTTACATTCATCTGTCACCCAGAAGAATAACTACCACGGAGGTCTTTTTAAAAGGAAGTGCATCATATTTTCGTTACTTATCAGTTGTGCACACAGGGGATGGTATAAAAGGTCAAACCACCTCCTATTGACAAACCAGGGGTTCAACCAACCCAACCCCAAAGAAAGTCTTTTTCTTTTTTGCTGCATAATTATTTTATTTACGAATTTTATTCCAGTGCTTTATTTCGCATGAATTTTGAAATAAATAATAACTCTTAAATATAATATCTCAAGAAGAAAAAAAAAAATATTTCAGGTGTAAAAAATAATATTTCAAGTTTCAATTCTTCTAACGAAACTACCTCGGGTTATTAACGTAGGATTACTTATCGTTGCTTACCTCTTTGGTATGTATATTTTGTAAAATTTTGTAAAATTTTGACGCATTTTGGTACTTTTCTGTTTAACTGTTTACTTCTTGCCCAAGCGATACAGACTGGGTTTGGCGCGTTGCTAAAATTATAACGCGACACAAGACATCTGAAATTTTGCCTTCCGGAGTACTGTTATAGAGGAACGTAATCCTACGTTAAAATGAAATAACTTTGTTGAAATACTATAATCTATATCTATATATATAAAACAGTTCCGTAACTGACTCATTCATTCATTCATTCATTCACTGACTGACTGACATACAACGCACAGACCAAACCGCTGGACCTAAAGGGCTGAAATTTTGCATGGCGATTCTTCTAATAGTGTAGGGGTGCACTAAGAAAGATTTTTCAAAAATTCTTCTTAGATTTTTTTAAATTAAATTTTTAAGCTGTTTTTGTAACTTTTTTTACGTTTGCATTTAAAATAATACATTGAGGGTTATAAAATTTATATCACGAGAAAAATCATAAAAATTCCTTCAAAATGAAATTTTTTTTTAAATTTTTACCTCCATTTCCTGATTTTTGGTGAATTTTTAAAGATTAATTTTTAGAATTTAATTTATTAAATGCTGATCACGTGATTTCTTTTTCTGGTACTTTCAATAAATTTATCGTCACGTGCGTAACAACTAAATAGACAAAAAAAATATTTTTCTCTCTTTCTAATGCAGCAGACGATTGGATATTATCCAAAAAAAATAAATATCCCTTACGATTTTTTTATAAATATACAAATATATATTTTTTTTTACATGAATTGTATACATTGATCGTCGTATTTGTTATAAATATGTATATATATATATATATATTTTGGCATTAATTGCATACATTGACCGTTGTATTTAATTTGAATGTACTCCGTAGCGAAGCGCGGGTTTTCAGCTAGTCTATATATATAAAACAGTTCCGTAACTGACTCATTCATTCACTGACTGACTGACTGACATACAACGCACAGACCAAACCGTTGGACCTAAAGGGCTGAAATTTTGCATGGCGATTCTTCTAATAGTGTAGGGGTGCACTAAGAAAGATTTTTCAAAAATTCTTCTTAGATTTTTTTAAATTAAATTTTTAAGCTGTTTTTTAAACTTTTTTTACGTTTGCATTTAAAATAATACATTGAAAATAATACATAAATTATAAAATTTATATCACGAGAAAGATCATAAAAATTCCTTCAAAATGAAATTTTTTTCGAATTTTTACCTCCATTTCCTGATTTTTGGTAAATTTTTAAAGATTAATTTTTAGAATTTAATTTATTAAATGCTGATCACGTGATTTCTTTTTCTGGTACTTTCAATAAATTTATCGTCACGTGCGTAACAACTATATAGACAAAAAAAATATTTTTTTCTCTTTCTAATGCAGCAGACGATTGGATATTATCCAAAAAAAAAATGCATATCCCTTACGATTTTTTATAAATATATATATATAGATAGATATATATTTTACATCAATTGTATACATTGATCATCGCATTTATTATAAATATATATATTTATTTTTTGGCATAAATTGCATACGTTGACCGTTGTATTTAATTTGAATGTACTCCGTAGCGAAGCGCGGGTTTTCAGCTAGTCTATATATATAAAACAGTTCCGTTACTGACTCATTCATTCACTGACTGACTGACTGACTGACATACAACGCATAGAGCAAACCGCTGGACCTAAAGAGCTGAAATTTTGCATGGCGATTCTTCTAATAGTGTAGGGGTGCACTAAGAAAGATTTTTCAAAAATTCTTCTTAGATTTTTTAAAATTAAATTTTTAAGCTGTTTTTTAAACTTTTTTTACGTTTGCATTTAAAATAATACATTGAGGGTTATAAAATTTATATCACGAGAAAGATCATAAAAATTCCTTCAAAATGAAATTTTTTTCGAATATTTACCTCCATTTCCTGATTTTTGGTGAATTTTTAAAGATTAATTTTTAGAATTTAATTTATTAAATGCTGATCACGTGATTTCTTTTTCTGGTACTTTCAATAAATTTATCGTCACGTGCAAAAAAAAAAAAAAAAATAGACAAAAAAATATTTTTTTCTTGCTAATGCGGCAGACGATTGGATATTATAAAAAAAAAATGCATATCCCTTACGATTTTTTTATAAATATATATATATAGATAGATATATATTTTACATCAATTGTATACATTGATCATCGCATTTATTATAAATATATATATTTTTGGCATAAATTGCATACGTTGACCGTTGTATTTAATTTGAATGTACTCCGTATCGAAGCGCGGGTTTTCAGCTAGTATACTAATAATATTTAACCAAACTATTGAATGTGTACCAGTCTTTATTTTCATGATGGACACTCATTTACAGGCTTATACAAGGAACTCTCTTAAATAGCTAATTTATTACATTTTCATTTAATAATGATGTTAAAAAAAGCGAAGAGTTGATGCTGCAACACATCCTTTTTCTAAATGCTATCACTTGGACTAGTTTTTATTTACTCCTTTGGTAGTAACTTCCCAAGTTTATTTATAGAATAAAAAAGCCTAAATTGATATAATAGCAAAATGTTCATTCGCATTCTATGATAGCATAAAAAATTTCGCCTATTCTTTCTTTCATATCTGTGCTCGGAGGGCGAAATGTTATAAGAAATTTACATGACAGCAATTCTAAGATTCAAGATGTCATGAAAAATTAGTAATTTATTTTACATGAGCAAACGTGGTACCAGTGTTTCAGAAAAATTGTTGGCTGTTACTCATAGTAGTTACAGTAAATAGAAAATATCGGCAAACGAGAATCCGGAATGTGGAAAACTCAATTTTTCTAAAAAAAGTTTCATATAACATTTTGCCATCTGAGCACAGATATATTTCACACCCTTTCTAAATGCTATCACTTGGACTAGTCCCTTTCCATAGAAACAATTTCTGTATGCATTAGCTACTTATATCGGACATATCTAGATAAACTAATGATAATAGTTGTGGAAATCAAACACACTAAATAACTATCCATAATCCATAGGCTGCTATGTACTAGGAAAAAAATCGTATTTCCAATTTCCTCTTCTTGCAGACTCTTGTGGTGGGAGGAGTCCAGTTGACAGTTCGAGAATTCCACCCCCCTTAGGATTGACATTTTGAGGGATTGTAATGGCTCTCTCTCTATAGGGGGGGGGTTCAGTGCTGCCCCCAAATTTTTTATTTAAAATATATTTTTGTCAACTATTTACAGGTACATAAATGCTGATAATCAAATAAAATTGGTATTGTCAGATAGCCTGAACTTTTCTGCAAAGCGCTACAGGATTCATTTTATAAATTTCGTCCACCGAAGGAATTTATGAGCGTTTAAAACACACTATACCAGATTTTTCCCCGAATAATTTAAAATTAAAAATATTAATTGCATTAAAAAAAAAACGGGAAATGTACACAAATGTAAAATTTCTTTCCCTATGACGGAGTACAATTTTTTAAAAAAAATCTTTGAATCCAAGTCGGCAATCCGTGGACAAATTTTCTCCATAGGTTAACATTGAGGAGAGCGAATCCAATGGGGTTAGTACATAGCAACCTTAACAACATGTATTATAATTGCCTTCTAGCCACTCAGCTGGACTGCAGTTTCTCCACTAACTAGTAAGCACGACTTTCAAAATAAGGGAAACACTAAGAAACATCAGTGCTTTACCGCCCGATCACCGTTACACCGATAGTGTCAGCAATTTAAACGGAAATGTACACGATTCAATTAAAAAATTGAGGTGAAATCTGCATAATAAATCAAAGATCGTACGCTAGCAGGAAATTGAATTCCGTCACGGCTCTTTTCACACCTACGAATGTGCGCAGTTATTTCTTACGGTGAACCAAACAGCTTTAGCGACGGTGGTCAGTCAAGACACGAAGTTTCTGACTGGATACGTGGAATATGTCTTTCATGGCTTGTAGGGTAACTACATTTTGCGCTCGGAAAATTTTTCGTGGGGTGACGTTCTCATTCAGATATAATGAATAGCTATGCAATACTTTCATGCCCTTCATTTCTTATGTATTAAATTTTGTGTCCTTTTTTTATGATTTTGAACTATGTAAAAACACAAAAAGGAAGAACAGATAAGTGAAGTATGTATTAATAATGTTGCTGACTTGATAACACGAAGGAAGAAATAAAATATGATTTAATATAATGCTGATCGATTCAGTCCACGAAGATTAGATGAAACGTTGTAAGTTGTAAGCCGTTGTAAAGCAGAATAAGTAGAATAGGCACGCTTTGGAGCAAGAAGCAATAATCTCGCCTCAAAAAATCATGCCAATAAGCATCAGTGAACAGGATATATATATATATATATATATATATATATATATATATATATATATATATATATATATAATATATTATATATATATATATATATATATATATATATATATATATATATATATATATATATATATATATATATATATATATAATATATTATATATATATATATATATATATAATATATATATATATATATATATAATATATATATATATATATATATAATATATATATATATATATATATATATATATATATATATATATATATATGTGGTTATCAAAATAAGGGAAACACTAAGAAACATCATGGAAACGTTTATTATTATGGCCCAGGATCATCTTTGTCATGGAGTACCACCTGATTTACCTTGGAATTGGATTATACAAGTCATGAATAGTAATTAAGAATATATTATACCATTCTTCAGGGAAATATAATGAAAGTTCCTGTAGAGATGCTGTGGTGGATATCGATACCTGGCTTTATCTGCTTATACAGATCACAGTGGTTGGATGATATACAGTGGGGGGGGGGGGGGATTGTACAGGGCAAGATAAGATATTTGACTTCTTTTTCATGCTCTTCAAACCAATATTTGATAGATTTAGCTGTATGTATAGGGGGATTATCATCCTGGAGAACGCTATATCCTGCAAGAAACAATGTTTGCACCATAGGATGGATTAGTGAGCTAAAATTTCGGCACAGTCCTTCCCATTCAATCTCCATTTTAGGGTTACAATAGGCCCCTAAGAAAACCGTGAGATGCCATTCTAAACCCTAATAGATCTACCTCCATGACTGACAGTTGAATGAGACAGCCAGAATCTTACGCTTGTATATGTGTTCTCCAGACATACGCATGTCCTGTTGCAAGGAACAATAAGAACAATGATTCGTCTGACCAAATGCCGTTTTTCGACATATTACTCGACCAGAATTTGCGCTCGTGGTACCATTGTGGACCATTTGTATTGGCATGTACCATTTTGTATTGGCATCTATTACAAGTGGCTTGGGAATAGCTACTTTCCGTAAATGCTTTGTTTGTGAAGTTCCCTTCTACCTCTAATGGTTGATACCGGAACATGCAGATGCAGATTGAGCTCTTCGGTCATTTTGGTTGCAATTGTTTTCTTTCTTCATATCACAATCCACTTCAATACCTCGTCCGTCTCTTTCACTCAGCTCTCCCTTTTATTCACTATTCTGTTTGGCAAAGGATGCTTTTCCGTGCACTCTGTATGCTATAATGACTTTCGATACCATAGCTCGAAAAATACCCATTAGCATAGGGGTTGCAGTAACAGATACTCCAATTTAAACGTGCTCCAACAATTTGCCCTTTTCTCAAGGTCTGCAAGATTTGACCTTTTACGATGTTCCCCCCAAAAAGCACGATGCCCTTAGCTTCTTACTGCTACCTGATAGTAGAATAATACATACACTATAGTATCTATATTAATAAAGCAAGGTCCGGGTCTGTCTGTGGGTCACACTCTCCGGGTGTACTGACTCAATTTGTGCGCGTGTGCTGCCTATGAAACTTACAGCCATGAAATTTGGCACACGGGTAGTGCAGACTATGGGAAGGTGCACCTCGAAGCCCGAATTTTAAATTTTATTCTAGAAATTTTTTTATTTTATGTTTTGTGGGATATTTTATGTTTTTTTAACTTCAGATTACGATATCTCGGCAAAAAATAATCGTAGAATTTTGATCTTTTTACAATCTAAGACTACAGACATTTTTCCTTCAAACAAGACCTCATTTGTTTAAAAATAATTTAAAACAGACTAATATTTTCATCAAAATATTAAACCCACTTTTTCGAGAAATTTACGCACTTTTGAGGATCTACGGTCGATGCTTTTCGAGTTTTTATCTTACAAAGAAAATATTTACATCATCTGGAAGATGAAAGCTTTCTCATTCATATAAACCTCATTTCAAGTCTCTATCTTAAAACTTCGATTTTTAATTGAATTTTAAAGAACGATACTTAACACAAATTTTCTATCGGTTCTTCAAACGCGAAGAACGGCAAATTCTCCCCTTGGGTTGTAAACAACGATTGAGTCATTCATTCACTTGATTCATTCATCGTAACTTCCTTTGATGGCTTGAGCGTAGCTGGGCGAAGCCCGGCTAGTAGTATATAAAAAAATACCGGTGGCTAGACTTAGTTTTTAAGGAATACGAAGCACAATCATAAACAGCACTAATATTGATAGGTGTTTCCATTATTTTGATAACCACCTGTATATATATATATATATATATATATATATATATATATATATATATATATATATACTAGCATTATTGCCCGGCGATGCCCGGGTAGATATATAGATATAAAAATTTTGATGCATTTCATCAAAAAAATACTGGGCTGCAACCCCCGCTCTTCATGTTCATCTGGCCAGACAGAATGCGCTTAGCGCGTTTCTACTGAAATGATATACAAACAATAAGAAAGAAAGAAACTTTGAGCCTGCGGACCATCGTCTGATTATACGTGTGATTTTATTGAGAATTAATAACACAGTGTTGCGTGATTCGCACCTTTGGATTGAATAAGTTTACTGTTTAATTAGATTTAATTAGATTTGTTTGATCCACTGTTTAATTAGAAATAAGTTTTATAATTTACATTTGCTTTTATTATTTATTTTTCCCTTAAAAGCTGAGTTTGTTCCACATCACCCAAGAGACGCACTTTTTTCCACATCACCCAATATATACACAGTCGAACCTCCATATATCGAACTTCCACATATCGAAATTTTCTATATATCGAACTCTTAGCAAATCTCCATGTTCATTACATAGAAAAATTGCTTCTATATATCGAAAAAATCTCTATATATCGAAATTTTTTTCAAGACAAATTGGGAGATTTTATACCCCTTTAGAATAAAATCTCCCAATTTTTGGCATTTGAAATAATATGTCGTGGACTTCAATTCGCGGAAAATGTCCTGATTAAGTTTTTAGTGGACTGAATAAATACGAACATTTCTTTGAACTTTCCGCAAAACTGGCTGTTCAGCAAGATATTCATAGTTTTTTAAAAAAAAGAATGTAACTGTGATCATTGTAACCACTGTCTGGATAATTGTTTTTTTAAATGTATGTAGTACTCAATAAATCTTTCATATTAATTCATTTTTTAGTTATTAACTTTTATTTAATGGGATTCGCATATAAATTAGAAATGGAGTTTCGTATACGAAAATTAGCTTTAATTTTTTTTAGGAGAATTATGATAAAATTAAGCTCAATTCTATATATCGAAATTTCTATATATCGAATTTTTTTCCGGCAATTTGCTACTTCGATATATGGAGGTTCGACTGTATATATTGTATATATATATATATATATTGTGGGGTGGCGGGGGGGATGTCCCGACACGTAAATTTATCCTGTGGGGGGGGGGGGGCGGGGGGATACAAGGAAAGATGATTTCTAACACCAAATGGCAAGTTTCATTTCTTAAGTTCTGGTGATATCCAACAGCCAAAACTTCAATTCTGATGTTTCCAGCACCATCTGTTGGATTTTTTTTACTCTTGTCGAGCGGTTTGCTCCCGTCTATAAAGACCCAATTCTAGAAGCTTCCAATCTACAATAAACTGAGTAGATGTCTCCGAGACGTAACATTTTCATTAAAATTGCATGAGTTTTTCTGTAGTTTGGACAATGGCAATGGATAGCTGACTCCTCTTAATCCTCCTTATTTTCACGCCTAGAACAATGCACTGGATTTTTTCATTCACATATTTTTTGTGGTTTCTTTAGGATAAGCATTCCACCTGGGAATTTAGCGATAGTATAAGATATTTTAACGTAGCTGTATAGGATAATTTATTTTCAATTATTCCTTACAACTGGAGTACTGTTTTCATTCATAGAACATTCGAATTTGAGATTATACGTGATAAATAAAGGAATTAAGTGTAGAATATATGTAAAGGGTGCGGCAGAATGGAGTACCACATTCATGAAGGTCACTGGTAAGAGAGTTATTTATTTCTTTACTTACTTATTTCTGGGGGGGGGGGGGGGGGGGTGGTAGGGTGGCTTGGGAGGTGGCAACATTTCGGGCAGATTTTGTAGTTGTCGGTAGACACCATGATTTGGTCTGGTAAACATCGCAGTTTCGTTATCGAGGTGTTCTTTAAAACCAACGGTTCTGTAATTGTGACACAGAGGACATTTAAGACGCGCTTCGGGCTCTATACAGCTGAGACCGATCCTGATCGAAAAACAATCTTGCGATGGGTTTCAAACGTGAGAACAAGTGGGTCTGCATTACCAAAACAAAACCCCAAGTGGTGGTCGTTGGAACATTAGAACACCTGAAAATGTGCAACAGGACCGTAAGTTCGCTTAAGTAAAAGTGCGTTTTATCATTTAGTATGCCTTTGATGTTTACACCCAAAGAAATTATTTTCATATATATAAATACTCGACAAATTCTTTTTTTTTGTTTAATATTTACCGGAATAGTGAATTCTTGTGTGTTATGAAATGCTTTCTAATGTTGTTGTTTCCAACGCGGCAAGCCTTTATCTATTACGACCTTAGCCCATCCACACTGCGAATTTGTTGGCTTCATTATTATGGGTGAACCATACTGGTAAACCAACATCACTCCATATGAGGGAAGAAGAACGTCCAAGCCTATAGGGGAGCTAACATAGCTCCTTATCTAAGCCTTGTCCTCGGGCAAGTGGGCATCGAACCCACAACCTGGTAGTGAAGGAATTAATGAATGCCCATGGGCCAAACCACTGAGCCACTCGGCTGAAAAAGTGTTTTCTAATGTGTTTGAGTTTGTTTTTGATAATTCATTGACATAAAGCCAAAGCATGTATCAACTACAAAATATATATTTAGTTTTCTGTGTTCAATTTTTTAATCCAGAAAATGCTGTTTTTTTTTCAAGTTTTTATACTTTTTTTTGTAAATTTTAAATGGCAATACGGTTACAGAGTCTAGTCAAGGTTTTTTTTATACATAGTTTTAACTAGACGAATATCCAGTCCTTTATCTGTACTTATTTTCTTGATTATACGAAGATGCACATAGAAAAATACAAATACAATAAAATAGTTCCTTTTCTTTTCTCCTTTTACCTGAATGATCTAAATTTCAAACGAATAACTCGAACTTTGTTGCATAAAAGTTTGAAACTGCTTGTTACTAAAAAAAGCAAAGTTGCAATTAATAAACTTCATTTTTTTTATACTGTTTCAGTACAGTTCACCCTATTTCCTTTATCTATTTATTTATAATTCAAAAAGTTTCTTACTGAAATGTCATAACTTTATCTAATTTTATGTTTCACAAATCATTTAATTTTGTTTTTTAAACACGAATCCCGCATTTGAGGGGAACTTTTAAAACATTTTTAGAATGATTGTGGCAAAAACATGGAAAATAAATTCATTAAAAATTGTAACAAGCCTTAAATAAGGATAAACAAGATTGATCAAACTGTTCATATTTTAGGATATATTCATGATAGAAAGCTTACAGGTACCAAATGCCCAACATTTCCAGAAGGGTACGCTCATGCCATAGTGCCAACCTTTTTCAAACCACCTTTATCGTCAACAATTTGGGGGTGGGGGTGGAGACTTACAGATTCAAAAGTTCAATGTTCTGTGTTCTGAGCCACCCCGTAGTACTAAGGCGCTCTTCCATGGATACGGCCTAAGTCAGCGCATACTAAGTGAGCTGAAACGGCGCTACCCAGAAACGGTCATTTAGAGGTTTTCCCTGATATATACTCGATGCGCGTAGTTCTATATCTGGAATACTAGAATCATTCTGCATTTTTGCGAGACATGGAATTCGCTACCGTCGTTAATGGGTTTCCAATGAAAATGATTGGATATTTCTTGAACTGAGGGGCAAAATACAGGTATATCTAGTTTCGTTTTACTCTATTTGGCTTTTGCGAAAGACCTATAATAGTATCCGTTTTCAACGATCGATGGAAATATGAGAAGGATTTTTGGTTTTGAGGAGAAGAAACGAAAAGCGAAAACATACTTTAGGGTTAATGTCGGAGTGACTTCAGTGACATGATTGCACCGATCGATTACGGCGGCGCAAGATTTGACATCGCAATTTCCACCCCCGATAGAATAAGGAATATGGGAATGGCTTTTAGGAGTTTCCTCAGAGTGTTTTTCTAATCGTGTATTAGTAAATGCATACTCCCGAGCTCTGTTTCTTGCATATGAAAGTTGAGGTTAAAGTAAAAGCAGTTCTAAAATTTTTAATTTACCAGTAAATAATTTGTTACAGGCCACTAAAATATTGATGTCTATCACTGAAAAATAAAACTGTTTTTCAAATTATTAAATTCAAGTAAGAATATTATTGAAAAACATATGCATTGCATTTCAAGGTCTAAATTCAAGCACGGGAAACTGAATTCAAAAATATGTATTTGCGAATCTATGATCAGCAAAGTAATGATCGGAAAATTTCCCTTAGCTTAACAGACATATTGAAGATCTCAAAAGTCAGTCTATACGATGAGTTGAAATTAATTATAACTTTCTT
Organism: Dolomedes plantarius; assembly: GCA_907164885.2. Classification (NCBI taxonomy): domain Eukaryota; kingdom Metazoa; phylum Arthropoda; class Arachnida; order Araneae; family Dolomedidae; genus Dolomedes; species Dolomedes plantarius. Next base: position 92,387,720 of record OU015491.1, on the reverse strand, counting down.
TCGTACCACAATTCCCCCTTATCTCCCACCATCCCAGCCCTCGAAAATTCATCCTAACACATTACCGTCGCCGTCAACACCACCATCTTTAAGCTTTTCAACGATTCTTTTAAATGAAATAAGACAACATACCTTGATATGGGTTCCAACCGATATGGGTTGTTCGTTAATCTAATCATTCCTTCTTTTGCAATATATGTTAGTGCTGTTTTAGGTTTTACGTAGTAATTGGTATGGTACGTTTGGTTGTCTTTTAGGCTATGGTATGGTCAAGGCTTTTTCCCGTATAAGCAAATTAGTGGTAATTGGTTATCAACTCTACGCCATTTTGACCTTAGCATTCACAAGAACGCTCTTCTTTCGGGGTTAACCAGGATAGGTTTGGTTTGGTTTAGTTTGGAGCTCTACGGTCCACATTTTGCTACACGAGGGCTAATTAGGCCGGGACCTACTGCCGATTACGAACGGCTACAAACATCCAGGCCAAGAGTGGGACTCGAACTCACGGACTTTGGTACCAAATGACAGCAGCGCCTTAGCCATTCGGCCATCGTCCGGCTAAACCAAGATAGGATTATTCACTTATGATGATCCAACTCCTTCATCATTCAACGTGTTCAACGTGTCAATCAGTATTGCTTGGGATGTATTCAACCTCAAATAGGCCATAATTCTAGGTGTTTACTTATATTAAAACAACATCAATATCTGTGTGCATAATCATGACATCTTTGAGCAAATACTCGCTGAAAAAAACATTTTTTTTCCTAACGTGGCAGGTACTTATTGACATTTGCCCGCGAATATTTTAGCTTCTTCATTAGGGATGAACCATACAGGTGAACTAACATCACTCCATATGAGAGAACAAGAACGACCAAGCCTTTGCTGGGATTCAAGCCCGTGCCCACGCTGGAAAAGCCCGTGACGATAACCCCTATATCACGTGGGCAGCCCGCTGAAAAAGTTGTTCCGGCAAGAATTTCATATACATTGTTAGATAATAAAAGATTCGGTTAGACCGGTCATTGAATTCTAGAAGTTGTATAACAATACAATTTGGATTTTTTTCAATCCAAATTATATTATTTGTTGCGGCAATCTGTAATATTTGACTTTGTGCAGATTTTTGTTTCCTCAGGCACATAAATTGCGAATGTGCGTTTTTATTGAGCGTAATCAGTAGTCATCAAGAAGCGTTTAAAAAGTAAATAAATAAAGATTAACGTGTTTAGTATAACCGGGTAATCTATATATTTAAGTTGCTAAGCCAACTTTTCGGGCAGTCCGTGAGAGAAAACTACTTCATCAATTTACTTAATTTTGGTCTTAAACGAAAGATTGTAATCTGTAGATTTGTCAAATTTGGTTTTTGTAACCGCAATTTCTATTAAATAGCGATAATTTACAGTTGAAAATTGATTTCTGCGCATGATCAGTGGCATGTTTAAATCTGGCTTTAGAAACTCACTGTTTCTGCGCATGCTCAGTGACACGTTTTAATGATAAACACGCTTATTTCGAGGAGTCTCTCTAGATTTCTCTTAGCCATATTTATTTTTATGATAATTATGTTTGTGAAATATAAGATCCGTCATGTTTTGACCGTCATTATGCCGTCATGTTTTGACGGGTACCAACTACGTAGTTTCTGTTTAAAACGGAGTTGTCACACTAGAAGTTTCTCTACGCGACTGCGTACGGCGTTTATTGCTCGCTTGTATCTGCGAACGTTTTGGATGCGTACGGCCTCCGAGAAAAAAACTCTGCCCTTTATCTGTATCCTCCCAGCAGAGAGAGGGAGACGCTCTCCGTTTCCTATTACGACCCTTTTGCGTGGGAGGAAGTGGGATCGGACACGCTTGGAACCCGTGGCCCGCGACACGGTCCTCTACAAGCCACCTACTCCTCTTCGATCCTTTCTTGTCCTTTGCGCTCCGTGGCGAACACAAAGGGGGAACTCCGCTGCGCTGGGCTGGCATCACCACACCTCAGAAATGCGCGCCCCGATCCCGGGCCTCCACGCCTCGCGGACGCACAAAGAGACTCAAAAGAATGTGTGCGGGGATATATCATGAAAGAATAAAAAAAAAGACAGAGCCGGCTTTATTTCCTGTCTGGCCATCGCACACCATAAAGAGAGGATGGTCCTTTTCATCCAATGAAAAAAGATGGGACACTTTTCTCGGGACTTCTTTTTTTTTTTTTTTAAGGCTAAATTTGGTTGTATCTGGACTCAGGCCAAAATATTTTGGTTCAGGGCAAAATATCATTAATATATAAAAAAAAGTAATGCTTTACAAACCATATAAGCTGACGACTACTTTTTTTTAGTTCCATTAAAATAATAAAGAAAAAAGGTGTTATGTTTAATCGGCTTGGTTTTATTTAATGATTTTACTTCGTTCCTTTCTATCTTAACCTTTAGCTTACGGGGCCCATTTTTCTGATTCCCTCTTTAGGGCGGTAAATTTCATACCCTCTTTCTAAGAACGACCTTATACCTAAGAACGACCCCTTCTTAAGCGGTGATGTACACAGAAAACCATAAAGAAAGAGACCGTAAGCGGATAATCGTTTTAATAATAAATGTACAAAACCAAAAGTTACACGGGTTAAAGTAAGTGCTCGAAATTTTTTCCACCGACTGCAATGCAGACCTCATATCTCCGGCGCATGGAATTCCGAACATTCTTGAATAATCCAGGCTCATCTCGAATTTCTCCGGCAGCTACTGAGATTCTTACAACCAGCTCCTCGCCATTTTCAACGGGGATGTCATAAACTGTGTTTTCATATGCCTCCATAATTAAAAATTCGTATAATTAGCCATCCCATTAACTCTGAGTCCTTGTGCGAAATCACATCTGAGTCCTTGTGCGAATTTCCTGCACTAACGCTCGGAACTTTCCCGCAACGCCATCTACCGCTTCAGGAAAGCATATCCGACCCCACATTGCTATATGATTTCGAGTCGTCAGGATGCACCCTACCCTCGTAGATTTTCTGAAATGTTTAACTGGGACACCCTGTATATATATATATATACAGTGGAGTCTCGATTGATCGTTTTCGGATCCATCGTTTTTCCGTATGTATCGTTCATTTTACCCAGTCCCAACGATCATATTGCTTTGTTATGTTTCCGCATCTATCGTTTTCCCGCATTTATCGTTCATTTCATTCGGTCCCTTGAAGAACAATAGATCGAGATTCCACTGTATATATAAATATATTGTAAGGAATTCGCCGAATGGTAGGGTAAGAGACGACGATACAATCTAGTAATATATTAAATGGAATGATTTATTCATAAATGAGAAGAGGTCGATGAATTATGAAATTTGAACACAGGAGACGCCGCACTCTAGAGGATGAGAGGGAAAATTTAGCTATAACTAGTCAGTCTATATCAGGAATCGAGCAGTCGTTATGCAATCACAGTTTAAATGCTAGGGTTCTCTGGCTTCTTACACGACAGTCAGTAGGACGCGCCGAAATTACATCTGCTAGAAATCTTTTACATTGCTAATAAACTATCGAACAGATCCGTCTGGCATCTAAAGAAAAGAGTTATCTCTAATAGCTAGAACAGTTCTTTCTGAGAATAAGCCGACAAGGAGTCGAGGAAAACTTTGCCTATAACCAGGACTTAGAATAGTATTTCAAATAGTTCGCTTCGTCTGGAAGCGGTCGACAGGAAGTCGGGATGCTCTGCCTCACACGAGGACTTATGAAGAATTTTTAATTCACGGCTGCAATGTCGGAGAAGCTACCTTCTAGATGCCAGTCTAGGAGCTATCTGAATTTTTTTTATTTCGCAGCGACGCAACTTGTAATTTTCTGGCGCTGCGAACGCTCGAAATTTAAAAGGGTTTTAATTGGTGCCTTTTTAAAGTGACATCCCTTTCCGGAGATCCGATTGGCGGGCCACTTCACTCGTCATCAGATCAGCTGATGCGTTTGCCGATTAGTTTCCCCAGATCAGTATCGATCAAGGGGCGGAGCGGATCCAATTCTCCTTTCAGATTTATGTCTAAAACCTCAGACATACGGGCGCCTCGCGTCCAGGTTGATATTGTCGGGGGCTCTTTGTCTCGCCGCTTCTGTTGTCCTGCTGCTTCACCTCGGGAACCTATCGTTGAGCCTTCTGATGGAACGTGAATTAAATGAGAGGCTTTTGCTCTACATTGAGAGAATCATGGATACTTCACAATATATATATATATATATATATATATATATATATATATATATATATAATATATATATATATATATATATATATATATATATATATATATATATGTATATATATATATATGTATATATATATACAGTGGCTCCCAAAAGTGTTAGTACACTTACGATTTTCAATGAAATAGGGGGCTATCCATTGATTAAAATGAATATTTCAGAATGGGTATTTAATAATAAGATCTATAATCTATTCTTAACAAAACTACATGAAATATTTTGAAAACATAGTAAAACTTTATTTTTAAGAAACCAATAATCCAAAAGTAACAAAAACTTTATCTCACAAAAGTCATCGTACACTTGTAAAAAATCTCTACATATTAGTAAATATTCTAATTTTTCGTTAAATTAATATTTAGTAGCATATCCTTTAGCATCCACAACAGCTTTTAAACGTCTGGGAATAGATTGCTTTAGTTCTTTTGTAATTTTTTCATCAATGTTCATCCATTCTTCCATCATAATTGTTTTTAGTTCGCTTTTCGTGTGAATGTCGTGTTTTCGTACTCGAACCTCCAGTTCTCTCCAAATATGTTCTATTGGGTTTAAATCTGGCGATTGAGGTGGTGTTTTCAAAACTTGTGGACAATTATAGAGACACCAGATGCGAACGTTGAGAGCCGTGTGCTTAGGATCGTTATCGTGATAAAAAACAAAGTTGTTTCCAATACCCAAATTTTGAGCTGATAATTTTAAATTGTCTCTTAAAATATTTATAAAAACAGCATGATTCATTATGCCATCAATAAATACCAAATTTCCTAGTCTTGATGCTGACATGCACCCCTACACAAGGATACCTCCACCGGCATGCTTAACTGTTCCTACTAAGTTTTTGGGATTAAGTTCCTCATTTTTTTCTTCTCCATATAATTATACCCCCATCAGCACCAAAAATGTTCATCGGCAAATAAGACATTATTCCAATAGGTTTGGGGCTTATTTATCATTGATAGTGCGAAGGGAAGCCTAAACTTTCTGTTTTCTCACTCACAAAAAATTTTCTATGGGCAGAACGCCCATGTAATCCAGCTGTTCTGAGAACTCGTCAAAAAATTTCAGGTGAAATTGAAGTAGAAAATGTTAACTTTGCCGGACGGCCTTTTCTTACCTTGTTTTCGATCCAATTTTCTCCTTTAAAGCGTTTTTTCACATACTGCACAGTAGAATGGGATAAATTAAGTAATTTAGCAATATTCCGAACTAATTTACCACTACTATGATGAAAAATAATCAATTTTCGAATGCTGTTTGTTGTTTCTTTACGACTACGAGCCATTTTTAAATAATAAATAGAATATTACGGAGTAGGCAAGCAAAAATTAAAGCCAAACGATATTTTAAATGCCACCAGAATTCAAAAATAAAAATAAAGCGCCAGACGATAATTTTAATTATGAATTTATCCGAAAATATTTCAGTGTACGATGACTTTTGTGAGATAAAGTTTTTGTTACTTTTTGATTACTGGTTTCTTAAAAATAAAGTTTTACTATGTTTTCAAAATATTTCATGTAGTTTTGTTAAGAATAGATTATAGATCTTATTATTAAATGCCCATTCTGAAATATTCATTTTAATTAATGGATAGACCCCTATCTCATCGAAATTCGTAAGTGTATGAACACTTTTGGGAGCCACTGTATATATGTATATATATATATATATATATATATATAAATTCATTCTTGGGTCCGTATTCTTGGGATACATGCTATCCTACCCCGTAAGAAAGAGGTTAATTTATTCTCATTTCTTTTTTTTTAATTGAGGATGTATTTCAGTAATTCTCAACCTTTTTTATGTCTACCCCCCCCCCCCCTCCTTCAGACACTACACCTCCTGAAGTCCTTTTTTTCCCCCTACGTCAGGGAGTGGCAACATCAGCCATGAGCCCTCTGGCAGCCCAATAAAATGTTGTCAAGAGTAAAAGTCATAAAAGAAAGTGCATTGCATTTCGTAAAATGTAAAAAGTTCATAACTTCGCCCGAAGGGCACAAAACACAGTTTGGAGTATTAACCACACCAATGCGGTGCAGATGTCCACAAAAGGAAGTCATGATCTGTCGCACGTCTAAAATCTGCCGTGAAGACAGAACGAGGCAAGTCCATTGGGATGGCCGACAGACAAGAGCAGGGTATTCCATGTCCTACCAATCGAGTCTTGTTCATAGTTATGTCTGAGAAAACTTTCTATTGTCTTCTTCACCTCAGAACTAAGTCCTAAAAAACGGAGTAAGCAAAATGAGTGAAATACCGGGTGGTTATAATTAAACTTCCCCTATAAACGGCATCCTACAACGCAAACAGGTGAACGGAATGCAACGAAATTTCGTATATGGGCTATACACGAGATGCGCTCACGGAATTTCTAAAAAAAAAAAAATTAGTTCCAAAATGTCCACTAGAGGGTGCCTTTTCGGGAAAAACATGAAATTTAACACAATAAACGACCAAAACGGAATACAGAAACAATATTAACAATCCAGAACAAGAATTATGAGTAATAAAATGTAAAAACGGGAAAAGCTGTCAGTTGTAGGAGAAAAATGTCGAGATTTACATGATTGGGAAGAAGAGGAATATGCAAAACACGTTAGGGCATAAAACGTTTGCAGACGTTGTCATGTTTAAGTCGATGTTTCCGGCTGTACTAATGACGGTCTCTTTTGTTGAACGTGCGTTATTGGTGAAGCTGTTTTACGAAAACAAATGGAATGCTTCTGCTGCAGTTCGTGCAGTTCGTAGAAAGAACCTACGGCGTGGACCAATGTGTACTAAAGGTATCCGGGCCATGATTAAGAGATTTGAAGAGACGGGGAAATTAGGAGTTCAACCTGGAAGAGGCCGTAAACGTGTCACACCGGTACTTGTTGATGCCGTCAAGACAGCAGTTAACGCACAGTCACAGACATCAGAGTTTGGGAGCAGTAGCGCGAGTGCAGTTTCTCGACAGACAGGCTATTCTTACAGCACCGTCAGAAAGTACTTAGAAACATAATGCACTACATCCCATACAAGATCCGCCATACCCAGGAGCTGCTTGATAGGGACAAGTCACAACGTCTCTCATTCGCAGTTAGTTTTATCAACAGAATGACTGTTGATCTGTCATGGCCTTGGAATATTCTGTGGAGCGACGGGCTCATTTCTATGGGACAGTCAACACACAGAATTGCCGCATTTGGGCTAAGGAAAATCCGTGGATCCAGACTGAATTTTCCCTACAGTCTCCGAAGGTCACTGTCTGGTGTGGATTCACGGCGACATTCATCCTTGGGCCATTCTTCTTTGAGGAAATCTGTGAACGTAGGCCTGTCACATGTTCCGTTACGGACCGTCGGTACCATGTCATGCTGCAGACGTTTGTTATGCCGCAACTACAGCAAATGCGGGTCCTTACATCGACCATTTTCATGCAGGATGGTGCACCAACACATATCCATGGATCCGTGAAGGCGTTATTGCTCCAACACTTCACAGAGGAACGTGTTATTAGTCTTTCCTTTCCTAATCCATAGCCACCACGTTCACCGGATCTAACTCCATGCGATTTCTGGTTATGGGGCTATTTAAAAAGTCTGGTGTATCGTGGAGGTGTTGCGACGCTGATTGACTTAAAGAACTCCATAACGCTTCATGTGCGAAGCCTCACAACTGATCAGTTATGATCTGCTGTTGAACACACTGTCCGTCGACTTGAAATTTTGCAGGTGAATGAAGGTGGTCACGTGGAGCAGCTTTCCCTATATCGTCCTGGACACGATTAACAACTGCTCCTCTTGTGCAATTTTGTGCTAATCTGTTCTTGTTTCTGCAAACTGAACTGTTTTTGTTTCTCCCTTAACTTTACTTAATGTGGTTCGATAACAAGGTGATCAGAAACTAGTCAATAAATGTTAATATTGTTTCTGTATTCCATTTTGGTCGTTTATTGTGTTAAATTTAATGTTTTCCCGAAAAGGCGCCCTCTGGTGGACATTTTGGAACTAAATTTTTTTTTTTTCGAAATTCCGTGAGCGCATCTCGTGTATACCCCATATACAAAATTTCGTTGCATTCCGATCACCCGCTTGCGCTGTAGGGTGCCGTTTATAGGGAAAGTTTAATTATAACCACCCGGTATAGTCTATACATATTTTTTTGCTAACCATCTGTGTCCTCCCACCCACCCCTGAATATTGCTGCGCCCTCCAGGTGCAGAACCAATGATTTTGTTAAATAAAAAGAAACTCGACTTAAAATTCTTCTCAGAGAAAAGGTCTTACAAGGCAGTTGCAAAGCCTCTTTATTGATATTCGTGTAAAAAAAAGATGACCGAAGCACCAAAATAATAATAATAATAAAAAATAAATGTATAAATAAGCAAATTTATATCAATATAACGAGTGATGGGTGAGGGATGAATGTTTTTCAGACAGAATCATGTCAGAGAAGTCCCTGGTTCAATACCTGTGTTTGAGACCCTTGAAAAAATCTCAGGGTTGAAACTCGTTCCTGGAAATCATGGTGAGGGAAAAGAGGGGACGCATTGTACTGTACTTTTCTGCGATGCGTTGCAATGCTTTCCCCTTTCAGCAAACAATGTCAGAATGCAGTGATTTAGGTTCACAATCCCTCCGCTATAGAATTCTGAATAAACCAAATATTGAAAATTAATTACATACTTCAGACGTTCTTTTATTGTCGATACTTTAATGTGTTCTTTTGAAGGCGAGTAAAAGCCATCGGATTTTGGCTCAAAACAAAATCATTTAAAATTATGAAAAGAACTGCCTCAAATCCGCAGAAGAAAGAACAATTGCATCTATTATCACTCATACAGTTATAGTCCTTTTTCAGCCGCACAGCATTAAAGGCGATTGCTTCTTCGGGCTAAACCAAAATGCATCACAAAATGAAGCTCTGCTACATAATATTTTGCTCTGTATTAGTCCTTTAGAGGCTCTATTATACAAATATTTGCCCTATACTTATCTTAATTTTTAAGCTCTACTACACAGTATTTTCTCCGTTATACGATGTTTATACATATGAAGCTCTGTTATTTACTTTTATATATGTAGCTCTGTTATTTACTTTTATATATGTAGATCTGTTATTTACTTTTATATATGTAGCTCTGTTATTTACTTTTATATATGAAGCTCTGTTATTTACTTTTATATATATAGCTCTGTTATTTACTTTTATATATGAAGCTCTGTTATTTACTTTTATATATGAAGCTCTGTTATTTACTTTTGTATATGTAGCTCTGTTATTTACTTTTATATATGTAGCTCTGTTATTTACTTTTATATATGTAACTGTGTTATTTACTTTTATATATGTAGCTCTGTTATTTACTTTTATATATGAAGCTCTGTTATTTACTTTTATATATAAAATTCTGTTATGTAATTTTATTTTCTCTGCAAGATTCTTCTAAGTGCACAATCATTTATTTATGCCTTTCCTCAGATAAATTATTTTAAAAATTCAATTTTTGAAATGAAGTTTTATTTTGAGTAATAGACATTATTGGTTAAATATTAAACTATTACGCGAGATTGTATAAGCAACCTTGTTTTTAATTTTATTTGATGCAATGAAATAAGTGATTTAGAAACGTAGCTTTCTATCTTTATTTACCACTGTCTCTAAAATCTTTCATCCAGATGGAGTGATTTCTATTCTTTTCGCTTCTTAAGGCTGTTGTGTGCTAGCCCATGGATTCGCTCACCTTACTGTTAGCCTGTGGAGAAAATTTGTCTACTATTTACAGCTACATAAATGCCGATAATCCAATAAAAATGGTATTTTCAGATAGCCTGAACTTTTCTGCACCTTGCAACATGATTCATTTTATAAATTTTGTCCACCAAAGGAATTGATGAGCTTTTAAAACACACGATACCAGATTTCTTACCCAAATAATTTAAATTTAAAAATATTATTTGCCTTTTTTTTTTAAATGAAAAATGCCCCATGGTGTAAAATTTCTTTCTCTATTACGGAGCACATTTTTTAATTTTAATTTTTATTTATTTTTATTTATTTATTTTTTTTAAACGTAGGATGACGTTCCTCCATAACGGCCCTCCGGAAAGCAAAACTTCAGACGCTAAAACCATCCGTCGTCGCAAGTTATAATTTCGGCAGTGCGCCAAACCCAGTCTATATCGCTTGGTTAAGCAGTAAACAGTTAAACAGAAAAGTACCAAAATGCGTCAAAATTTTGACATACATATATATATATATATATATGTATCCATACGTTCATATCTATAGACACATAGATACATAACACATACATACATATCTACATACATACATATATATATATATACAAAAGAGGTAAGCAACGATAAGTAATCCTACGTTAATATCCCGAGGTAGTTTCGTTAGAAGAGACTACCTGAATTTTTTTTTTTTTAATCTTTAAATCCAAGTCGGAAATCCTTGGACACATTTTCTCCATAAGTTAACTTTGAGGTGAGCAAATCGAACAGGGTTAGTACACAGCAGCCTTAATTCCTTTTGATAGAAAAAGTTTGAATTTTAAATATTCGTCTTGACTTTTTATGGGGAAAAGTCCGCTTAAATCTTTAAGATATGATAACATTTTTTCATATAATAAAATTTTTTGTTCGGAAAAAACAAACAAAAGGGAAGTTACGGGCATGTATCATTTAATTTTTTTACCTTTTATTTTACGTAGATAGAGTTTTTCTCTTTTTTATACGTGTGTGTGTGGGGGGGGGGGTATTTCTTACCTCTCATTGGTATTTATGAAGCATCAACCGAAATTATACTAATCACTTAAGTGATATTTACTTTTGCCCTTAAAATGTACTGGACATGAAGGAGAATCTGATCCACTCTTATGTATGCTAAGATGTCTTTTTTTCTGTTGTTTCTTGGACAACTTTCAAAATGGTCCTCGTGCGAAAGCGAAATAAAAATTTAGAGAATGGCATTTTCTGCAAAGAAGAAGCGCTTTGAATGAAATACTTGCTCCCATTTCCAGTTCCTTCACCTTTAGCCTCTATCACTTGACAGCTATCGTGTGTTCAGAAATGAAGAAAAACTCCTCAAGCAGACAGAGGATGCCCAAAATGCTAACAGATAATTACAAGCGGCAAACTCCTCTCGAAAATAAATATGTGGTGCTCTCTCTCGCAATGTTATCCATTACAGGATAGCCTATTACACACACACACAAAAAAAAAGAAAGGAAGCAAAACGGTTTTCAATTTGCCATTTCCCTGCAATTTTTTTTTTCATCGGACTCACCGCATCAGTGAACCAACCGAGATAAACAAGTTTGAGGAAAACAATGCTCGAAATCACTCTTCTTTTACCAAATATTTTGGGTCAACTTTGTCCCAAAAGCATTTTGAAAATTAATGCAGAGAGTATTTCTCACTGCTCTTACAATTTTCAATTTTTTTTAATTATAATTTTTAAATTTATCAAAGCGTTTTATCATAAATCGCTTTTCCCCGAAAGGAAAGTGATATGACATTTTAGATCTGACATCGCATTTACACAGTCGCGATAGCGGCGAGTCGAATTGCGGGGGGGTGGGGGGATTTATAAACGGTGTTCTCGTCGTCGTTTCTCCTCGCCAATCGTGGTGCTCGCTTCGGGAGCGATTTTCTGGTACGAGTGAAAGGGGCGAACTGCGCCGTTGCAACGGGAAGTCTTGTTCACAGCAAGAGGCGGGAATGTGAGAACGGTCACTCTCGTCGAGAGCCGTTAAGGTTGCTATGTACAAACCCCATTGGATTCGCTCACCTCAATGTGAACCTATGGAGAAAATTTGTCCACGGATTGCCGACTTGGAATCAAAGATTTTTTTTTTTAAATTGTACTCCGTCATAGAGAAAGAAATTTTACATTTGTGTACCTTTTTCGTTTTTTTTTTAAATGCAATTAATATTTTAAAATTTAAATTATTCGGGAAAAAAATCTGGTATAGTGTGTTTTAAACGCTCATGAATTCCTTCGGTGGACGAAATTTACAAAATGAAACCGGTAGCGCTTTGCACAAAAGTTCAGGCTATCTGACAATACCAATTTTATTGGATTATCAGCATTTATGTATCTGTAAATAGGTGACAAAAATATATTTTAAATAAACAATTTGGGGGCAGCGCTTAACCCCCCTATGGAGAGAGAACTGTTACAATCCCTCAAAATGTCAATCCTAAGGGGGATGGAATTCTCGAACTGTCAACTGGACTCCTCCCGCCACAAGAATCTGCAAGAAGAGGAAAAGGGAAATACGATTTTTTTCTTTGTACATAGCAGCCTTAAATACCTCCGTGTCTAGGCCAGATATGGGCATGTTAAATCCATACACCGGAAAGTCCTTCTTAGAGGTCAATGGGTGGGGAGGGTATGGTTCCCCCAGATGTCGTCCCTGGGGGTCGATCGGTCAAAATTGGGATGGCACTTGGCTAAATCGGACTCAGACCCTTGTGATGCCTTTATAAACCTGACCTGCACCCCTCAGCCCGAAGGACTACATGGACCTGGAATACATTTCCAGCCAGGGAGTATAAGAAACAACAACCAACTATGCAGAAAAATGTTTATACTGTCTCTTTACCGTCTGACGTTTTCATACATCATGGATAAGAATTTTTCAGTACGATTTTTCGACAGTGGGCGTTTCTGTCACGGAAAGTCTTTACTCCCGAGTCATACCTTTAAGACCATTATATTTTTTTAAAAAATGTCAAAGTATGCGCTGATGTAAATGGAGATAATTATCTACTATGTAAAAATGTTTATACTTTCTCTTTACTAACTGCACTCTCTACTTTCTGACGTTTTCTTGCATCAGTGATTATAGTTCCTCCATACGATTTTTCTTCCTTTTGAAGGTATAGTACAATGCATCATTCATCAGTAGACGTTCCTGCGATCGAAAGTCTTTTCTCCGCGTTATACTTTCAAGACAATTATTTAAAAAAATTTTCAAAGAAAGCCATTGATGTAAATGAAGATAATGTCCTACTGTCCCCCCCCCCCCCAAAAAAAAAAAATAAAATTAATGTTGTTTGATAAATTAATGTTACTTGTCAATGAAGGAATTCTCATTTTTAACCGCCAGAATCGTTGGTTTCTTTCAATGGGGTCACCGTATAGGTCAGGGGTGTCCAACCTTTTAGCTCCATTGCGCTATATTGAAAGAATATGGATTGGTTTGGGTCACACAAAAGTATACCTAACATTAAAAATAGTAGTTGATGAGTAAAAAAAGTATAATACAGAGGCTGTTCACACATTTTTTAGACGATGTATATTGTATTCACAAAACTAAATTACATAAAATTCTTGTGTTTTAAATGTTCTATTTGACATCCCTTATTCTGAACTATCTTTCGACACCGCAATTTCCAGGATAATAATGCCTTTTGAAGTGTCAGAAGAGGTATTCTATCCAATTCCTCCTGAACAGCTTTCCAGAGTCCTGTAAGGGTTTTGGGACGACGTTTGGATAAAGCAGATTTTAAAAGTCCGAAAGCACAAAAATCCATAGGTGATACATCGGGAGATTTAGTAGGGATATCAGTGAAGGGTATAGCCTTGATACCAGTTTTTTGTTCCATTTCTTTTAGGAAATTTACAGTGGATTTTGATGTGTGACTGCTAGATTTGTCCTGATGGAGTCTCACAGATTGATGGCACTGTGGGTAAAGCGATGGTATTTCATTCAGAAAAATTGGCGATAAAATATGTTCCTGATAGTATTTGGAGTAATCTTGACATTTTTTCCCACTCTCTTTATCTTTAACTTGCCATTATAAGAAAAACCAGCAACAATCATGAATCCCTTAGAAAAACTTTCTTTCGATTCTTTGAACCATGTACTTAAATTTTTTCTCCCTTTTTATGATAATAAATGGCTCTTTTTTTGTTGCAATCATTTAAATACACCCATGATTCATCTATTGTGACAATTGTTTTCCATTTTTCTTTGGATAAGTGTTTCTCATATAGAATTCTGCAGCGTGTCCTGCGTTCAGCGATATGATTTGGAAGAAGACGATGCACATTGCGTTTTTTCGCTTTCTTAAGATTTAAATCAACGTTTATCATTTTGTTTACAGTGGACACCGAGCATTTTAATGCTTTGGCAACTGTCCTTTGACTAGGGGGATTTTCTTTTAACATTAAACAACGTACCTTTGCAATAGTCGAAGATGTCCGTTTTTTCCTTGGATACTTGTTTGGAATTTTTGTCCCACTTGAGGCTCCAATTTGACGTTTATTCCTTTCTTGTTGACGATATTACCTATCGACGCTTTAGATATCTCAAAACCATGACTCGTTTTTGGATAATGGAGTATGCATATTTTTCTTCGGAAAGAGCATAAATGTAGCCTTCGAACCACTGCTTTGTTAAAAATGCCATTTTGAATAAAAACAAAACTTTCAAGCCGCAGATGATAATTTTGACTTTTAAAAACATAGTACAATTGCAATTATTTCTTTTGCAGCAAACGTTTTTTTATTACCGCTTACCAAAATCGTCTAAAAAATGTGCGAACAACCTCTGTATATACTTAACATGCGTATTTATTTCATTAGAAATTTTATTTATAATTAAAAAGATAACCATATGAGTCCTAAAATTAATGTGATATTTGGCATTGAATTTGAGGAACTGTTGTTACATATGGCTTTATTCCGGAAATTAATCCATACAGATCAGGCAGCCCACAACATTACAAAGGATCAGGAAACAAAATAAAGCAGCAATATAAGCTAGAAACCAACAATAAAAGCAAGAAACAAAATAAACTAGAAAAATATACACAATCAAAAAGTTCAGTCACAAAGAGAGTTCATACTGGTCCTTGCATCCCAATACAATTTGCTGATGTCTCCGTTTCTCTGGGAGATTCTGTCAAGTCCATGGCAAGTTAGGAGATGATTCGAATTCATAACGCCTGCCCTGCACGTTGGCTGGAAATATACCCATTTTGAACAGATGTTCTGCCAAGCAGTCGTGTCCAGTCTGTAGCCTGAAATTTGCTACTGCTTCCTTGCGGGTTTTGTGGCCATACGATTTCCAACAGTTCTGAATGTTCTCCCAGGTTTTACCTTTCAATTTTTCCACCATATCGGAGTTGCTTACCTCTCTAATTTTTTTCAAAAACGTGTCTTTTGAGTGTATCCAGTGTAACTGGTATAATATCTTGCTGAATTTGAGAAACTAAAGCTTCAGTATCTGTGTCAATTGAAGTGGTTGCAATTCTCAGGGAGTTATTAAGATGTTCATCCGATATTTTGGATCAAATTTGACTCTTAGTGTGCTTCACCCTTGAAAATAGTTGTTCGTAGATGTACGTACTTCCAAACATTGAGAACACCAGAATAACGCATAACTATGCAGTGAGGGATATTTATATCTGGGCAGGTATGATTTATGAGTACAACAAAGAGACTTTGTTGCATTCAAAGAGACTTTGAAATGCATTTGAAAATTTGCTAGCATTATATCTATAATACCTGTAAATGGAGTAGCAGTAATGCAAAACAATTGTTTACTTTTCCAAAAGTCTTGAAATAAATTTTTAAATTCTTGTACTAAATCGGAAAGTAAGGCTGCGTATTTTATACCATTTTTAGAATTATGCTTGGTGCAAAAATGCAAAATACTGTTAACATTTAATTTTGAAATTATGGCATAAATTTGCCATAATTTCAATTTCATGTGCAACGCGTTTATGGTTTGAAACATTGGACTGATAAGTTGGTTTTTACACTGAAGACGGGTGTTTGAGTCATTTAAATGGGCATTCAAATCTATCAAAACTTGCTAAATCTGCAGCCAGTTATTATCAAGTTCTGGCAAAGGTTATTTTTCAATGTCATAAACAATTTGATTTCATCAAGCAGGGTATAAAATCTTTTTGTGCCTTTTTAATATTTTCTCTACTGAGCCACTTTACTTCTTTAAAGTATACAATATCGCCATATTCAGCATCCAAGCTTTTAAGAAATTCCTGAAACTGGCGATGATTTAATCCCCGAGCCTTAATAAAATTCACCTTTTTGACGATGATTTGCATGACATGGTCCATTTTTAAAGCCTCTACCACATAAATTTTCCTTGTGTATTATGCAATGGTACTTCATCAAACGAGAATTTTCAATAGCAATTTCATCGTCTTCTATTTATCTTACAAGTCCCTCTTTTTTGCCTATCATAGCTGGGGCACCATCTGTATGTAACTATACCAGATATGTTGGCAAGAGTTAATGAGAATCGTGTTTCGTGTCTAGGCCGGATATGGGCACGTTAAATGCGTAAACTGGAAAGTCCTTCTATGAGGTCAGTGGGAGGAGAGGGTACGATCCCCCCAGATGTCGCCCCTGGGGCTGCTTGGTCAAAATTGAGATGGTAACTAGCTAGGACGGAGTGTTCGATGCTATCAAGAACTGTTAAAATTATACAAATAGTTTAATTTAAAACTTTTTTTATATTTTTTTAAAAATCTAATGCGGAGGCACTTGTCGTTAGACATTCACCACTGTTTACTAGCTACTCATGGACAAAAAAATTAGCGCACCAAGAAGGAGTCGTCAAAATGAAACGAAATTTTACATACGTAATGACTACTTTGATATAAGTAAATGACAAGAAAAATCAAAGAAAAAGGATAATTTATTTTAGAGAAAAAGGCAAAAGAACGGAGGAGTTAATACTCCGTTGGACCCCCTCTAGCGCGAATGCACGATGCGATACGATCGGGCATTGAGTCATACAAGTTCTGTATGATGTCTTGAGACATTTCGTTCCATATTTGCTGTAACCTTGCCTCTAGTTCGTTCAAACTCGTGGGATGCCCAACTCGTCGTCTCAAATGATCCCAGATATGCTCGATTGGAGACAAATCTGGGGATCGGGCAGGCCAAGGAAGGGTAGTATCAGTGCGGAGACAGTCTTGTGACACCCTTGCCGTATGAGGCCGAGCATTGTCTTGTTGAAAAATGGCTCCTGGGAGCCGTTGCGTGAGTGGCAACACATGTGGTTGCAGGATTTCATGAACATACCGCTGGGCTGTCATGGTGCCACGGAACAATACTAGGGGTGACCGTGTATTGTAGGCAATGGCACCCCATACCATCACACCAGCTGTGGGAGCGATGTGTCGCTGTACAGCAAAGACAGGATTGAAGCGTTCACCACGGGCTCTCCACACACCAACACGATTGTCATCACTGCCGAGATTGAATCTGGATTCGTCGATAAAGACGACCTGGTTCCATTCCGCTGCAGTCCAGTTTCCTCGTGCGCGGCAAAACTCCAAACGGAGGCGTCGATGGGTGGGCGTCAAGGGCAGCACACGTAATGGGCGCCGCGATACCAACTGTCCTTCAGCCAGGCGCCTTCGTATGGTTCGAGAAGACACAGAGGCCCCTAGTGAAGGTGCTACCTGTGCCTGGATGGCCGCCGATGAAGCAGTTGGCTGTACGCGTGCATTTCTTACGATGTGGCGGTCTTCTCGACGACTGGTCTGTCGAAGGCATCCTGAGCCTGGTCTTCGTGTACATGACATCTCTCGGGTCCACTGGTCCCAACACCTCCTCACAACACAATCAGAGCGGCCTAATTGACGAGCTACTCGCCTAGCTGACCACCCAGCTTCCATCATCCCGACGATTCTCCCCCTCTCAAACTGCGACAACTGCTTATATTGTCTTCGGACACGGCGTAATGGCATGTCTATCTCAGCTCTTCCTTTGTAAATGATTCAGCACACTCAAACAAGCTTTGGTTACCTGTTTTATACTCCACAGAGTACGATGTTCAACGCCCTCTACCGGCTATACGTAATGCGCAATCACGCTGCATTTCTAATCATTTGCATATCTGCCCGACATGTACCTTCATTGCAAGTTTCGTTACGATCCCGCAATTATTTCTTGGTGCGCTAATTTTTTTGTCCATGAGTGTACATTATGGGAGCACCTTATAGGTGATCCAGTATTGCTCCCTATAAAGGGGACGACATTGAATCGATCAAGTCTTATTCGGGATTGGAACCCAAGGCCACTGCGTGGCAGATACAGTGGATCCCAAATGTGTTGGTACACTTACGATTTTCAATGAAATAGGGGTCTATCCATTAATTAAAATGAATATTTCAAAATGGGTATTTAATAATAAGATCTATAATCTATTCTTAACAAAACTACATGAAATATATTAAAAACATAGTAAAACTTTATTTTTAAGAAACCAATAATTAAAAAGTAACAAAAATTTTATCGCAAAAAAGTCATCTTACACTTGTAAAAAATCTCTACATATTAGTAAATATTCTAATTTTTCGTTAAATTAATATTTAGTAGGATATCCTTCAGCATCCACAACAGCTTTTAAACGTCTGGGAATAGATTGCACTAGTTCTTTTGTAATTTCTGCATCAATGTTCATCCATTCTTCCATCATAATTGTTTTTAGATCGCTTTTCGTGGAATGTCGTGTTTTCGTACTCGAACCTCCAGTTCTCTCCAAATATGTTCTATTGGGTTTAAATCTGGCGATTGAGGTGGTGTTTTCAAAACTTGTGGACAATTATAGAGACACCAGAGGCGAACGTTGAGAGCCGTGTGCTTAGAATCATTATCTTGATAAAAAACAAAGTTGTTTCCAATACCCAAATTTTGGGCTGATAATTTTAAATTGACTCTTAAAATATTTATATAAACAGCATGATTTATTATGCCGTCAATAAATACCAAATTACCTAGTCCTGATGCTGACATGCACCCCCCCCCCCCCCCACCACAAGGACACCTCCACCGCCATGCTTAACTGTTCTTACTAAGTTCTTGGGATTAAGTTCCTCATTTTTTCTTCTCCATACAATTATACGCCCATCGAAACCAAAAATGTTAAACTTGCTTTCATCGGCAAATAAGACATTATTCTAATACGTTTGGGGCTTATTTATCATTGATAGTGCGAAGGAAAGCCTAAGCTTTCTGTTTTTCTCTCTCACAAAAAATTTTCTACCGGCAGAACGCCCATGCAATCCAGCTGCTCTGCTGCTCTGAGGACTCGTCGAACAGTTTCAGGTGAAAATGAAGAAGAAAATGCTTCATTAAATTCTGCAGAAACTTTTACAGCACTCAAACGTGGATTTTTCACAAATTTTCTAATTATAAATCTCTGATCACGTTTTGTTAACTTTGCCGGACGACCTTTTCTTACCTTGTTTACGATCCGATTTTCTTCTTTGAAGCGTTTTATCACATACTGCACACTAGAATGGGATAAATTAAGTAATTTAGCAATATTCCGAACTGATTTACCACTATTATGATGAAAAACAGTCAATTTTCGAATGCTGTTTGTTCTGTCTTTACGACTACGAGCCATTTTTAAATAATAAATAGAATATTACGGAGTAGGCAAGCAAAAATTAAAGGCAAACGATATTTTAAATGCCACCACGATTCAAAAATAAAAATAAAGCACCAGACGATAATTTTAATTATGAATTTATCCGAAAATGTTTCAGTGTACGATGACTTTTGTGAGATAAAGTTTTTGTTACTTTTTGATTATTGGTTTCTTGAAAATAAAGTTTTACTATGTTTTCAAAATATTTCATGTAGTTTTTTTAAGAATAGATTATAAATCTTATTATTAAATACCAATTCTGAAATATTCATTTTAATTAATGGATAGACCCTTATTTCATTGAAAATCGTAAGTGTACGAACACTTTTGGGAGCCACTGTGTGTATATATATATATATATATATATATATATATATATATATATATATATACACACAGTGGCTCCCATATATATATATACATACACACACACACACACACTTTATAACACATTACAAGTGTGACATGGTAAAATGTATCATAATTCTGATTTTTCTCTATCACGGGCCATTCTTAGAGTCCGAATTCACTTTCTTTGACCCCGTTTAGTGGACTTAAGGACCCGCAGATTAAGGCCTCTTTCAGACGAGGCGGTTAGTTGAATCAATTACTTGAACGGGTGGCTGTCAAGGTGTGTAGCCAGATAACAAAAGGTGGGGAATCGCCCGAAGCCCTTCACACGCAGTCAACTCGTCCGCCCAGGCGGTTTGCCAGAATGCACAAGTTTCGCTAACGTGACCTTGACAGCTACCCGTTCAACTAGTTGAATCAACTAACCACTTCGTCTGAAAGAGACCGTACGCTACAGTGTACTAACCCTATTGGATTCGCTCATCTTAATGTTAACCTATGGCGAAAATTTGTCCAAGGATTGCCGATTTTGATTGAAAGATTTTTTTAGAAAATTGCACTCCGTAATAGAGAGAAAGAAATTTTACACCTTGAGACATTTTTTTTTTTTAAATGGAAATAATGTTTCAAAATTTAAATTATTTGGGATCAAATTTGGTATAGCGTGTTTTAAACTCTTCTAAAATTCCTTTCATGGGCGAAATTTATAAAATGAATCCCGTTGTCAGGAGCAGAAAAGATCAGGCTAACTGAAAATACCATTTTTTATTAGAGTATCAGCATTTATCTAGTTGTAAATAGTAGACACATTTTCTCGATAGGTTAACATTGAGGTGAGCGAATCCAATAGGGTTAGTATACAGCAGACTTAATGCCCCGATCCCGAGTTTACACAACTATTCCCGAACAGGAGTCAAACCTCCAGACTTCCCCAACAGGAGTTTTCTTGAACAGTACCGGCATTTCCCTGAATCATGTAGTCACAAAATTAAAATGGGGGCCTTTATAATCATGTAGCGAACGTTGCATGTTGGTCGTGGCATGTAAAAACTTTGAACGTGCGAAATTGATGCCATCGGAACGTTTCCTTGTAGTACCTAAAAGGACTGTTGTTGCGGAATACAAATATGCGTGCTTTTGACGTTATTCCTGCACTTTCGAAATTTTCACGTGAGGAGGACTTATCCAAAATATCCAAATTTCTAAGTAGAGATATGCCTGTGTTTGACTCTTTAGTGATCACACTAGCTACTGGCCAACAGTGATCTCCATCTGTTCTTTCTAGCCATCAGTGTACTGATAATCAGTTGAGCGTAAATTAAGTATGTATGGTAATAGTGTGTAATGTGAAGTAGAAACAAACGACAATGGCGGAGGCGCCAAAAGTGTGTAAATCGGTAGACAAAAATAAAGTTATTCAAACCAACGCAGCACCGACTGCCATGCAACCAATGTAGGAAGTAACAAATATTAAGCTAGACATGAATGAAACATTCTTACTTCCAATTTCTTTCTAGTCTAATGTCACAGCAGTGCAAGGTATTCAAAATCACATGCTAATTAGAATCAAACACAGTTCACATGTAGATATTTTATTCCAATCTTCACAACCAGTAAATGTTGAGTAGAACAAAAACCCTTGCAAGATGGCAGCAATTCAACTTAGCGGCATCTAAGAACGGGAGAACTGGTCCCAAATATACAAATACATTTAAAACCTATTACCTGGATTCATAATGGGAGGAACTACCCTGTGCAAAGCCTCGCTAAAATATCTTTCGCGTTAAAACCATAAACTTGACATGTAGGTTCCTAAAAATTTGAGTTAAAATATACGACTGCGTTAAAATCACACGACAGCCTTAAAATTACACTACTGACTTAAAACTACATCACTGACTAAAATGCTAGTTGCCAAGGTATTTAAACAGAATTCTCAAAACTTATTGAGCCACTTCAGAGAAGTGAAAATCTCAACCAAGTTAAGCACTGCCATCTGTTGGCGAACACTACTTAACATAAACAGGAAATCCGACGTAAATAAAGCACAAATAGCAGTAATATGCAATTATTTTTCACACGGCCGTTTCGAAGCTACAAAGGAGCTTCTTCATCAGTGCAAAGAACTTAGAGGCAGCTCAAAAAAGCCGAAAACTAAGCAACTACTTAACATATAAGAAATTAACATAAAAAACACAAAAAATGAACAATAAAAATGTCTGAGTCTTTTAAATCCAAACATGTGGTATTTTGTAAAATTAACTGAAGCAATTTGGTTTGTTACAGCTAAAAAAGTACTGTGTATACTCGACTAGTTAACAGCTGCATGATTTTTTTTTTCATGTGGCTAATTCTACCATAAGTCGATCTTGCCAAAGCACGACGACTAATTTCTTCAAGCTAAGATCTAAGCTTAAAGATCTAAGTTCTCAAGATACGGGAAAATGTCGTCAGTATGACTTATAAGGACTAATTACTGTTTTTGACAAGTAGAATAATACGTGGTGATGGCATCTTTCTACGCGAAGTTTTAGCAAGCTGAGAGTCTATAATTCAGTCGCTGATAACTGATATACGTTCTACAGCCAGTTTCAGGGTTCTCACTGATTCACCTAAAAGACCTTTAGGACTTTTTTCCAATCTTACGTTTTTAAATACGCTGATTAGAAAAAAAAATGTTATCTGATTTTTAATTTTATCAGTGGCTGTTCATAAATATTCATTAAAAATGCAAGTTTCTCATACCCAATCCGAAATTCGGAAATATTTTGAATAACGTGCAACTCACAAAGAAATTAATTAATTTCCATGGAAAGATTTAAAAATAAGATACAATGAGTACACAGCATCAGCATGCTTGAATCATGATCCAATTTGCCACCAAAGGCAGTGTACCGTATAGCTGGTTTGTTGTTTTTGTACTCTATTATAAGCTGCACATTTCTACATTTGTCTGTGCCGTCAGCAAATAAAGATGACAAATAGACTAGATGATGAGGCCGTGTTACAGCAAAGGAGGGTGGGGAAGCATTTAACATTATCGACCAAAGAGAGAGAAAATATATCACATTTTTCATTAAAAAATTATTAATTTACGCCATAAAAAGATACGGGACGTAAAAAAAAAACAACGGAAAAAGGGTGTTTCCCCCAAGCAAGCTGCATTGCTTATGATACTTGTATCAACATTATTTTGTTTTAACGTAATTTTTAGCAAAGTAATAAATTCTCAATGGAATATAAAAAATAACAGAAATTAATTACATCTGAAATAACTGACATTCCCCTAAAAATCTAATCCATCATTTTGACAGCATCTTCTCGTCCCTTATCCATAAGGAATAGAAAGAACAAAATTTTTGCCTGTTATTTTCTGTTGAATATTTCCTGTTTTTCGCGCCCATATTGTATGATAGCTAGCGTCACAAGCTCTCCCCAAGTAGATCTGGGTTCGTACACCGACCGAGATATGAACGTTTCTGTGTCGTCAACACATAAGTAGCAACGTTGATTCACCTTCTATGTGCCCCTATAATAAAATAGCCGATAAAAATTAACGGTGCGTTTGGCAAAATATCCTGAGGATAGGTGCCTGTTGCATCAGGGGAAAAGTGCATCTTCGTTTTGGAATACATTTATATTACTTGTATCTAGTTTTATATTGTCGGGGTTGATTGATTTATGTTATGTTTAAAGGCATCTTTCGCAACAAGAGGACTAAACTAGTCGGTATCTGCAGCCTAAAGTTCATTCCAAACGTTTACAAACGTCCATGCCTACCTCAGACTACGGACCCGCATACTTTGGTTTCGAAAGTTAGCATTCTCGTCAATGTCCGACGTATAGAGTAAGGAATGAGCTGTTGCACTGATAAAATTTTAAATAATATCATGAGTGGCAGGTCAAAGAAAGATAAATACATTATAGAGAAAACAAAGAGTAAAATTTTGATATTTTGGATAATTTCTATGATGTTTGATTTCTGTTACGTTCGATGGATACAGTGTCCATCTTTTTTCATGCCGTACAGATCCATTAAGTACACAAAGGGACTTAGTGGATGCCATAATTTTAGCTTTAAGATCTATCTATTCCATACACTCCTTTGTTTGCTCTTACAAGCAGTTTTTCCAAGACTTCACCCTGAAGTCTTTTCCGTGCGAATTTGAAAATATAATAGCTTTTCAAAAGAGCAGTGAGCATAAAACAGAGTCAATCAAGAAGTCATTATCATGCCAACCACGCACTAGTCTAATTCTGAGCGCCTCTACTGCTTGGGGTCCTACGTCACTCAGGCAAAACCGTTGTACGAGGATACTAGGAGTAAGTTGGTTAGCAGGTTAACGACGATGCTTTAGCATCACATGGGTTAAACTGGCCGAGAACAGCTTATAGCCGATTCGACTGCCATCTGTAAATACTGAAGATCTCAAGTGTTTCCAGATCTTACGAGATAGTCTTATATTTCAGGATTTAAACAAATGCCTGTTAAGCCTGCCTTTAAATAACATGTTCATGTTTTGTTGTTGTAGTAAAATTACATATGACTTAAAAGTATGAAAAAGAAAATCTAAGTTTTCTTTTTATAGAGATTAATATTAACAATGTTTTTTGTTTTTTTTTAACTGACCCCAATGTACTAAGTTCATGTATACCAGAGGTGTTGATTCATCAGTTCAGAAGGTAGATATTATTATTGTAGAGAACCTTCTCAGACATGCTTATGCAATGAAGAATATGACTGAGAGTTGCCAAACCATCAGTACAATGGATACAAGGCAAGAAAGATTTGATGCCGTAATCGAACCGCAAGGATCTGATACGTCGGGTCCAAAGTCTAGTCATCCTTGTTGCATCATCTCTAGTGATGCTCCATGTCAATGGCTCTCCTGGTTTATTGTAATTGTCCTACGGGTGGAGAAAGCATTGAGTCCGGAGCTATTTTTTCAGGATACCAAATTGGGCTTCACTGCAAAAGCTTGAAGCTGACGAACATGGGAGTGAGACCCTGTATTTTGCAAGATAGTCACCCTCTCATTACCCTGAATTAACAATGTTTTGTTGGATATTCCTTTATCATAATTAGATTCTCCAAAGATAATACCCACAAAAATTAAATTCTTAATTTATATTTGAAATCCTTTGACACCCCTTGTGAAGAATTTGAAAAGTACATTTCATCGTGTCCCAAGGAAGAAACGGTCAATCTATATTTTTTTGTAAATCCCAGTATGTATCTTGGGTTTTTAATTGCAAATATAAGGAATGGAATTCGCAGCATGAAATTTACTGGCATTGAAAGGTTAGTGGTCATTACACCGGCATATGTATCCAAGGGCACGGCTGCCAATTCCCGCTCCCAGCAGGCGGTTATAACAGTGGTATTTTACCGCTGAAGACAACAACAGGGGACCGAAAATAATACTCATGAAGGTGTTGTCAAATATTAATAAATAAATGCAAGTGGTCAACCCTCTGTGCCATTGATGAGAAAAGCTAGCATTTTCTGAATGCCCTCAAAGATATTTATGGAGAATGGAAGGAACGGAATCCTCACAATGACAGTTCCTTTCATCGACGGAGTGGTACTTCGAAATGCGGAGGTGCGTGATTCAGCTCTCACTTACTGAAGACGGTCATTTGGAGCGAAGATTTGGGAGTGATGACAAGGTTACAAAGCGGGACATTTCTGGCTGAAAGCACAACCAAAAATATTTTTTTAAAAGAGGTTAAATATAAAGAAGTTAGTGCTACAGTGGGAGAAGTGAATTGAAAAGGTAAGACTTATTAGAGATACAACTGACATGTTGTTGTTCAGATTGAATTATATATCGTAAAATTCAATTTGCTGCTACTATTTTAAACACTCTCGCACGTACACACACACGCACGCACGCACGCACATGTGTATATATATATATATATATATATATATATATATATATATATATATATATATATATATATATATATATATATATATACATATATATATGTGAGAATGAGTTTGGCAACACAACTGAACTATTACTACAACTTCCACTCCTACTACTGCGGCACGAAGGACTTTAAGCGGATGTGTTGTTCTGCAAGCTCCCGATGTTTAGCTCTTTTGATGCTTCTGTGTTTATTTTTTTAATTTCATACTAAGTGTTAGTCCTGTCTTGTAAACATCGTCTAGTTTAATTAAATGTTCAAAATAATTAAGTCTAATGATTCACTTCTAAAGGAAGGAGTACTAACTCCTTCCTACATGGGTGCTCGGCCCTCGGACTCGAAAAATACCCCTAGCATGCTGAACTTAAAAAAAAAAAACTTTATTTTCTTTCGATGATACGACTTGATTTCGACTTGATTTCGACTTGATTTCGACTGGATTACTGTTGTCTGTCATTTTGGATTTGGATATCGAAAGCGAAAGCCAAAGTGATGTGCCACGGACTCTGATGATACTCTGATGGGATGATGAGAACCAAAACCAGAATTGTAAGTAACTTGGATCATATTAAAATTATTTGATGCATACGTTGACGCTTGTTCAAGAAAATTTTGATGATTAAGGGAATTCTCAACTTATTGATGATTTAAGAAAACTGAAAGATATTTCAACGTTCTTTTGATGCAGGAATTTAATTGATGCTAAATTCACTTTTGATGGTCTTTGACGTTGAATTTATCACTTCTGTTTTCTTGAAGAGAATTCTATTTCGATGAAATTATTTGATGATTTGATGAAAATTTCGACATTTAACTTGAAGAATCTTGTTTCCTTGAACAAACCACAACATAATATATATTTTGAAAGATCGCGAATTGAATACTTTTGAAGATTATTATATTATTATTTTGATGCATAATTTTGACGAAGCGAATGTTTATTTGATGACAACTTTGCTTATTTGATGCGCTTTGATGTTGAACTTAATTCTGCTGTTTTCTTGCGAGAATATTTTTTATTTTGCAGAATGCTTTGATGCTTTCGATTTCACAATTTTGATACTTTCGATTTCCCAATTTTGATGCTTTTAACATTAGAACTTTAACTATTATTTTGATGCTGCATTTACATCCTCTATTTTCTTCAACCAGAGAAATTATTTTGAAGAACTTTTTATTTGATATTTGATGCTTATTTTAGTTCATAATTTTGTTTTCTTGAACAAAACCTGTTTTAAAGATTACTTATTTTGATGCATATTTTGAGAATCAATATTTTATTATTGAATTGGTATTTGAAAAAATTTCGATTTGAAATATTATTTTCTACTTTTGAATTTGAGTAACTACGTATTATAATTATTGATTTTGGTTTTGAATATTTGTATATTTGTGTACTATAATTGTTTGAACCTAGTATATAGTTATGGCTACTCTCAACGATTACCCCAATATTGCAAAATCATTAAAATTTGGTGGTACGAATCAAATAAAGGTTCTACATCGTTTAATTTTTGGTACAGACGGCGACAGACAAAATCGTACCAGATTACGTAAATTTACAGGTTTTAAACAGCCATTCGTGTTGGAAGCAACGAAACAGAAAGTACTTAAAGAGTTTTCACTTAAAGACTTGATTTCTATTTGTAATCTACTTCATTTAGAATTTTCAACTGACCCAGACAAATGTGCCAATACCATTCTTATGAGTCTTAGTGATTTATCGTTATTAAAAGCAGAATTTTCTGATCTTTCGGAATGCGAAGTGAATGATGACTCACTTCCGGGTGCACGTTCATCCCAAACTAACAGCGTTATAGAGGAAAATAGATCTCCCTTTTCCCCCACCATTGACGCAAAAGAATCTTCGAATAAGCAAAATACACACATTTCCGTTGGTGAATCAGATCAAAATTCATTGCCTTCAGTTGAAACTGCGAATCTCTCTTTCCAGTTGTTTAGTCTGAAAGACGTTGTTGATTTAATAAAACCTTTCTCGTCTCGTGATAATTACAGTGTTGAGAATTTTATATCTGACGTTGAAGAACTTTTTTGTTTATATCAGATAAACAATCCAATTCACCAAATTACTTTTGTTTGAAAATGTTTAACTGGTCCCGCTCAAACTTTAATTAGGTCTATTCGTGGAATTACAAATTGGGAACAATTGAAGCACCATTTATTAGAAGAATTTTCGGACAAAATTAACGGTATTCAGTTACATAAATTAATGGAATCTCGACGTATGAAACCGTTTGAAACCCTACAAGAATATTTCTTAGCTATGAGAGATTTGGCACACAAAGGTTCTCTCGATGACTCCTCTCTGTTTGAGTATGTCATAAACGGAATTCCTGATTCAACAAACAATAAAGTTATTCTTTACGGTTGTAAATCCGTCCCTGAATTTAAGGAAAAGTTGAAAATTTATGAACAAATCTTTAACAGATCACAAAATTTCAGACAAAATAATCAGAAAAAAATTGATGCTTCCTACCTCAATGTGAAAGTCGATAATACACGTAGCCCAAATACACAGCCAGTATGTTTTTCCTGTGGCTTGAGAGGTCACAAAAGCAACCAATGTTTGAATAAGTCACATGGTAAACAATGCTACGGATGTAAAAGTTTTGGTCATGTTCATGCTAATTGCCCTAAAAGTTATCGAAATTCTAAACCAAAACCTGAGTCTCAAAAACCTATTTCTGATAAAACTGTAAATGCACTTTCTCCTGAAACTTCATCGAAAAATCCCATGCATGTTGACATTCAACTTGCAGGAATTCAATTGACAGCACTCTGTGACACTGGGTCACAGGCAACCCTCATCAATGAGAAAACCTATCGAAGAATTGGTTCGCCACCATTGCAGCCCACCAACATTCCCTTTTCAGGAATTGGCAAAACCAAGTTCACAGCATCGGATTCTTTCAGGATTCCATCGAAATTCAAACCATTACTTTACCTGCTAAAATACATGTTCTAGAGGATGACTTGATTCCTTTTGATGTGATTATCGGAATCGACTTTTTACAGCAAACCCAATTTACATTTGATGAAGACGGTATTCGTTTTACTCTTGATAATAACATCTTCGTTAATATTGCTAATATTCCTGATGACGAAGCTTTCCCATTTGATCTTTCACACATTTTGAATTCTGAAATTCGTGAGGAAGTTCAAAATATCGTTACTTCCTACAAACCCCATAAAGTTCAAGACACTGAAATTAAGATGACCATTTTATTACAAGATGAAATCCCGGTAACTCAACGTTCTCGACGACTCCCTTTTGCGGAACAGAAAATTGTAGAAAAAAAAATTCAAGATCAGGGCCAAATATGCATGTCTGAAAAACCTCTAACATCTACTCAAGATAAGATTTCTAGGGTAGAGAAAATGGATAATCCAATTGATTTTGAACGTGATGATGATGATGATGATGCCAATGATTTAGATTTGTTTCATGATAATGATGATGGAAAATATTTAGATGATGCTGATGCCAGTGATTTAGATTTGCTTCATGATAACGATGATGATAATGCTTTTGATATTGGAACTATCAAAGCAACTCTTGAACCAAAAATATTTGATGCCGATGATCATGCCCTTGAGAATGAATCCGTCAAAAGTGAAAAGGTTGAACCAAAATTTCAAGTTATTGAAGCTCCCAAACCCCCTGAACAAATAGCAGCTTTTCAACAACAGAAAAACATTCTTTCACAAAACCCAGTTCTTCATGTTTTTCAACAGGGATACCCATTAGAACTCCACACTGATGCCAGCTCCTTAGGTTTTGGCGCTGTGCTCTTGCAACAATCCGATGATGGACAGTTTCATCCTATTCATTATTTTAGCCGTAAAACTACAGTTCAACAAGAAAAATATCATAGTTATGAACTGGAAGTTCTTGCCGTTATTGAAGCGCTAAAAAAATTTCGAAACTACTTGTTGGGAACAAAATTTAAATTTATCACCGATTGTGATGCTTTCCAAAAAACGATGCACAAAAAAGACCTACCAGCTAAAATTGCTCGATGGGCATTGATGTTAGAAGACTTTGATTATGAAGTTTGTCATCGACCCGGTAGACAGATGAAACATGTTGATGCTTTAAGTCGTAACCCCATTCTTGTAATTACCTCAAATGATATCACTCAAAAGGTGAAAAATGCCCAAGACCAGGATGAATTTATATCTCAAATTAAATCTATGCTTGAATCTACACCTTCTGATGAATTTTTTGTTAAAAACGGAATTCTTTATAAACTTCATCAGGATGCCGAACTTTTAGTAGTACCACAAATGATGCAGAAAGAAATAGTGCTAAACGCCCATTCACAAGGTCATTTTGCTTCACAAAAAACCGAATTAATTGTTTCTCGTGAATTTTTCATTCCTCAACTTAAGAAATTAGTTCAAGAAATTATTTCGAACTGTATTTCTTGCATTTTGTCCTCGCGAAAATCTGGAAAACAAGAAGGATACCTTCACCCCATTCCAAAAGGTGATGCACCCCTTGAATGTTACCATTGCGACTTTTTAGGACCTTTACCATCGACAAAAAAATGTTATAAGTATCTTTTTACAGTAGTTGATGCCTTTTCCAAATTTGTATGGATCTATCCCGTGAAGTCCACCTCTACGAAAGATGCCTTAGACAAATTATCCTTGCAACAAACTACATTTGGCAACCCTTCCAAAATCATTACTGACAAAGGTAGCGCATTCACATCTTCAGAATTTCAAAGTTACTGCCAGGAACAGTCAATTGAACACATTTCAATAGCAACAGGTGTGCCACGTGGCAACGGTCAGGTTGAGCGTGTTCATGGCACAATTATTCCCGTTTTAACTAAGTTAGCTCTAGATGAACCTGACAAATGGTTTAAATATGTCCCAAGATTGCAACGTATCTTAAATAGTACCACCACACGCAGTACAAAATTCACACCCTTTCAACTTTTAATTGGTGTTAAAATGAAACAACAAGAGGATCTACAGATTAAAAATCTTCTTGACGAGGAACACCACCAAAGAATTCTTGATGACAAAGAAGCGTTACGTATCGAAGCTAAACGAAATATCCTCCGTTTACAGGAAGAAAACATACGACAATATAACAAACGGCGTAAACCGGCTTGTAAATACAAGATCGGTGACAAAGTGGCAATACAACGAACTCAATTTGGAACCGGATTAAAGCTCCGACCAAAGTTCTTCGGACCATATGAGATCACGAACATCAACCCCAACGATCGTTACGAAGTTCGAAAGTTAGGACATCACGATGGTCCAACCATAACATCAACTGCAGCGGACAAAATGAAACAGTGGTGCAGAAACTGAACACCAATACCACTGTGTTGAACACTGCTTGATTTTTTGAAATATTTTTCCTTTTTCTGCTCTTTTTTTTTTTTATCTTTTCAGAATTATTGTTGACAACCCAGCCGCGGACGTCTGGAAAGTCAGAACGGCCGTGTGAGAATGAGTTTGGCAACACAACTGAACTATTACTACAACTTCCACTCCTACTACTGCGGCACGAAGGACTTTAAGCGGATGTGTTGTTCTGCAAGCTCCCGATGTTTAGCTCTTTTGATGCTTCTGTGTTTATTTTTTTAATTTCATACTAAGTGTTAGTCCTGTCTTGTAAACATCGTCTAGTTTAATTAAATGTTCAAAATAATTAAGTCTAATGATTCACTTCTAAAGGAAGGAGTACTAACTCCTTCCTACATATATATATATATATATATATATATATATATATATATATATATATATATATATATATATATATATATATATATATATATATATACAGATGGAGTACAAAATAATACGAACACCTGTGAAAAAGTATGACGTATTTCACACCTGCAGTATAGCCGTGCCACCTGCAACAGAAGTCTGCCACCTAGTGAGCGTGAAGAGGAAGGTATCAGTCTCTCAACAGCAGTCACCTACGTTGCATGCTTCTATCGAACTGTCTGTGATACGTTGAAATGTCAGACCTGTCAGAGTTCCAAAGAGGAATGATAGTTGGAGCGCGTTTAAGTGGAGCAACTGTTACGGAAACAGCAAACCTTTTGGGGTTTGCAAGGAGTACGGTATCAGCCGTTATGACAGCGTACACGAAAGAGGGTATGACGTCGTCTTCAAAGCACAACAGTGGCCGAAATTCCAAGCTTGCTGATAGGGATAGACGGGTCTTGAAGCGCATAGTAGCCCGAAAGAACAAGCAATCGTTATCCGAGATAACATCCGAAATGAACAGTCATCTCCAGGACCCCGTTTCAACAAAAACTGTCTAAAGGGAACTTCATGCTACGAACATTTATGGCAGAGTGGCATTTCGTAAACGCTTGGTGACAGCAACTAATGCTTTCAAACGACGCCAATGGTGCAGAGATCACAAAGGCTGATCCCCACAGCAGTGGCAACAGGTAATATG
Source organism: Dolomedes plantarius (assembly GCA_907164885.2). Classification (NCBI taxonomy): domain Eukaryota; kingdom Metazoa; phylum Arthropoda; class Arachnida; order Araneae; family Dolomedidae; genus Dolomedes; species Dolomedes plantarius. The sequence goes on along the minus strand of OU015491.1, from coordinate 92,355,291 downwards.
GTCAGATGAATCGTCAATCACCCTATTTCAGACGACCGGACGCGTTTATGTCTGGAGAACGCCCAAAGAAGCGTTTCATCCTGAATACCTCTTGCCGACTATGAAGCATGGGGGTGGCTCCATTATGGTATGGGGAGCGATATCTTGGCGCGGTCTTGGGCCACTTGCTATTCTGCATGGAAGGATCAAATCCAATCACTATCTAAGCGTTCTAGGGGATCATGTCCATCCTTTTGTCCAGACTGTATTCCCTGGAGAGAGACCGCTTTTGCAAGACGACAACGCCCCTATCCACACTGCTAGGTGTGTTCAAGAATGGTTCGAAGAGCATGACGATGCAGTTGAACATCTCGCCTGTCCCCCTCAGTCTCCGGACCTGAATATTATGGAACATTTATGGCAATATTTGGAGTCCAAACTTCGTTCCTGATTTCCACCTCCATCCGGACTTTCGGAATTAGAGACCGCTCTGCAGGAGGAATGGCTTAATATTCCTTTAAATATTGTCCATGACCTTTATGCATCTATCCCACGTCGCATTAAATCTGTACTTCAGTCAAAGGGTGGTCCAACCCCCTATTAATAAATATTTTCCATTATTTCACAGGTGTTCGTATTATTTTGTCCACCATCTATATATGTATATACTAGCTGAAAACCCGCACTTCGCTACGGGGTACATTCAAATTAAATACAACGGTCAATGTATGCAATTAATGCCATATATATATATATATATATATATATATATATACAGAGGCTGTTCGCACATTTTTTAGACGATTTTGGTGAGCGGTAATAAAAAATCGTTTGCTTCAAAAGAAATAATTGCAATTGTACTATGTTTTTAAAAGTCAAAATTATCGTCTGCGGCTTGAAAGTTTTGTTTTTATTAAAAATGGCGTTTTTAACAAAGCAGTGGTTCGAAGGCTACATTTATGCTCATTCCGAAGAGAAATATGCATACTCCGTTATCCAAAAACGATGTGAGAGTCATGGTTTTGTGATATCTAAAGCGTCGATAGGTAATATCGTCAACAAGAAAGGAAAAAAAAACGTCAAATTGGAGCCTCAAGTGGGACAAAAATTCCAAACAAGTATCCAAGGAAAAAACGGACATCTTCGACTATTGCAAAGGTACGTTGTTTAATGTTAAAAGAAAATCCCCCTAGTCAAAGGACAGTTGCAAAATCATTAAAATGCTCGGTGTCCACTGTAAACAAAATGATAAACGTTGATTCAAATCTTAAGAAAGCGAAAAAAACGCAATGTGCATCGTCTTCTTCCAAATCATATCGCTGAACGCAGGACACGCTGCAGAATTCTATATGAGAAACACTTATTCAAAGAAAAATGGAAAACAATTGTCACAATAGATGAATCATGGGTGTATTTAAATGATTGCAACAAAAAAAGAGCCATTTATTATCATAAAAGGGGAGAAAAAATTTTAAGTACATGGTGCAAAGAATCGAAAGAAAGTTTTTCTAAGGGATTCATGATTGTTGCTGGTTTTCCTTATAATGGCAAGTTAAAAATAAAGAGAGTGGGAAAAAATGTCAAGATTAACTCCAAATACTATCAGGAACATATTTTATCGCCAATTTTTCTGAATGAAATACCATCGCTTTACCCACAGTGCCATCAATCTGTGAGACTCCATCAGGACAAAGCTAGCAGTCACACATCAAAATCCACTGTAAATTTCCTAAAAGAAATGGAACAAAAAACTGGTATCAAGGCCATACCCTTCACTGATATCCCTACTAAAGCTCCCGATGTATCACCTATGGATTTTTGTGCTTTCGGACTTTTAAAATCTGCATTAAAATCTGCACCAACTTTATGGCCTAATCTGTCACCGTTTAGATTTTAAGGGGGGTGTACCGGATATAGGTGGGAACCTTGTATACTAAGAGCATTTTTATGAAAGCGTCAATCTGTATAATTAGACTGCCCTATCTTCTTTTGTAAACCGCCGATATATCACGGGAAATTACATCTTTGATTTTTTTAGCAATTTATTTCATAGAATTTAAGTTCATTGTATTTATGTATAAGAATTTTTAATGTTATCTTCCCCATGTATTTTAAAATTTCCCAATTGTACCTTTTCCGAAATAAAACTCAAACACATGTGCATGAAAAACGTGTACTTGCGCTATCGTTATCTGCCAATTTAAAACGAACATCTGTGTAGGGAAACCTTGTTACTGGTTGAAGGAAATTTTGAAAAGTCATCTCGCAACACTTCCACTATAAATGACGGCTTTTACGCGGATATTCTCGCAACAGTGAGTAGATATATCTGAGAGATGTCATATATTGCTCAATATCTTGGTATATGGAGCGCTCTTGGAGTCTTATAAGGTGTTTATATTTAAGGCTGCTATGTACTAACCCCATTGGATTCGCTCACCTCAATGTTAACCTATGGAGAAAATTTGTCCACGGATTGCCGACTTGGATTCAAAGATTTTTTTTTTTTTTAAATTGTACTCCGTCATAGAGAAAGAAATTTTATATTTGAAGTACATTTTTCGTTTTTTAAAAAAAATGCAATTAATATTTTAAAATTTAAATTATTCGGGGGGAAATCTGGTATAGTGTGTTTTAAACGTTCATAAATTCCTTCGGTGGAAGAAATTTATAAAATGAATCCTGTAGCGCTTGGCAGAAAAGTTCAGGCTATCTGACAATACCAATTTTATTTGATTATCAGCATTTATATACCTGTAATTAGTTGACAAAAATATAATTTAAATAAAAAATTTGGGGGCAGCGCTTAACCCCCTATAGAGAGAGAGCCATTACAATCCCTCAAAATGTCAATCCTAAGGGGGGTAGAATTCTCGAACTGTCAACTGGACTCCTCCCACCACAAGAGTCTGCTAGAAGAGGAAAAGAGAAATACGATTTTTTTCTTAGTACATAGCAACCTTAACTGGGAGTGTATAGCAATGATTCAACGTGTGGGGATAGTTTTCTAAAACGTTACAAAAGGCTAATACTGAACGTATCTATTCATATCTTTTCCCGCTGACATTTGTAACTACTATGATTCATTATTATGATATCTTCTTTTCTCTTGGCCAAATTCGTCAATACTTGATGCTAATAAATCTACGTAAACCACTCAAACGTTTCAAACATTTGTTTGAAATTTAGAATCAGTCAAGAAAGACGTACATGACATAGTAATTCCAGGGCTTGAGAGATTTCAGACTCTTTAAAAATATAATTGAAGGCATTGTCAGATTTGGAAACTTTTTGCTAACTGATTACTCTTGGTATTGGAGATTTTTTAGACTCAAAATCGTTGGGCAGCTTACTCGAAAAATACGTTTTTCTCTTTAAAACAACCAAAAAACTCAATAATAGAAAAATCGTAAATTTTTTTTCCAGAAGTCTATATTTTTAAAAACAACAATAGAATGCAAATGTTCTTCAAATATTTTTTTTCCAATGTGGCAGACGGTTTCTTGGATATTATCCTTACCGCCATATGACACCACGGTTTTACTGGCCACTTTTCTGGGAGCACCGTCCAGCATTACCCCCTGATGAGCCGGTCCCGTAATTTTGAACCGAGTCAAGTGACGGGACCGGAGCACTTGACCCCGCCCCTCCAGAGGTAAATTTGAGAACTTAGAGGACATTGCAGCCACGACATATTTTACGTGCCCCGGCCACCATTAGTGAACACGGCGGTGGATTTGTCAGCGACCAGCATCGAACCAGAGACGTTCAGATCACTGGCTCGCTGTCTTCTGGGCCACCGCGCCTTGTTTTTCAAATCTTGATTTATATAATCGCTACAGTCTTACACATGACGATCACTGTTTAAGCAGAGGAACGTGACGAATAGGCTCTGCACACGAGCGATCCGGTGCCGGTGTGAATTCGCATCGGTGCCGCAGGCTTCAATTCACACGAGAGGCGATCCCGTTGCGGTTTTGGCTGTGCTATGAAATTCACTTGACAGACAGGTGGTGTACACGAGCGAACAATTAGAGAATGCGAGCTGTAACATTGAGGACACGAGAGTTGGAAGCGTACTCAAAAAGAGTTGTGTTTTCGTACTTTGTTTATAAGTATTTAAAATACAGAAAAAGAAATTATTGGGTCCACCCACTGGTGAGTTCGAGGTTGTTAAAAGGGACATTTTCCTGATTATATGAAGACTTGTGTCATGACGAAGCAAAGTTTTTTAATTACTTCCGAATGAGCAAACACTCTTTTGAAGAAATGGTTCATTATACTTCAACTACAAACACTATTTTTCTGTGGTGTTATTAGCAATTGCTGATTCCCAATATAACTTTTTGTATGTAGATATTGGCTCCTATGGCAAAGATTCGGATAGTTTAATTTTCCAAAATAGCTCTTTCAATAAAAAATTAGAAAGCGGAGGCGTGAAAATACTAACAGGTAAACCCCTGCCTGGGATGGATCACCCAGTCCTGCCCTACGTGTTTGTTGGAGATGAAGCTATTTCCTTGTCAAGAAATGTTTTGAAACCGTACAGCGGTAAATTTTTGCCCCCCCCCCCCCCAAAAAAAAAAAAATAATAATAATAATAAAAATTAACTACCGACTATCTCGAGCTCGAAGATATGTCGAATGTTCGTTTGGAATTTTGAGCAACAAATGGCAAATACTACATAGGCCTCTAAACGTGAAACCTGATTTTGCTATAAGCATCATCAAAACGTGTTGTGCCCTTTATAATTATGTTCTCAAAAGAGATTGATATAAATTTGAAGATACATTATGTATCGAAGGATTTTATGACAGCGGCCAAAATCAAGGATCCCATCAAAATCAAGGAGGGATCAATTTAAATCAGATCAGAAATACATGGGCGGACTATTTCATTAGTGATGTCGGAAAACTGCCATGGCAAAATGACTGCATTTAACAATAAATGCGAATGGAAAATGCGATATTTAAAAATAACAATAAATATTTAAAAATTTAATAAATGGAAATTAATAAAAGTTTAATAAATCAAAAAATATGTTTAATTTTTACTTTCTAGCATATTGTTTAGATTTGTGTTTAATTTTTAATTAAGTTATATACTGCTATGCTCTGCTGTTTTTATCTAATTACATTTGAGAAAACATCAAAAATTAATACGAGACTGAAATATGACTAATGTAAATTTATCTGAAATATTGTAAACATGATCGTCGTGATCCGTTAAATAAATGTCACCTGGCACCTCCAGGCATGCGTTCCTTTTTGTCAGCCTGACACCCCGGGCCTTGAATTGTCTCTTTGTAGTCTTTTCCTAAAAATTGACCCCTTTTTCCACTTAGGGAAGTGGCCCACCATTATGTATTTAACGGTCTGCTAGATTCCTTTAACAAAAAGTCACATCTGTACTGAATTTTCCAAAGGTAGGATTGAGTCTGTTTTCAGACTACATCTCCGATTCAAAAAATTAGAATAATGAAAGAAAATATGGTCAAGGGAATTGCAAATCTAATTTATCAAATAAATAATCAATGATATCAAATATAAATTATCATAATACAAATCTGCATATTTTGTAGATTATAAAAATATGAACATATTACAATGAAATAGAAAATATATTTAAAACAGCAAGTGAAAAAAAATTCAAAATATTAGAATACTTCATAACATGGTTCAAAAATTTAGAATAATGTAAATATATTGTACACAATTTAATACTATACTGTAAATATATTAAATTGCGTATTTAATTTGTGTAATTAATTTGCGTACAATTTAATATATTTAATATATTGTAAATATATTGTACTTTTCATATTTAATATCCCACAATTCACTAAACTTTTTAACTTCCTCTATTAAAAGTTCTGTGTCTACACTTTCAGCCATTTTGTTTGTGCGGCAAAATGTCGTCCGTGTGAATTGCGCAGTTGAAATGAAGGTACTACTAAGCCGTTGTCGTTCATGCGATAAAGCAGTACTCGGGGTAAAAAAAACCGGTCGTTGCGAAGCCGCAGCGACGCCTACGTCCGTGTGAGTCTGTTAGTTCAACTCTCGCAACTGCGGTGCCGCACCGGCGCCGCATCGCTCGTGTGCACCGAGCCATAGTAACACGAGATTAATCAGTCTAAGAAACTAGCTGTATTCGACTAGTCTCTGTGTCTCATTAATCTCATTTTACTTCTTATGAACTAAATTTTTTGAACTTATATATACAAGAACTAAATTTCTAAAATTTGGTTCTTGTAAATTTAACACTTTGTTACGGCAAAAATATTAATAAAAAAAGAAAAATCTTTAAAAGAAAACTGCTTATTTCGTACAAGTGTTATTTTACAGCATGTACTTTAATCTCTTTTACAGGTTTCCTATGAGTATGTGGATTTACGAATCTAATATTAAGAAATCATATTAGAGCTGTAGAACGTAAACGGGAACTGAGGTTTTACCTTTTAATCTATAATACATAAAACAGTTCCGTAACTGACTCACTCACTGACTGACATACAACGCACAGACCAAACCGCTGGATCTAAAGGGCTGAAATTTTGCATGGCGATTTTTCTTATGGTGTAGGGGTGCACTGAGGAAGATTTTTGAAAAATTCTTCTTAGATTTTTTTAAATTAAATTTTTAAGCTATTTTTGTAACTTTTTTTAAGTTTGCATTTAAAATAATAATTTGAGGGTTATAAAATTTATATCATGAGAAAGATCATAAAAATTCCTTTAAAATGAGATCTTTTTCGAATCTTTACCTCCATTTTCTGAATTTTGGTGAATTTTTAAAGATTCATTTTTAGAATTTAATTTATTAAATGTTGATCACGTGATTTCTTTTTCTGATACTTTAAATAAATTTATCGTCACGTGCAAAACAATTAAATAGACAAAAAAAATTTTTTTTCTTTCTAATGCAGCAGACGAATGGATATTATCAAAAAATAAATAAATATCCCTTACGATTTTTTTATAAATATATATATATTTATTTTACATCAATTGTATACATTGATCGTCGCATTTATTATGAATATATATATTTATTTTTTGGCATTAATTGCCGTTGTATTTAATTTGAATACATTGACCGTTGTATTTAATTTGAATGTACTCCGTAGCGAAGCGCGGGTTTTCAGCTTGTATTTTTATAAATGAAGGGTGTAATTTTACTGTAAAATACACAGTTCGACACTAAATATCGAAAAACATAGTGAATAGAATTCCATTTATGCCCAAATAATTAGGATTATGTTGTTGTTGTTTCCAATGCCCCCTGGTCGGTAGTATTCCATACCAGGTCCATATAGGCCAGCGGACTGAGGGTCGCGGCTCCGGTTTATAACTGCTCCAGAAGGGCCGGGTTCGATTTAGCCAGGTTCCACCACAATTTCGACCGAGCAACCCCAGGGACGACATCTGGGGGAATCGTACCCCCTTCCACCCTCTCCAACCTCTCAGAGGCACTTTCCGGTTTATAAATTTAACGTGTCCATATCCGGCTTAGACGCGAAGGCATTTAATGGCGCTTGTCGGGATTCTATCCGAGCACCCTCAAAGCCGAAAGGCGACGCGCAACCACTAGGCTACCCCGGGTCCAAATTATTATACAAGGTATATATGCTCTATGAAAGCTATATATATGAGCTTCGTGTTATCTTTGATCGGATTATTCGAGGATCTCGAAAGCGGAAAATTTTAAATAAAAATGCATATGCAATTTAAAATAAATTATATGCTTTTATATCTTTTAATTAAAACCTGCGTCAGCTTTCAGTTTTTTTTTCACCTTAAAAATCTTATACTGTTGAGTTTCCCATTCCAGTTGACATTTTCTTTCTGATAGCTGCATCGTACTAATCCCCCCCCCCCCTCCCCACAGTCTTTTATTTTTTGTAATTGGGGGGGGGGTTGATTGCATGGATAACTAGATGTTTTACTTGTATCTTTATTAAACCAAGTAAATTTTGTTCCCGTGAAAGGGAATCACTAAACTATGCAGTTGGAAACACGTGACAAACAGGGATGGCTTTTAACGCAATAGCAATACATCGCAGAACCTTATTGCAAAATTGCTTTAATAAAAGGATATTCTTTAAATCTTGAAACTTTTCCCTAAATCGAAAGTTTATCTATATGAATTTCTCTGTATTTTAATGGGAATAAGATTTAAACATTCTTAGGTCGCACATATCGCAGTATATTAAAATCACTTTTTATCCTAAATATTTCAAATTTTACCACAAACTTTCCCTTTTGTTCCTTCGCTTTTATTTATTCATTTTTTTTTTGTTTATTGCTGTTGTCTGTATGCGAGCATGTTCGTTGTCTAAACAATAAATAAATAAATGTAAGCAATAAGGTTCAAACTATTTTGATACTATAGTACAGTGGTACCTCGATACTCGTGTTAATTGGTTCAGGATAGTTTAGTTGGTTTGGAGCCGTTCCAAACAGATACAAACATTCATGCCAACAATGGGACACGAACCCACAGGATCTGAATCGAATGTCAGCGCCCTAGCCATTCGGCCATCCCCTGGCTAATTGGTTCAGGAACGCCCGACGAGTACCGAACGAATTTTTCCCATAAGGATTAATTCAAACTGAATTAATTCATTACTGAAAACTAGAATTGTCACATTTTATTGTGCAGTTTATATATTGATGGAGTTTTTTTTATACATACAAAATCTCTAAACTAGACGAGGAGAGGGTTTATTGTCTGGAAAGGAAGTTTCCTTCCAGTAAAGCATCAGGCGCTTGCGCAGGGATTCTTTCTCTTTTCTATCTCTTAACACCCCCGATCCCTGATGTAGACTCAGATTTAGGGAGTTTACAAACCTACTAAGAGAATCTTGCTTCGGCCTATTTTTCAAAATGTGTCTGAAGTGAGACATTGCTTGATCATTAAACGATTCCAAATTTCGGCTTGCTAGAACTTTCTCAGGGTGATACTTTTGAACAAAATTTTGTAATTCAACCTATTTCGACCTGGAGTGCAACGTAGATCTACCTCTTCATGGTGCACTCTGGGCAACGGCTAGTACGACAAAATGATCTAAAAAAATGGCAGTCAGTCTGGCTCTCAATGTGAGTTACTTAGGATTCCAGGGCCCGATTTAGAAAATTCTTGACGATAGGCACAAATCGGGATGGGGGCCCCCTTACACTGATGTGGGCGTAAATTTCCAAAATTAACACACAAAAAAATAATCATGAATCATTGTGAAAGTACTATTTTAGCAAGAATTGGCTATTTGAAGCGTAGAAGCCTAGAACATTATCAAATAACAAAAATCAATAAAACATATTAACTTCATCATCAAACACCAATACAATGCAACCAGAAAACTTTATTAATCCCTTATATACATTATAACATACATATGATGAACTATACATATAACTGCACATATGATGAACCAATCAATCAAATTTGAAAGGATATATAAAAAAAATTGCTTTAAAAAAGGTAAAATTAAAAAAAATTGAATTGGGAATATTTTTTTTTTCCATTTAAAAATATAAATTTTTGGGGGGCCCTCAACATTTGGTGGCCTCTAGGCCCGGGCCTACCGGGCCGAATGGAAAATCAGGGCCTGTAGGATTCTGCAGTGGAACGCAGGTGGCTTGTCCCAAAATAAAAGAGAGGAACTATTACTTACCATTAAGTTCCTGAGTGGCCTAGAGATAAATCTGTGCCAATGCTACGGCTTTTTTCTGGCCATGTTTGCCTTCGCAAGCACCAGACTGGGTATGAAAAGGATGAGATTGAGTGATTAGCATTCTTTCAGTTACGATGGCAATTAAATTACAAGAACGTGCGTTAGTCGTAAAACTCTTTCATCAAAATCAGGGAGATGCTGTTGCAGTTATTCGCGAACTTCGACGTCAAAAGAAATTGCGTCGGAGATCGGTGTTTAAGCATGTGACGACAATTAGACGTACCGTATAGCTAAGTGCAGAAGATCGTGAGAAATATAGTGAATTTTTTTCCGTATAAGATCAGCCACAACCAGCAACTACTTCTTACCGACAATGACCGTCGCTTATCTTTTGCCCTGACATTTCTTGCCCAAATGGAAGTCGATGACTCCTGGCCGTGGAACATTCTCTGGAGTGACGAGGCTCATTTTTATCTGAACGGAACAGGGAACATCCAGAATTGTCGAATTCGGTCCTTGGAAAATCCCCGTGCCTTCTACACAATTCCGCAACACTCGCCTAAAGTTACCGTCTGGTGGGGATTCACTTCCCAATTTATCCTTGGACCATTCTTTTTCGAACAACTTAAAGATAATTGCCCTGTCGCATGTTCGCAACAGCCCTCAAATATCGTGACATGCTCAGCAGTTTCGCTTTACCTCAACTCTAGCAGCGACAATGCCACGAGTCTATTACTTTTATGCAGGATGGTGCCCCTCCTCATAATGGACTCGGAGGTTTTTGCGGAGTGTTTGCATAATATGTGCGGAGGTTTTTGCGACATTTTACGGATGACAGGGGTGATTAGTCGATCGTTTCCTATTCCTTGGCCGGCTCGTTCTCCAGATTTCATTTTGTGTGATTTTTGGTTATGTTGCCATTTAAAGAACGTTGTTTATAGGGGGAATGTTACAACTCTGACTGGCCTGAAGGACCGCATAACATTGTATTTTCGACAGATTACTGGCGACCAGTTGCGGTCCGCCGTTGAACACGCTGTTCATCGCCTGCACATTTTACATACTAATGAGGGAGCCCGCATTGAAAAATTTTCTTTACATCGCTAGACAGTGTGTAACAAATAAATTATGCTTGAATTGGAATTTGTAGCTTGTTTAAATTATTTCCATATAATGCGCCCCCTAGCGGACATTTTTGAACTTTTTTTAAAAATCTTTTAGCGCATCCTTTGAATTGTCTATCTGCAAAATTTCAGTTCAATCCGCCTTTCAGTAACAGCTACAGAGGGCTCTGAATAGGTCAAGTTTAATTATGATCACTTGGTATTTTCCCATTTTTATAGATATGTAGTTATGGGAAATACGACTACGTCACCTATTTTGGTGTTTTTGTTATTTACTGACGCCTTGCCACTTTTTCTGGTCACCGGAGAGACCAATAACTTGCTGGTGTCAGGTGCTTTTTAAATCACTCTATATTTTTAAAAAGCAAAAAATAAGTTACAGGCAAATTAAATTTATTCTTACGAGGTCAACAACAATAAATTTTAAACATTTGCTTTGAGTAATTTCTTAGAAACAAATTCCTCTAAAATGTCTGCAATGGTAGTTTTTTTTAGAATATCATTTTCAATTGCCATAACAGCAAGTCTGTCGAGTCTCTCCTGTGCCATCGTCGATCTGTATGCATTCTCCTGGTGTTTCATCTTAGAGAAACTCCTTTCTCCAGTATCCTCAAGCACATGTAAATCCGCACAGCTGTTCCAATATTAAGGAGTGGAGAAATTAATCTATTGTTTGCTACAAGGATGTAGATCTCAGAAGCCTTTAAAGATTCATGTTGTTGTCTAAATACATTTTTGGCTTTTCCACTACCTTCTCGAGGCCCACCGAACAGCCCAGGCCCCTAGGCTGCAGCCCCTAAAGCCCATTTCTTAATCCGGCCCTAAGTGTACTACATGGCATATGAATAATTACTCTTTTCTTCGCTTCTTGCATTATGTCCATCCAGCTTCGTGTCGGCCAAAAGTTGAGTGGGAGCTTTAAGAAATATCAGAATTGATGATTCTTGATCTGAACAAACTCGTTGGTCCACTCTTAACAGAATCAGAACGAGAGTGATATTACCTGACTCAAATGACTTTAAAATCAGGCGTGGCCCCGGCTGAGCGTTTAAGAAATAAATAATTAAAAAGATTTAGCTCAAAAGTAAAACAACGAAAGGAAATTCAGACTTGAAAACAAAGATTTTTGATGTTTTTTTAGGGTGGTGGCTTTTTAAAGAGATTTTGCTTGTTGAATCAAGTAATTCTCTCCCGTCCTGATTTTGTTTTTTTTAAGAGGAGAAAATATAGATGGTTAAAAAAAAGAAAGAAAAAGGAAAAAAAATAGGGTACACTAAGTTAGGCTCTATTATGTAAACAACTCTGCCGTAATGCACATAAACGCGTAGAGTAAATGATATGTGCGGCATTCTCTCATCTCGCCCGTTCTCACTAATTTAATTATATATTCTTAGAAGGTTAGAATCCGATAGACTTAATTATTTTTGTCTCAGATGCAGCACTTAACCGGCCACCGCTCTACCTCATAACAAATACCGCTTTAAACTCAAACGTGATTGACCTTCAGTGAGTCACCTAACATTTTCTTATCGCTGGATCTGACTCAATGTAGTTAACCGACGGATATCACGTCTCCGGAGGAGAAAAAGCGAGATCGGAGTGGCACTGCGGCCATGTGTGAAGCGGCGCATTTGAAAGCCAGTCTAGTTGCGGCGGAAATCGAAAAACGGGTCTTACCCCCCACTCTCCAGGGTGATTCTCTTTTTACCTGGACGATAGATTACCGCAGTTTCCGGTGTGCGCCGGGGAGGGGCGACATCGGACGTGATGGAACAATGAGAGATGACAGTTTTGAATTCCGTTCGATGCCCGCTCGTCTCCCAAGGTGGAGAAGTTTTCGCGTAAAGGAAGAGTTGTTACAGCGTGAGCAGTAGAGAAATAAAGAGAGGATCGTTATCTAAGGTCAAATCATTTCGACTCTTAAATGAAATGAGAAATTTTTCAGCTCTCTGTCGTTCACTGCCCTCAGAGTTCCCGAGGATGTTCTCATTAAATTTTCAAAAAACATTTCAGGTTAAGCGAAAGAAAAAGTGTTTGCCTAATAGAGACATAAAATACTACAGAGCAGGACTCATTTTTCTCCCCCTTAAAAGGAGTAATAGCCCAGTCGAAATAGGTTTTATGGCTAAATAAAAATATGAACGTTTTGAAAATTGGTGGAGATGTTTGTTTGGACATACTGTTGACATACTAAAAGTTCCCACTGATCAGACTTGAACTTTCGCCGCCATCTGGAAAATGTGTACACATTTGGGTTTTTTTTGCAAGTAACTTGCGAAATATTGATTTTATGTAAAAAAAATTGAATACAAAATTGAAGCGCACTAAATTGTGAACAAAAACGTCATTTACAATTTTTTTATAAGTTCAACACGAAGAAAGATAATTGACTTTGAAAAGAGCGAACCATCACAAATGTGGGACGCGGATGCGCGGGTCCTCCCCATCGCGATGGGAGGATGACCCGCGCATGTGAGCCAAAGTCTTGTATACTCACGTTTGTCAAACCTCTGCATATCAAGCTCGAGAGAAAGTTGCAACAAATCCAATCCGTTGTTATCAGGTGTATTGTGAGGATTGGTGGATTCTATCTTTTTTATGTCATACTTAGGCTGCATTGGGTACATAATGGCTGGAGGTGGTTAAAATAATTGATGTACGTAACTACGTCAGTAGAAAAAATGTTGCCGGGCCATGCATACGCTAGAAAATCCCAGCTCATTTATTTACTCAAACATCTTTAGCAAAAATAATTTTTGACGCCATGGACATACCTGATTTCAAAAGCAATAATCTCCATGAGTTGTTTAGAGATTTTGAAGGCATTTTGTGTTTTTTGCAAATAATTTGGGAAATATTAACCTCATGTAAAAAAAAAGTTTAATGCAAAAATAAAAGAAAATTAAATTGTGTACAAAAATATTAAATACATTTTGTCGCAACCCTAACACGTTCCAAAATATTGACTATTAAATGCGCGTTGATTAAGGATGTAGCGTCCAAGTCTCGTTGAAGGCGTTCCTTTGAATTTCTCCACTCCCTCATTGCGACATTTTTTAAACACAAGAAAATGACTTTAATGTGTTTTGGTATGTAGATAATTGATCATTATTAATTTTAAAAACGAATTTAATAAACTTGGATGCATTCACTACCGTATTTTCATTGTGTATAATTTTTAAGCTTACCTACTTTATGGTTGACGTGCTTTTTTTGGTACGGGATTGCTCGCGTCGTCAGTCTTGAAAAGATCGTCTATTGGTCAGTTAGCATCACCTCAATCATCAATTCCTTTTATTGGATCGTCATGATCTACAGGGCAACAACTTCAATGGGGTATGTCGTTGTGACATACCCTTTGCAGTTTATTGCAGGCTGTTGTGCAGTTGATGCCTGCTTTCCGACACACACTATTTCTCCCCAGTCAGTCTTACATTTGCAAAACACTATGCTTAAAAGTGAATCGGGAGCCACTGCCTCCATAGTTGTGATGGGACTGAGGGTTTTCTCTTGACATTTCCAGCCCCACACTTCAGGATTCAACTCATTCCCAAACCACTTCTGCACTTGGTGATACAACCGAAAGGAATGTAGGCTGGCTTCCTCTTCATTTGAGGGAAGAGACGAATATATGGTTTTATTTTGGTGCCAAATTTTGCGAAGCATTTGTACCTAAACTTATTTAGGGACTGTTCACTGGAATGGTGCTCCATACCAGATCAGAAAAAAAGCATTCTCCTGCTTGAGCAACATCATTGTGCGATGTGTTGCATCTATTAACTACCGTCACGTCGTGTTCCATATATTTACTTTGGAATATTTTACACAAAGTATCTTTCCTTTGTTGAATGCTGCAGAAGTAGTATCGCACCCACTGAACGCATGGAGAAAAGGATACTTTGGTATGTCCTGATAATCTATATATATAAAACACGTAGGTATGCGGCACAAAAATCGACGATATTTCTACACTCCGAATGGCAACGGTTGCAACTACCAGACTGTAAACATTAGCGGCCGTCCACAATTTACAACCGCGTGTCAACATGGATTTTACGCACTGAAATCAGGAAAGCTAGAAAGCATGCTGCACGATCAAGGGGAAAATTGGGAACAGTCTCAAGAAAGAAAGCGAAGAAGAAATAATTTATTAAGAGAGAGGCGTGAAAGCGAGAGCATAAATGATCGCGAGGTGAGGCTTAACTGTCACCGTCACAGCAATCGAGAGCCAGTAATAGTTAATTTTGTACACTTTTTTCAGTACTTGCTGAATTATTACTCCATTTTATAAGTGAAGAAATTTTTCCTAACAATTTATTATTTGATATGATTAAGTGTAGATATCTGAATTGTGATCAATAGTAAATACAGAGAGTGGTGTAATCCACATTACATTTTAGTACTTGCCAAATTTTTACTCCATTTTTTTAAGTGAAAATATTTTTCCCCAACAATTTCTTATCTGATTCAATGTTAAAGTGTAGATATCTTAATTTTGAAAAATAGTACATACAGAGAGGGATATAATTTTTAAAATAATTGGCATTGGGTTTCTCAGTCTTATCTTTAACTGTGTTCTGAAGTATTGAAATTCGCATTTTTTAATCATGATGTTTTAGAATCAGCCTTATAGAGAATACCCCTTAACAACGTATATTTATGATGAAAGGTAATGGTAACATTCCTTTACATATGTACTTTCAGCTGAGTTGTTTTGCAAAAGAAAATATAAAGCGATCATGCTGGTCGCACAGCGGCTAGTTGTATTTTATTTGATGAATATATTTTTTTCTTTGCTTCCCCTTTGCGTGGTTTGACAAGGGAAATGTCCTTTTTCTGTAGGAGTGAGAGCTGTTAATAGAACCAGGTGGTCAACATCTTCACCGATTATTACAACGATGTTGTTACCAGAACATGCTTCATTAATTGCAGTATTTACAATGAGAATGTCGGCGGCGTCATTACTTTGTCAGAATCGAATCCCATTGTTTTCCAGCTCATCTGATCGAAGGCTTATCAATTCGCTCTTGTTGTTTTCATTTGAAAGGAACTATTATTGTTGAACAGTAACTCGCATGTTTCCATCAAATTTATGTCTACAGACTTTTTTACTATAGACCGTATATTTTGTTCAATTTTTTTTTTTTGTAGTGTTAGTGGTGTTGTATTAGCCATTCAAAGCGACTATACAGCTGGAACCATAATGCTTTTTTATATAGTTAACTTAATTTATGCAAACTGCCGAAAAAGTTAATTGTGTTCCTCATTTGACACAGTGTAGGAGAAAACCACTGTCCACAATGTTGATGCAGTTCAGGAGGTTAAGGTCTTAGTTTGGAACTTCAAAAATGTCGTACATGGCCCAATGTCGTTGTCTCTCGCATACCAGCTTCATTAAATACAGTAGAGCCAACGGAAAAGAAGCTAACTCATATTCTAAATAAAATGCTAGGTCTCGTCGTTTTGTTTAGCAATCAGGTATCCTCTGGAAAAGCAACAACGGGTTTAATACTATATTGAAACGTTTACTTTCACCTTACAATTGACGGTGATCAAGCTTTCATTAGGTTTACCATTTCAAAGTACCGAACCCAGAGGTCTGCATTGGGGCCATTTTCTCTTTCAACTGCTTCAAAGTCATCCTCATTTTAATCTCATATACGATGGCTCGTATATAAGTATGTCCGCTTATGGTTTCTAGCGATAGTAGTTCAGTAGCAAAATCTCTAAACAACTCATTGAGATTATTGCTTTTGAAATCAGATATGTCCATGGCGTCAAAAATATTTTTGCTAAAGATGTTTGGGTAATAAATGAGCTAGGATTTTTCTAGCGTATGCATGGCCCGGCAACATTTTTTTCTACTGACGTAGTTACGTACATCAATTATTTTAACCCACCTCCAGCCATTATGTACCCAATGCAGCCTAAGTATGACATAAAAAGATAGAATCCACCAATCCTCACAATACAACCTGATAACAATGGATTGGATGTTGCTGCAACTTTCTCTCGAGCTTTGATATGCAGAGGTTTGACGAAATGTGAGTATGCAAGACTTTTGGTGTACGTGCACGGTCCCCATCGCGATGGGGATGACCCGCGCATCCGCGTCCCAGGTGTGATGGTTCGCTCCTTCAAAGTCAATTATCTTTGATCATGTTCGATTTATAAAGAAAAATATAAATAAGTTTTCGTTCGCAATTTCAGGTTCTTCAATTTTTGTTACTCAAATTTTTACACTAAATCAATATTTCTCAAGTGACTAGCAAAAAACAAAAATGTGTACACATTTCCTAGATGGCGGCGAAAGCTCAAGTCTGATCGGTTGGGACTTTTAGTTTATTCATTAGCATGCCTAAGTAAACATCTCCACCTATTTTCAAAACTTTCATATTTTTTTTAGGCCATTCTTCAAAATCGGGTCTATTTGGACTGGGGTATAATAGTAATAGTAATAATAATTCATTTCAAGTGCGGGGCGTTTGACTGATGAGTCATTAGCCAATGACTAATATGTTAAATGCCATGTATTAATAGCAATAATAATGATAAGGGATACGTAATTTTCGTATTTACGAAATAGATGCGAATAAATGCGGAATTTCCTATATGAGAGAACAAATGTGAAAAATATTTTTTTGCTACTTTTCGACGAAACTCGGTGATAAAGGGCTTTTTAAGCGAAATTAGGTAATAATAGCAATAATTTATTAGCATATTTGCTTAAAGGCCTGTAAATGAGACTCGCACGCTCGAAATTGCTTATTACTTATTGCTAAAGACTTAAGGAAACGCATGTGGAGACTACTACAATGTTAGCTTTTAACTAAAAATTTTGATACTTACCTAACCAAGTAAGTAAAATTGGGATTTTTTAAAAATAAATGCGATACTATGTAGTGTGTGTGTGTGTGTGGTGTGTGTGTTTGTATGCTGCATAATGCGAAATTTTATATATTGAAATTTTGTTTTTTGCGAAATTTCGATATTTTTAATACGAAATTTACGCACCTCTAATAATGATTCATTACAAATACAGGGCATTTGACCTATTATTCATTAGCCGCCAAGCTAATTTTTAATGCAAGCAATAATAATTAAATATTAATAAATAGTAATAATAATTATTATTAAAATATTTGTAATTCATTAAACCAAATATTTTTCTAAAGTTATAAATAATCTGAATATCCCAGCATGAGACTCAAACACGAGATCTTCTGTTGGTCCGTTCATCCGTTACATCACCAGATGTTGCCACACGCTGAATCTCACCTTTTCCTTCACCTGATAGCAGAGATACGGAGTAGGCAGATCACAAGTCGAGATATGACTTCATTTTCAGAAGATAAAATTTATCTCCGGTAGGATGACTAACCGTACGGTCATTCCGGAATACTTAACTTCATTAACATCCCCCTGTAACCTACCTCATTTCAGAGTTTCATTTACAAATATCTCATTTTTATAACAACTGAATACTCCAAGCAGAAGGCCGACACTGGAAAGCATTAAACCAATTACCATCACATTTCTTTTATTCATTAGAGGATCTCCTCCGGCCGGTTACTCTTCTTTAAACAGTTGAAAGGCTCGCTGAGCTCATTTATTACCATGGATCAGTCAATTCTCATTGATATTATTTTATTATTTTTAATTTATATGCAGATAATGTATAATTTATACCGGTAATTAGGATTATTATTATCATACCATAACTATTGCTCCGGACCGACGGTTACAATTCCGTTTTAAATATATAGTACTCTCGCAATACCCCATTCAACCCGTAAGATATGAAGGATGAAGACAGAATAAAATTGAACTAGTTGGTACCCGTCAAAACATGACGGCTAGATAGTAAATAAATGCACTAATACACAAATTATACTCAACACATCATTGCCAAATGTTGAAAATCATAATAATGCGCAGATACAAATTAATGTGTTTAAGCGGCATCGTGCTTAGTGAGTATCTAAAGCCAGATTTAAAAATGCCACTGAGCATGCGCAGAAAGCAATTTATTTTTTTAATTGTAAATTATCGCTAGTTAAGCAGCGCGAATAAACGATTTCCATAGGGTTTAATCTTATATTTCACAAACATAATTATCATAAAAATAAAAATGGCAGAGAGAAATCTAGAGAGACTCCTCTGAAGAAACTTATTATCATTAAAACATGTCTCTGAGCATGCGCAGAAACCGGCAAGTTTCTAAAGCCAGATTTAAACATGCGACAAAGCATGCGGAGAAATCAGTTTTAATTGTAAATTATCGCTCATTAATAGAAATTGCGGTTACAAAAAACCAAATTTGACAAATCTACAGATTACAATCTTTTCGTTTAAGACCAAAATAAGTAAATTGATGCAGTAGTTTCTCTCACGGACTGCCCGAAAAGTCGGCTTAACAACTTAATATATAGATGTCTCCAGCTGATGAAAACAATCGATCGACAAAAATACCACTCCAAATGTGAATTTGGTTCCACTAATAGTAGATTATAATTAGGGATACGTAATTTTCGTATTTTCGAGATAGATGCGAATAAATGTAAAGTTTGCCGATATGAGGGAATAAATGAGAAAATTATTTTTTTACTACTTTTCAGCGAAAACGCGGTGATAAACGTCTTTTTAAGCAAAATTAGGTAATAATAGTAATAATTTATTAACTTAATTGCTTAACTAAAACCATCCACTGTCTTTAACTGAGAAATTTCACTCTCCTTCGGATTTGCTCTAAATTTCCCCCGGACTCATTCCGTGTGATGTTATACAGATTTTAATAGTAACGAAATGCTGCTGCCTTAACTTTGCAAAGGCAGCTATACAAAGGCTCTATAGTCCTGTAACAGAGTAGATGCTGAGAGATATTTTAGTATGTACAACATAGTAATTGATGACAGAAGGCAAAGACTTAAGGAGCAGAATGTGGAGACTACTATAATGTTAGCTTTTAACTAAGAATTTTGATACTTACGTATTCAAGTAAGTAAAATTGTAATTTTTTTAAGGCGACCAATGGACCATGAAAAACTTTTTATTTATTTATTAACCAATTGCTATGAAATTTTGTATACTTATACAGTGTTGTTTAGACATGGAAATTCTAAATTTAAAAAAATATCAGAATGTCATTAATTAAGATATTAATTCAAATCAGTTTGTTAATTACTCTATTTAAAAATGCTCCACGCACATTTATTTTTTGTCTCAGATATCTAATTTTCATTCTTAAGCTAGCTTTATATAGTTATAATAAAAGTTAGCAGCAATATTTGATTTACAGTCATATTTATAAAAACTAGAAAAAAAATCGATAAAAATAGGTCATTTTATGCAAATTTAATCCAAAAAAAATTTTTTATTGTAAAAATTTTAAGTTGTTTTAAAATAGTACAGTGATTTCCGCTTATAAGAATCACGTTTGTATTACTGTTTTTGATTCCTATAAGCGGTTGATTCTTATAACCGAAATTTAGGTTTTGGACAGGAACACACACATCTATATACATATATTAGATAATTTACCATAAAATACTCTTTAATTTACATTAACTATCTTTTATTAAAATATTTTTTATAGTTTTTAAAATAAAACTTAATTTTTAGACCTATAAGTAGATACACATGATTATAGTAAGAGAAGAAAAAAATACAATATTTGTTACAAGTTACAACATACCTGCTTAACAGTTTTAACATTTCAACTACAGGAAGGGAGCAAGAAAAAGTTTTCTACGGTAGTTTGACGTAATGAAGTTTTCAGAAGGCTGTTTATACCTCTTTCAATACTTATAGTCTCAGACGAAGATTTACTCGGACGGGTAAAGTTTGCCCCGGGTCAAGCTAATAGGACAGTGTTGTGGTAAAGCGTTTAAGGGGAAACTATTATGTTATGTCTAATAAAGAAAGGGGTGAATTTACGACTATATTCCACCCCATCTTATCAATCTTTCTTTAAAAAAAAGAAAGAACTTCGTGCCTTTTGAGGGTTTAAGTAGCTTTTTTGGAAAAATGAAAGGAAAGCGAAGAGTGTAAACTGATTCTTAAAACCGGTGGATTGATTCTTTAAAGCGAAAATTTTAACATGGAAATAATTCATTTGTTTTTGTTTTCGCGATATTGATTCTTATAAACGGTTGATTCTTATAACCAGTGATCACTATAAGCGGTGGTCACTGTATAATGAATTGATTACTAAGTTATATTCTAACATATATAAATAATCATTTTATGAAATTTTATGAAAATTCAAGAAAAATTATGACGCATGGAACATTTTGAACTTATCGAAACGACATGAAACTTGTTTTGAGGAAAATGGCATTTAAAGTCTTAATTGACTAACATTTCCATTGTTTACGTTTAAAAAAATACTTCTAACTTAGTTAATAATGATCGGATCAACATACTTTTTTAAATTAAAGCTGATGAGTTATAGAATCCTTTTCTGAAAAAAAAAAATAGTTTTTGGTGACATATTTTTGTCAATCTGAAGGTCCATTGTCGCCTTAATAAATGCGAAATTTTTGAATTTATATATTTTTTGCGAATAAATGCGAAATTTTATGTATTGTTAAACATTTTTGCGAAATCTTGATACTTTTTTATGCGAAATTTACGTACCCCTAATTATAATGCAACAAGAAACAAACACGGACTGGCAATCAAATGCCCCTGAGCGAAAAAAGACGCATTTGTAAATTCTATCCTACGTGGATATTTCTTTTTTCTCTGGGGGCTTCTGATTGAAAATTGAGGTGGCACTAGGGAATGGTTTGGGTTCACTTATACGGAGCCCCCAATTGAAAGGAACTAATTCTTCTCGCGGATTACGTGCGAATGTCTTCATTGACAAGTTTCCCGCATTGGTAAACAGCAAACAACAGTGACGCATTTTTCACTGTCTCATAGCAATTTTATATTTTGTGTCACAGTTCATAGGATCCCCCATCACTTCCCGGAAGTGATTGATGAAAATTTATTAGCTCAATGTGCATAAATTTAAAGCAACTGACATAAAAACACAGCAATTTTACTATTATAGTTGCACCGTCATCAAACACTGAAGAATGCAACAGGATCAAACGATCCCACACTGATAATCATTGAGGAATCTGCTGCTATAATGTTGTACAGACCATAGAACTGTGAGAGATGTTCATTACAATAGAAAAATGTCTCTCATTAAGATGGGTTTGGACGATGGCCGAATGGCGGAGATGCTAATCCTAGAATACAAGCTGTTTGTCGCAGCTCAAATCGGCTTAAGGATCCGAGTCCCGGTCAGTTAAGCTTTTGTGCTGAAAAAGATGCCATTATACCTAAGCCAGCCGGGGAGAATGAGACCTGTCGCCTCTTTGTAGTTTTGTCCCACAAGTACTCCTTTGTCCTATATTCTCCCTAGGGTTTGAAAAATGGCTTGAGTAAATTCTGTCACTTAAAAGGAAGCATAGGTTTCTTTCTCTCAAGTCCTCAAATATTTATCGAGGGAAGGATATATACGTTAATCGGCAGCACACATCTTTTACGAGGGGTTTCAATTTTTTCTCTACTCAAGATAATTTTTTTAGATATACTTTCAGTAGCTAAAAAATTTCGGAAATAGCTGAAATGAAAAAAAAATTTAGAAATAGGAAAAAAAAAATTATTACTGTCACTAGCTGAAACCTAAATTTTCAGCCCCGTATCTTTTAAAGTTTTGTAGTTACATATTTCATATTTGAGCATGGAGAGCTGTTTTAAGTATTCATGTGCGCAAGGTGTCTTTTCTTATTACACTCAAGAGCCAAAACATTATGACCACCCCTACATTTTGCAATGAATTCGCCTGGATGACGTGGAGGGCACGTGATCAGGTGGAAGTGGTATTTAACTGCTGCTGGAGAGTCTGAAGAATCATTCTTTCACTTACTTCTGTGTGTGATGGGAAAAGGCTGCGGATCTAAGCGACTTTGATAGAGGACAGATTGTAATGGCTCGAAGGCTCGGAACAAGCATTTCCGAAACTGCACGATTCGTGGGTTGTTCGCGACCTACAGTTGTTAGTACTTATGCAAAGTGGATGAATGACGGTGAAACCAGCAGTAGACGACATGGTGTTGGACGTCCACACGCTATCAAAGAAAAAGGTCGTCGGAGACTGTCTCGCATGGTGAAGCAAAACCGGAGCCAGACAGTGGCTCAGCTGACAGCCCAATACAATGCAGGGCCAAGTAGAATAGTATCGCAGCACACTGTTCAGCGGACACTGTTGGATATGGGGCTACGCAGCAAACGTCCCACTCGTGTGCCTTTGCTGACCAAGCGTCATCGCCAACTGCGCCTGCGCTGGGTCCGGGAACATCGCGACTGGTCCATGGATCAGTGGGAGAGAGTTGCCTGGTCAGATGAATCACGGTTTGTCATTCATCACGCCGATGGTCGTGTCAGGATATGCCGTCTTACAGGCGAACTGTTGCTCCCTCAATGTACAGTAGGTCATACACAGGCCGGTGGTGGCGGTATTATACTTTGGGGGACGTTCTCTTGGGCGTCTCTGGGACCCGTGGTTGTGGTAGAGCAGACCATGAATGCTACAGGGTATCTGAACATCATTGCGGACCAGTTGCACCCTTACATGGCCTCTGTTTTTCCAGCTGGAAATGGAATGTTCCAACAGGACAACGCCCCGTGTCACAAGGCTAAAATTGTGTTGGAGTGGTTCCAGGAACATGATGCTGAATTCCAGTTAATGTCCCGGCCACCTAACTCACCGGATCTCAATCCGATAGAACACATTTGGGATGTCATGGGACGGCAGCTCAGAGTTCAAAGATCACCAATTCGCAATATCTGGGATTTGCGTGACTGTTGCTTAAACATCTGGTACAATCTGTCTCCGGCCATCTACCAAGGACTTGTGGCATCCATGCCAAGGCGGGTTGAAGCTGTGTTGCGCACCAAAGGTGGGCCAACTCGTTATTGACAAGTGGTCATAATGTTTTGGCTCTTGAGTGTATATGTGTGTGTGTGTGTGTGTGTATACACACACATTATCTACCAATAAGTATTTGAACACCTATGATAGAAAAGAAATCAAAATTTGTTCATATTCAATAGTTGGTAGAGCCTCCAGAGGCAATTACAGCCTCAGCATTCCGGAGCATGCTATCCACAAGTCCTTGTATGACGGCTAGTGGTATTTTCTTCCACTCAGCTTGGAGAAGACATGTAAGTTCCTTCACCGATTTTGAACGGTTGTTGCACCCCTTAATTCGGTGATCCAACTCGTCCCAGAGGTTCTCGATAGGGTTGAGGTCTGAGCTCTGGGCAGGCCAGTCCATTCGGTTAATCCCATTGTCACCATACTAATCCATGGTGGACCTTGCAACATGACAGCTGGCGTTGTCGCCCTGGAACTAACATGGGTCCAACCCGTAAAACTGCCACAACGTAGGAAGCACACTATCATCCAAAATAGTGCGGTAGGCGTCGGCGTTGAGCTTACCATGAATTGGGACCAAGGATCCCAGTCCATACCAGGAGAAACACCTCCAGACCATAATTTCCCCTCCGCCGAACTTTACTGTGGGCACAGTGCATTTTGGCAGGAGGCGTTCTCCAGGTACATGCCAGACCCAGACCCCGCCATCCTAACGGTAGAGGTTGACCCTTAATCCGTCGCTCCAGAGAACCCGTTTCCACTGATCTACGGTCCACTTTCGATGTGCTTTGCACCACATTAACCGAACAGTGCGGTTGGACTTTGTGATGAAAAGTTTATGTGCGGCAGCACGACCATGAAAACCAAGCAGACGTGCTTTCTTACGGATGGTATTTAGCGAAACAACACTCTCGGATGCCTGTTGAAACTCCTGGAGTATGTGAGCCATCGGTTGGGTGCGGTTCTTCCGAATTTCTCTGGACAGCACCCATCGGTCTCTATCTCCCAGTTTCGTGGGTCTGCCGACTCGGGGCACATTCCGACAATCACCGCTCACCTTCCACTTTTAAATCACATAGGCCTCTGTCGATTTGGGGTAATTCAGCTCGCTAGATATGTCACGTCCCTTAAGGATTGGTCATTTCTTTGATACCCGACGATTACAACTTTCTCGAAATCAGATAACTCTGCACTTCGGGCATCTTGCATGCGACTAATGTCAATGTTTTTTTCTTACACGATATTTAACGGCGGAGGGCGTGACGTATATCAGGACCGCAAATATCGTCATTTTCATGGGTGTCCAAATACTTATTGGTAGGTAGTGTATATATATATATATATACACACACACTCGTATATATGTATGTGTGTGTGTGTGTTGAATTGGGGAGAATATGCAATTTTTTTAAAACTATAACAAATAATTGAAAATTGAAATTTGATATAAATACGTGCAAAGTAAGGCGCAGAACACGGGAATTATTTATGTAAAAGGTTAATAAAAAAAGTTGAAATAGAAAACTCTGACATGTAGGAAAACCAAAAGAAAACAATGATTTATTTCTCTAATCATGTCTTTGTTAACAGTGCGGACTTACTCTTTAAGCAAAGGATTGTTTCTGAAAGTTGTTATCTTCAATATTAACACAACCTGACACTGGGAATTCCACCCCAAAAATTAGCCAAGAATAGAAATGGGGAGCAAGTCACATGTGAGCTTCCCACTCAATCACGCGTATCAACAGACAAGGTTACAGTTTAGAAGTCTGGCTGACGAGATGAAACTTGAGTTTACCTCAAATACTTCATGATTCAAAATTAATCTACCTTAACTAAAGAACTAAATTATAACTAGATTATATTTAAGAAAATATCATTTTATTGCTAAAACAATATGTATCTATATTGATAAAATAATAACTTATGATTTTAGTTTTTTACCATTATATTTTATATTGTATTAATATTTATTGAATTTAGATTTAAATACTGAAACCCTTAACACTATTTAATCAATATCTTTATTAAAATTAATTATGTTTCTGATTATTTTTACATTAATATTTATTTATTTAAATTAATTTCACGTAGAAATGATACCATCTATTAATCTACAACAGGGAATAGGAACAAACATACTGAAGCTTTAGAAACGGTGCTTATGAATAATTTCCTGATACGTTTATTAGTAAAACAATTAGTAATTTTACATGTGCAGACTAATACTGATCTTACATTGTGACATAATGTAATGTGTCAGAGGTAAATATTAATTTATAACAGTTTTAACTATATGTATGTGTATGTATGTAAATGCGCATGCATACACACACACACACACACACACACACACACATATATATATATATATATATATAATATGTATGTATGTGTATGTGTGTGTGTTTGTAGGTATAATGATGACTTACAAAAAGATGAGACAGTCATGGTCTGAGTCAAATAAGATTGCACAAGTCAGGTCCTTAGAACACTTTATTTTGGTTTCCCAGCCTGTTGACGCACTTATGACTGAGAACGTAGACAGAAAATTACTCAAAGCGCATGTGTTCAACAAGACAGCATTTTGACAACGGAAAGACAGCAGTGTCTTCCCTTCAAACACATATAAATGAATATTTGCCTTTTTGACAACCAGGGTTAAGATGTTTCTAATTGGTTAGACCTCATCATAGTAGATGTGTACCGTAATTTTACTGGATTCGAATTGTGGGGTGAGGTTGATCAAGTATTTTGATGCTCGTATGATTCTAGGTGTTTCTAACTCTCAGCTTGATGGAACACAGATTCTGGAGCGAGACGGGTCTTGGCTGTCCGTTAGTTAATAATTAGCTATAAATTGGCCCTGTTTATTATTAAATAAAGTTAATGGGACGTCAATATGACATTCCTGAGTGGTGATAGATGTATTGATGTCCATATATGGTAGTCTGTATTGAATATGACCATTGATTGCGCGGTTGAGGAATGTCCAGGACCTGGAAGAGAATATCTGCACGTGGCTTAAGGGGTAATATAGTTTTTAAATTAGGTTGTTAATAGATTACGTTTTAGAAAAGGGTTGTACTTTGCTAGAAAAGGGAATTTTGGAATAAGCGTTAAGCGAAATTCAGGAGAAAGCATTTTTTCTCGATGGTTGTGTGTTT
Source organism: Dolomedes plantarius (assembly GCA_907164885.2). Lineage (NCBI taxonomy): Eukaryota > Metazoa > Arthropoda > Arachnida > Araneae > Dolomedidae > Dolomedes > Dolomedes plantarius. The sequence goes on along the minus strand of OU015491.1, from coordinate 92,328,411 downwards.
ATATATATATATATATATATATATATATATATAATATATATATATATATATATATATATATATATATATATATGTATGTATGTATGTATGTATACAGTGTTGGTGGTATATACTACATTTGTGTGTACATACATGGATATATATATATATATATATATATATATATATATATATATATATATATATATATATATATATATATATGTGTGTGTGTGTGTGTGTGTGTGTATGTGTGTATGTATACAGTGTTGGTGGTATATACTACATTTGTGTGTACATACATGCATATATATATATACACACACACACACACGCAAACCTAGGTCAACACTTGTGTGTCTGAACACTTCAGAAATGCATGTGTTTATTGCTTTTGTAGCCTCCCCTCCTCGTTGCGCCACTGCACATATTGCAAAATTACAGCCCTTCTCAAAAGTGAAAATAAACAGTTGCCACCTCTAAGTCGTTAAAGGGGAAAAATGACTGACAAAGAAAACCCCTTCGCGAGCGTCCCGACTCTCTCTCCACGAGGAACAGATGAACCACATGCTCCATGCCTCACACTCGAGAAGGAGCAGCTGGTGGCATCCTCCTCCCCAGAACCACCAAGTTCCAGGCACGGGAAAAAGAAAAAAACCACCGTCTGACGAGAGGAGAGGGGGAAATTCGAGGATGCAACTTAGAACTCCGAGAATCGTCTGACCGAGGAATGGAAAAAGTAAGAAGCAGAAGAAAGGAGAAGAAAAGGGTGGCAGATGACTCCATAAATAGGATCAAAATGGAGACGAATGGATGTTTGATTTGGAAAGTTCGTCAGATTTGTTGTTGTTGCTGTCATCATTATTATTTTTTCTTCTATCTCTTTCTTTTTTATGACTTCATTTTACCTGAACGGAATTTCTTTTCGAATAATTTTGGTATTGTCGTGTTCGTTAGAATGACAGGGATTCGAAAAAAAAAATATATAAAATAAAAAAAAAGGTCATTCTTTCCCGAAATAAGGAAATATAACAGTTTTCTCTGTGGCCTCTTAAGCGTGAAATACAAAGGTTGATGACTACTGTAATTGCAGCGTTTGGGAATTATAGCCAGAGCGAGATTTGTCCACGCGTATTCATGTGTATACGGGTGTTGTGTGTAAATGCACGCAACGTCATAATACACCAATTTATATGATTTTTTTGAAAAACTACTGCTTTTGAAAATATTGAGCTTTACTAAACAAGAATATATATATATATATATATATATATATATATATATATATATACAGTGGACGCACATTAATTCGAACTCAAAGGTTCTCGGAAAAAAGTTCGAATTTTCCGATGTTAAGAGAAAATATATAACTTTAAAAGTGTATTACTGAAGAAGAAAAATCTCCTAGTATGTATAACCCCAAAAAATATATATACTATGTGATCTAAAATTAACATATTAAAAAGCAATACAGACTTGCTTTAATCATAAAATGAAGCAGAAGATATGCAGTAGAAAGTAAACTTTAATTAAAAATACGAATTACACTTTGGGGAAACACTGTAAAATGGATGTTTGTTTCTGTTTATGATGCCTACATTGTTCAGCCAACTTCTCGGTTTGAAGGAAACATTTAAATTCATTTTCAGAGGAAGGTTCCATCTGAATAAATGCTTTCAGAGTTTTAATAGAGTCCATTATGGCTTTGTCCATTATGGCCGCATTAAAAATATCTTTTGGCAGGTAAGTAGAGAAAAGCCCAGGCAGTTTCCTACCGATATTTGTGCATACGTCTTCGTTTACATCAGAGCTTCGGCCACATACAGTTTGATAAGAAATATTGTGCCTTGACTTAAATCGAGAAAACCATCCATCACTGCATTTAAAATCTTCAATACCCATTCGACTTGCCAATTCATCAGCCTTCGTCAGCACTAGGGGTCCATTTATCGGAAAATTTCGAGATCTAACATCCTGGAACCATAGCAGTAGAGCTTTTTCTAGATCTTCTTGGGATGGATTTCTCATGCGTTTCCTTCCTCTAGCAAATTTTGATTTTTCCCATGAATCTGAAATTGACTCCTTGTTTTTCAAATAAGTTGACAAGATATATTTTTTTTAATTCCGTAGTCAGCTACTAACTTTGTTTTACATTCGCCATTCTCTACTCTCTTTAAAATTTCTACCTTTGTCTCCAAAATTAGGGTTTTGTACTTTCCACGCGTAGACATCCTGCATTTTTTACACTTTCACATCACGCACTGAGGAAGAAAAACTGGATCACATTAACTTGTCTGCACTGCAGGCATAACTGGCGCAGCTCCCTAGAATCTGTAGTAAAGACTGGTTTTTCTAAAATTCTAAGAAAATCGATACAACTAACGAAAAATCGCTTTGTCCTTTAAACACTGATAAGGACAATAGCCACTAACGTTTAGCGGACATGCAATAGTCTAGGAATGCAGGCACGTGCCTCTTTACACAGAAAAGAAATTTTGACACACAAAATAATAAATACAGTGTGTGTTTTCTCCGTTAATTGAGGAAACAGAAAATTATTTTGTCAAATTTTTAGTTCGAATTAACCGAAGTGATAAAAATTTAGTTCGAATTAATGAGATATTTTTAACATTAATTCCAATACAAGTTTTTTGGGGCCTTTGGATTAGTTCGAATTAACCGGAAGTTCGAATTAGCCGAGTTCGAATTAACGAGCGTCTACTATATATATATATATATATATATATATAAGGTGGGTGTCCCAAATATCGCCCCTGTGCCTAAAATCGCCTACTCGTGCTTCCAAAGTATGATTCGCGCTATGTATGAGAAAATGCAGTAACTTCTTTGTTCTGGGTTTGTACTAACAGCGGCGATAGCGACAACGCTCTTATCACTGACAACAGAAAACTATATGGCGTCTGAAATTGTTTTGGCTGTTGTCTTCGTAAGCTTTGGCTCCAAGAATCAGAATCCAGTGAATGACCAGGTAGGTGCATCCAAATTCTAATTTTGCTTATGCCATTTGAAAATGCATTAAACAGAGACTTTGCTAGCAACACCTTTTAACAGGTGCTCGTAATTTCGCCAGGTAGGCGGTAATAGGAACAGAGGTAGGCGATATTAGGAACCGCTCTGGGGTTCACTTGAAATTTCAATTTTTCCAATTTAGCTACATAACTTAAACTGGCAATGGTTTTGGAACTGGTTCATCTCAGGATACCAAAGAAATAGTTCTAAGGGATGTTCTTTGAGTTTCCAGCCTAATCAGAAACTAAAAAGTGGATAAAATGTTGAAAAATAGTTATAGTAGGCGATATTTGGGACACCTACCCTATACATACACACACACTCACACACACACACACACACACACACACACACACACACACACACACACACTATATATATATATATATATATATATATAGTGAAATTTTTCTATGGCGACTAGTAATTTTTTTTTAATGTGGCTGTTTAGGGGGGTGGCCGTGGAAAAGGGATGGCCGGAAGGGAAGTTTCATTATATATATACAGACATACATACATGCATATATATATATATATATATATATATATATATATATATATATATATATATATATATATTGTGACATTTTCTCTCGTTATGATCCAGAAAATTTATTAACTGCGGCTGCTAACAAAGCCACCCCACCGGCGAACTTCGAGGATGCAAGATTTCTCCCGCAGCGAAGGATGGCTTATAATAGTGAGTCGCCACGGTGTCTGGGCGGTTGGACGTTAAAGTTCAAAGGGGGATCCGCCTCTTGACGAGAAGCAGTAATGATCCACCGGTGCGATTACGATATGAAAACATGTATCGTTTTGCACACGGGCCAAAAGGAAGGGCCTATCAAAGCCCAGATTCAAGGAGCCAGGGAAAAGGTTTTAAAAGGCGACGCAGGAGATTTTTTGAGAAGTCGGAGATTGATTTTGATGCTGGTTCTTATCCAGATCCTAGGCTGATCCTGATTCTGATTCTGAGGTTCAGACTTCTGAACTGTAACGACCTCTCTCTCGCTGAGAAGGGTCGTGTAAAGATCAGATCTTGATTTTCCTTAGTTTTGAAGCAGCTAGCTTCTTTAGTGAGAATGTGTGGGACGAGCCGTCCACCACTCTGTGACAGATCTACCGATTACTCGTGGAGTTCGAGTTTGCCTCAATCCAGCCGATTCCGACGAGCGGAATCCGTTTCCTACAAATAGTGCTACTTCTGTGTTAGATCCTAATTCCCTGAATACACGACCGACGACCTGCAACGACAGTGCATCCAGCCAGCAGAGAGGACGATCCTCAACGTGTGTTCGCAGACGTCAACGGCAATTACTTGTGTGTAATAGATGTTCAAGAACACGACCTAATCGTGAGATAATTAATCCAGAATACTCAAAATAAATTGTTATTAAGTGTAACGAAGTTCTAATTAGTTAGCTGTCTGATCAATTTACATAACCTGTGTGTCGCTATCTAGAGTGTCGGCTTTTGACACCAAGCACGGGAATCTGTTACAATATATATACATACACACACACACACACACACACACACACACACACACACACACACACACACACACACATATATAATATATATATATATATATATATATATATATATATATATATATATATATATATATATATACCGGGTGCGTCATAAATTCGTGCAAAGTTCAAAAATTTATAATAAAAGAAGCAATGCAAGGAAAAATTTTCAGTTTGTGCCAATTAGATCAGAGGGACATTGGATTTTTTTTCCATGTAAAAAAAAAGTTTCTAAAAGTAACCGAAAGAGGGCGCTCACACGTCATACTGAGACGTTTTATGCAAATCAGGGAAACTCAAACAGAAACTCAAACAGATCACATTAACATGAGACTGCTCATTTATTTTAAAGTAACAGATGTTCAACATTACTACCAGCATAAGGTAATAGGAAAGTGAGGCGTGTCAATAAGCCCATTACAGCGGATTGTAGCATCGATGGCAGCGACTGTCTGTCGAATGACATTTTTCAGTTCGACGAAAGTGGTTAGGAAGCGCCGGTACACATGAGACTTTAAGTATCCCCCCCCCCCCCAAATAAAAATTTGCGAGGGTCAAGTCTGGTGACCGTGAGGGCCACTGAACCTAACAACCGCGACTTATAGAACTCGGTCTTCAGTGAAAGATTCCAACAGGAACGGCTTGATATCACGTGAAATGTGGGGCGGGGCACCATCCTGCATGAGGGTAACAACAGGTAACGCATGTCTTTCCTGCAATGCAGACTTAACGTGGTCACGCAAAAGCGCCCTCTTTCGGTTACTTTCGGAAACATTTTTTTAATGGAAAAAAATCCAATGTCCCTCTGATCCTATTCGCGCAAACAGAAAAATTTTCAGAGCATTATTTCTTTTATTACGAATTTTTGAACTTCGCACGAATTTATGACGCACCCGGATTTTATATATATATATATATGGAAAGAAAATTAAACTATTTTAACCATTACAAAGAATGAAGAATACTTGTATAACTTGCATAACAAGGCGCAAATTACAGAATTTTACTACGTAAGCAGAAAAATATTAAAAGTTGAAACAGAAATCCCAAACGTGAAGATAACCCAAATGTGAAATAACAATACCAGAAATTAACAGTTTGATAACCATATATTTTTGTCGAGAATGCCGATCATTATCATTAAACAAACGATTGTTTCTGGAAGTTGCGATATTCGAGATATACAAAATTGGCCCCGGCCAATCCTTCAAAAAAAAACGGGGGAATAAACACTAAAAAGACAGATGAATGACGTTATTAGTGTACTTCCCGTCTGATCACGCGAAACAATAGGCGAGGTCACTGTTAAGAAGTTAAGCTAAAGAGATGAAAGACGGAGTTTACTTCAAATAGTATTTAAACACCTTGGCTTAGACAAGCACGATATAAAAGATTAGTTTATTTTAATTAAAAAACCAGGATATAACATCATAAATTTTGAAAAATATTACGAAAATAACGTTTAATATTTATGAAAACTATTAATAACTTATATTTTTTTATTTTTTACTGTGATATTTAACCATCGTATTTATCTTTATTGAATTTATTAAAATTAGAATGCTGAATAGCTTAAAAGGGTTTTGTTTCTTTATTTATTGAAAATTTTATGAATATATTAATATTTACATATCAAAATGAATTTTATTGCACTAACTTACCAACTGTTAAATAAACTTTATATTTAAAACTATTTATAACATTAATATATATCTCTGATACCAAAAAATTTATTATAAAATGAGAGCAATATCAGCCTGTAAATCTAAAACTACTAATTACGTTACTGATAAAACTATCAGGATAGTTATTTTTACTAGACACTATTTTTAAAGCTTCAATGCGTCTGATCCTTCCAACCATAGTCTATTTATTCTCAAACTACACTGCTAAAAAAAATTAGGGGAGCAAGCAAACAAGTTAAGAAAACCGTGGGAGACAGCCACGTATTGGCATAAAATGGATAGTACACGCGTATCAATGCGCAATACAGAAAAAAAGACGTAAAAAAAGTTGTAATTAAGCTTTAATTCTTTGAAAATATGGAAAAAACATGAAAAGATGATATAGGGCAACAATTTGGTTACATGTATACGATAAAAAAAGTATTGTTTAGAAATGATGCAAGATTTTTAATATTGAATGTGGTCTCCTCGAACAGCTAAGACTACTGCACACCTGTTTTCTATGGATGCGATGATGTTATCGATAAGACTTTGGGGAATACTGTTCCACTCCTCAAGAAGTGCAATCTGCAAGTCTCGGAGAGTAAAAGGAGGCCTTGGTCTCGCAGCAATGCGTCGTCCGAGCATGTCCCAAACATCCTCGATTGGATTCAGGTCAGGAGAGCACGCTGGCCATTCCATACGCTGTATTGTTTCAGCTTCAAGCATGTTCTCCACAACACGAGCTGTATGCGGTCTGGCATTATCATGCTGGAAAACAAAGGAATCTCCAATGGCTGCAGCGTAAGGTATGACATGAGGTCTCAGTATCTCGTCTGCATACCTTCGGGCCGTCAAAGTACCATTCCGAATGATATGCATGTCCGTACGTCCACCTATGCTGATTGCACCCCATACCATAAAACCAGCTCGTCTGTATTGTGACCTTTCACGAACGAATGTGGGGTTATTTCGAGTGTCCCTTTCCCTCTTTATCAAAACACGTCGGGTGTCCACTCCAGACTGAATCGGGACTCGTCTGTAAACAGCACTTGGCTCCAATCACGTTGCTCCCAATCTCGATGTTCAGCAGCCCACCTTCTTCAGGCCGTACGGTGGCGTGAGGTCAACGGAATGCAGATCATTGGCCTACGTGCATAGAGACCTCCCTGATGAAGCCTATTACGTACTGTTTGGCTGGACACCCTTCGTCCTGTTGCCAAGAGCAACTGTCTTTGCAGCTGAGTAGCATTGTCTGTTCTGTTTCGACGAGCTGTTAACAGTATATACCGGTCATCAGTTGCTGTAGTGGCGCGTGGCCGACCTTGCTCTGGTCGACGTCTAACATTCCCTGTTTCTTGGAATCCCACAGCCTTGCAACGACACTTCTGGCGACTCCAAGAGCGTCCGCGACACTACGTTGTGTTTGCCAGGATTCAAGTCTGCCTATAATACGTCATGCCATGTATTCCGGTAAATCACGTTGTTGAGACATTTTCAAGTCACCTTTTCTCAAAAAGAATAACTGAGCAATCGAATTTCACAGTTAAGGCAGTGAAACAGACGTTTCTGCAACATTCCGATTTCCGACCTTATGTTCTTTTTCTGGTTTTTGACGTCATGAACTTTGATTTGCATATGAAGTTTTCTTCTTCTGTTTCCTGCTGGGCTTCAAATTATGGATGATTTATTTTATGTTACTTATCGATGTAAGTATTTGCGTAATTTTGTTAAAACCATGTGCTCCCCTAATTGTTTTGAGCAGTGTAGTAACGTGATTTTTTCTGTCTTTTGACGATTTTTTTCTGTCTTTTGGTTGATTTTTTGCAAAGATCGACCACTGCCAAGCTGTGTATAACTTGATTATAACAACTTACAGAAGCAATCTTTCGTTGAATGGTAGTATTGGCACTGTGGACAAAGAGATATTATCATTAAACTGTTTAATTTCTGACATTCTTCTTTCGGTTTCCTATTTCAAATATACAAGGTGCGCCCATAAAGTAACCGAACAAATTAAAATATCAAACGATAAAATAAAAAAGTAACAGAATAATCGCCTGGCTAGAAAGAGTGACATCTCAACTCTTGTTAAAGCCAGTTTAAGTTGGTTATTTAGTCGTTTGCATATCAAAACGCCGTCGTAATTTTCATTTACTGAGACGGCATTGTACAAAAAAAATTTGCTTCGGAATGGAACAACGTTGTAATATTTAATTTTGTTACAAATTAGGTAAATCTGCTACCGAAACTTTAGAGATGATTCGAACGGTATATAGTGATGCATCGTTATCAAGAACACAAGTGTATGAGTGGTACAACCGCTTTAAATGTGGGCGAGAAAGCATTGAAGATGAACCAAAGACAGGGTGCTCTTCAACTTCAAAGAATGAGGAAATGTGGAGAAAATTCGTTCTTTGGTAAAAGCTGATAGACGTGTAACAACTCAGAAACTTTCAGACATGCTTGGGATAAGCAAAGTAAGCTGTAGAGTAATTTTAATTGAAAATCTGAAAATGAAAAAGTTTGTGCTCGATTTGTGCCTCGGATTTTGACAGAACAGCAAAAAGAAAACAGAAAAGCTTGCTGTAAAGATTTGTTCCCCAGAGAAAAAGTATTGCATGTTTTTAGACAATTTCATCCTTGTTTTGACACATGATTTCATTTCGTGAAAACGCCTCGCGACGAAAATTTTATCCAGTTTCGCAGGTGAAAGAAAAATTTAGAGAGAATTTGTACATGACGCCACTACAACAGCAACGCAATACATTCCTCTTAAATAATTTTTAAAGCAATAAATGCCAACTTTTAAGGCTACTGTGTACTAACCTTATTGGATTCGCTCACCTCAATGTTAACCAATGGAGAAAATTTGTCCAAAGATTGCCTACTTGGATTGGAAGTTTAAAAAAATGTACTCCGTAATAGAGAAAGAAATTTTACACCTTGGGGCATTTTTCGTTTAAAAAATTTCAAATAATGTTTTTAAATTTAAATTATACGGAGAAAATAATCTGGTATACTGCGTTTTAAATGCTCATCAATTCCTTTGGTGGATGAAATTAATAAAATGAATCCTGTATCATGGTAGAGAAAAGGTCATGCTATCTGAATATACCTTTTTTATGTGATTATCAGCATTTGTGTAGCTGTAAATAGTAGACAAATTATCTCCATAAGTTAATATTGAGGTGAGCGAATCTAATAGGGTCAGAACACAGTAGCCTTAACAAAGAAAACCTGTAGCATACAACCATCATAGTAAAATTCAAATGAGTGTCAAGATTTGTCAAAAAGCGTCTGTTAAGTGGCAATGACCACTTGTTTAACCACTCACCGAATATATCTGGAAAGTATTTAAATTCCTTTAGGTTTTGAGGATTACATAGAGATTTTAAATGTGAATGAGGGATTTAAGAATGATTTAGAGTAACAAAAGTGATTAGCTGCTCGTGAGAAAACTTAAGGCAAGTTTTCTCTGTATTTACACTAGATACAATTATAAAATCTCGGAAATCTTTCGGCGTACATGCCTTTTCAATCGCAAATTTGAATTACCGATCTTAGAGGATGAATAATAATAATAAGTTCGCTATCGTATGCACGATTTAGGAGACACTGAAATTAATTAAAGTGAATAAAGTTTTTTTTTTAGTTTTATAGGGTGATTGACTCGGCAGAGGTCCCAATTTCCTGTAATAACTCTCGCCAGTGGTGGCTCCAGTCCAGAGATTTGGGGGGGGGGGGGGGCATAGGCGTAACGTGCTTCTAACTTTTGAGGGGGGGGGGGGGCACGAATTGAATTCAAATAGGGCCCTCCTCAGTGCTTTCACTGCCGGACGGTCCTTAAAATATGAAATATTATATTTTTTTTTTTAAATTGAATAAAAATAGAATTGATGTTTGAGTAATATTCAAAAGTTATACAATGAGAAAAGAAAATATAAATAAAATGAGAAAAAATATACAGCATCGAATTTTTGTTATGGATCATATCATTGTTAAAAACTATGTTAAGATAATCGGAATCTTCAGTTTCACAGTTTGAAAAAGCGGGGGAAAAAAACCAACTTTCTTAAAAGTTTTCTACAGTTTTTCGATTTTAACTGAACTTCTATTAGTTCTTCTATTAATTCTGAACTTCAAATGTAATGCGATCGATTACACATACGTTGAGGTATGTAGCGAATTTTTTTAAGTTCAGATTGCTTCACCTTAGCAAGAGTTACGTATTACAGAATTTTCGGGGCCTCTTTCAAGTGAATCATCCTATATAATTAAATTTTTGGGACTCAACAGAGTGAGTTATTCTGTTGAGATAGTTTATTTTGAATTATCACCATTGTTTCCTAAATAAAGTTTCTCTCTAACATAAAACAAACTCTCACTCTAGTATTTAAACAGAGTGGTAACGTTCTTGAGTACACTAGAATTCCCCAAATCCTTTTCAGTGATGCCCGAGTCTTGTTTCAAATATTTTGTGTTATATTTCTAGGTCATTAGTACAATTTTTTAAATTATAATTCATTTCGCTGTAAGACAGTAGATCTGATTTTGCTGTTAAATCACCCGGTTGTTATTAATTTGGCTACTTATTATGAATCTGGAAATTAAGTACTTTACAAATAGAAACGTGCTGTGAAACGTAAAATTTAAGTTAAATGTAAAAACGTAAGTGTGCTTGTTTTTTATGTATAAGTTTTTCTAATGTTAGAAATATGCATTTACAAAGACTATTAAAAGGAATGTATAAAGTCCGTTGTTCATACTGCTGGATGTCCGCATACGAGGGCCATATATGTAACTGCGTCTGCAGCCGTGGGCGTGTTGGTAAAACGCAGTTTATTGGAGCTTACAGATTCAGTCTGTGAATGCGTTAGTCCTAAGCATATTGTACTCACTTGCTTAGTTATATATATATATATATATATATATATATCCATTACATCCTTAAATTATACTCTGAATGAGAAACTAGGTCGTATTTACATGGCTGGAGCTAGACTCTGCCTGAAAGGAATAACATTTTGATGCAGTCTGGCAGAATCGTTTATTAGAGCGACAAGAGTACATCTGTCCATTTCAGAAGACGGCTCGGAAGCGAATATCACCTTTCAACAGTAAACGCGAGAAGCGAAAAAAAAAATGTGGCCATTATTTGAAGGGTCAGCAAATATTGGGGTTCGCGATGCGAACCCACGCCTGAATTCCAACATGTACACGTGTAGTAATGGAAAGGCATGCGATTCAGGGGCAGTTCTGTTGCTATGGGTTTTAAAGCGATAAATTAAGATTACTGCGGATTGGATTTAGGAAAGGGAATTTAAATGCTAGAATGGAGGGCGTACTATTTAATATATTACACACACACACACACACACACACACATATATATATATATATATATATATATATATATCGCTCACTCCTTTCAACAACGTCATATCTAAAAAAAATCAGCGATTTTTAGTTATGCCTGTTTCAGAATGCCCTGAAAGAGTAGTATATCCCTGCAAGATCGTCATATTTCGCCGCCCAATATTCAGCCGCTAGAGAGCAGAATTAATATTTATTTTTAATACATTTGATTCTACTCTTAAACTTTAAAATCTCTCTCTTAAAAAATCACTTTTTTGGGGATATGACGTAGTTAAAAGGAGTGAGCGATATATAACATATATATTCCTAGAACAGTGTCAGTAATTGTTTAAAATATTAAAGGCATTAAGATTCCTCTGGTGACGGTATTAAAAGGAACAGGGCATACACAACATACTTTACGTGTTCACCGTGCGGTTACAAGTATTCAAGGATCACACAGATGCTCGTCTCTTATCCGTATCTCAATTCCGAAAAAGGAACGACATGAACTCGCTCATTCCTGCACTGACCTTGACTAATTAATGTAGGCTCTTCCTTCTTCCACGCTATCTATCACTTCACTGCCTCAACCCTTTCACGAATTGAGTAGCCAAGACCTAAAAGTTATTCGCCCATCCAGACAACTTACAAAACAAACAAACGGCTTGCTAACGAGAGTTCACTGTAACCTGCGACTAGAAAATAAATAATTCCCTCGTGGGACAAATTTACCCTGTAATCGGCGAATTTTCCTCGTAATTAACAGAAAGTGCACTGATCTAGGAGATCGTTTATTTTATTTTATTTTATTTTGTGTGTGTAAAAGATAAATAAAATTAACGGTCGCTTGTATTAATCGAGGTTTTCAAAATATATGGGTTTGAAATTAGGGGAAATATGATAGTCTAATTGCTCGAAAAGTTTTTATTTGAGTTATCTGCATTATATTAAGATCAAAATAGATGTATGTTCTTTCAGCTATTTAATATTTCAAGGAAGTTGAGTATTTAATATAACTCTTATAAGCTGTAATAACTAATTCCTTAAACATATTTAGTTGATATTTTTCCTAAATGCATGCAAGCTCCCCGCGAAGAAAAATTTGTAAGATATGCAGTTCCATGACATAAACATTCATAATATTATGAATTTCGCCCTTATTAATTTTCCAATTTTTCGTCTTTTATAGCTCAAGAAATCGTATCACGTTCTGCAGATGTTACGCAAAATATTTTGATGATAAAAAAATATTAAATTTAGTAACCTTTAAGTCAACGTCTTGCCTAGATGTTGAATTTTCTTTCATTAAAAAAAATATTTCGTTGCAATATTTCTGCTCAATGCCATAATTATAATCTAATGATTTGTTTTTGCAAATAAAATGACTTGAAAAGTAGAGTTGTACGGGAATTTTTTTTCATGAAACCTGTAATAATCTTATTGTTGGGAATATTGGTTTAATTTTATTTCGACATGCAGTCACGTTTTTTTCTATTTGACTAAAACTTCAATTTTTACAATTAACGGTAACCGTAGCGATGAGGTTGTTTTTGAGCAGTTGTTGATATTAGCGAAGTCAGGGACTCGTGTGGAGGATATGCTTTTTGTTTTATTATTGAGGTACTGGGTACCTGAAATGTATGAACTGTTGTGTAATAATAAAGTATTTTTAAAATAGACAAATAGTGTTGTGATTTTGTGAAGGCGGCAGACATATGAAGGTATTTTATATGAAGGTAATTCGTTTTGCCTCACCAATTTGCATCTTCTGTAGAATTATGTAGAATGTTTAGAGAGCCTTAACAGTAAACAGCTGATACTCGAAGCGTTCGTAGAAAGTTTTTATCCTTCCTTTTTGGCTTTTGTAATTATTCTGATACTAGAAAAGAAAACAGACTTACACACAACGCACAAAAATTAAAACAAAAACAAAAATATCCCTGATTAACTGCAATCGTAGGTGCTTATTGCCTTGAGTAAAAATGTCCCCCTATTTTTGGTTAAGTTTGCAGTCCTAGAAATCGAACACAGGAAATTGCTAAAGCGTATAATCTGAGCCATACAATACCTCTTTTTACCGTTTGTGACGGTAATAATTCATTCATGGGCATGAGGTAGCCTTGTGGTAGCGATCTGGTGTTGAGGATGCTCAGATCGAATCCCGACACTCGCCATTAAATACCTCCGTGTCTAGGCCGAATATGGGCACGATAAATCCGTAGATCAGAAATTCCCTCTATGATGGCAGAGAGGATGGAAGAGGGTACGATCCCCCCAGATGTCGCCCCTGGGGGTGCTCGGTCAAAATTGAGGTGGCAACTAGCTAAAACGAACTCCGACCCTCATGGTGCTATATAAAACGGAGTCGCACACTTCAGCCCTAAGCTTATATGGACCTGGTTTAGAACTTCCAGCCAGGGGGCATTAGAAACAACAACAACAACAGCAAATTCATTTGTTAATTGTCCATACGGATAATCCCACCTATTGCTACTCGGCCTGATGATGACGTATTCATTAGTCGACACCCCTTTATTTTTATTGTGGTTCCTAAAAAGCTATGTGTTCCTGCCAAAAATTCTGCCTGAATATGGTATAAGTTTCCAGTTTTAAGTCGGCCGGTTAGCGCAGTGGTTTGGCGCACGAGAATTCTCCGAGTGCCTTCACCGCCAGACTGAGGGTTCGATTCCCGTATGTCCGAAGACAAGGCTTATAGATTAAGGGGCTATGCTGGCTCACTTATACGGTGTTCGCGGAATAAAGAAGCCAACAAAAGAAGTGGTGTGGATGGGCGAATGTCGTAATTGGCAACGTGCCTGCAGTGTTGGAAACAATAGTTTCCAGTTAAATGGACTATTACTCTTTTTTATTTTAATCTTTTAACGTAGGATTACATTCTTCCATAACGGTCCTCCGGAAAGCAAAATTTCACACGCTAAAACCGTCCGTCGTCGCGAATCATAATTTTGGCAGCACGCCAAACCCAGTCTGTATCGCTTGGGCAAGCAGTAAACAGTTAAACAGAAAAGTACCAAAATGTGTCGAAATTTTGACATACATATATATAGACGTATGTACCTACGTACATATATATAGATACATGTATATATAACACATCCATACATATATAAATACAAAAGAGGTAAGCACCGATAAGTAATCCCACGTTAATAACCCGCGGTAGTTTCGTTAGAAGAGACACCTGAAATTTTTTTTATATACCTATATCTTTGAAGCCCGGTATAAAGTCAAAAACAGTTATTTTTAGATATTTGTTAGTATTGATAAAAAACAAAAATATTTTGACTGGTATAAATGGCTTAGGTCTACCAATTTTGTATACAAAATTACATTTCTTTATACAAATGACTCAAGTCGAAATTATAGTTCTGCGATTGGTATAAAAGCCAATAACTTGGGGCATTTAAATCACTGTTTTTGACTTAAGCCCTTTATACCGGTCTACAAAGATATATAACTATATATCTCATTCTTTATCATCCTACCAATCATGTATGTTAAGTTGAAATTATTAAGTTGATGAGATGATCAAAATATGTTTTTATAGAAAAATATAACATTTTTATATGAAAATAGTTTTTAACATGCAAATGTTACAAAATTATAAGTTTTTTCTTTTCCTGGCACTTAGGAAAACAAATTTACAGTTGTATATTTTCCTTGATTGCAGCTCTTTGCCATAACGTATTGCAGTTTAAATAACTGAACACTAATATTTCGAAGCAAAATAAGAATATAACGAATTTATGATCATATAGTACTTTAAGGATACTTGATTTTTTTTACATGTCATTCTAAGTGATGTGTGTTTAAGAAAAAAATAATTTTTTTATGTCGAAAATTAAGTTATACATATTATAAACTTCACTTACAATGATTAATATTGTAACAGGGCCTAATGACTTACGGTGTAAAAGTAATACAAGATTTAAGTGCCCGATCTCTGTTTTAAATTAAGCCCTTTGTTATTTGAATAGCGTTTTACTGAAACCTTACTTACTCTTTCCTTTTATTTTACCTGTTTATTCTGGATTTAATATAGTTACTCCTTATATGATTATTTATTTAGCCATCATCGGTTTTCGTAAATGGTTCCGTGCGTGCATGAAGTGAAACAGAAAGCCAAAAGATGAAGGTAAACCAAATCAAATTAAACGAAACAGGATTTAACAATCTAATGATAACATCACTTTGTGAACAGAGACGACATCATTATTTAAAGGATTAAAGAATTAAATTACATTTCTTTGTATTAATTTTGTTAGGTTACAAATGCTATGGTAACAGAGTTAATTTAATTCAAAATTTTGTCCAATCATTTGGAAATTTAAATTACGTTGGGTACTGTTTGTATTATTTACTGACTGGAGCGTCCAATTGTAGTGTGGTACAAGTGGATTTTTCGTCATTTAACATTTATTCAGTTATCTATCATTCTCTCTGTCTCTTCGTGTGTTTGTGAAAGCAGTTATTTATAATATACTAACTTCATTGGGGCTGGCGGGTCATATTATTAGGGATACGTAATTTTCGTATTTACGAAATAGATGCGAATAAATGCGAAATTTGCCGATATGAGCGAATAAATGCTAAAATTATATTTTTACTACTTTTCGGAGAAATCTCTGTGATAAACCCCTTTTTAAGCGAAATTGCATAATAACTAGTTGGTACCCGTCAAAACATGACGGCTAGATAGTAAATAAATGTACTAATACACAAATTATACTCAACACATCATTGCCAAATATTGAAAATCATAATAATGCGCAGAAACAAATTAATGTGTTTAAGCTGCCTCGTGCTTAGTATCTAAAGCCAGATTTAAAAATGTCACTGAGCATGCGCAGAAAGCAATTTTTTTAATTGTAAATTATCACCAATTAAACAGTTCTAAATAAACAATTTTCATCATGTTTAATCTTATATTTCCCAAACATAATTATCATAAAAATAAAAATGGCAGAGAGAGATCTAGAGAGACTCCTCGGAATAAACACGTTTATCATTAAAACATGTCACTGAGCATGCCAGAAAGTGAGCTTCTAAAGCCAGATTTAAACATGCCACTGAGCATGCCCAGAAATCAATTTTCAGTTGCAAACTATCACTAATTAATAGAAATTGCTATTACAAAAACCAAATTTGACAAATCTACAGATTACAATCTTTCCTTTAAGACCAAAATTAAGTAAATTGCTGCAGTAGTTAGTTTTCTCTCACGGACTGCCCAAAAAGTCGGCTTAGCAATTTAAATATATAGATAGTGATAATTTATTAACATAATTGCTTAACTAAGACCATCCACGGTCTTTTACTGGGAGCTATCCCTCTACTTCGCATTTGCTCTGAATTTCACCCGGACAGTTTGTCCGTACCGTTGTCGAACCTAGAAATCTAACCGTAAAAATCAACCTAGCAGTTTGCTCTGTCGACAGACCGTTCTCCTCTTTCGTCCTGAGCTCTCTCTCCACTCAGGGTCAGCTTCCTTTCTCCTTTAGTATTGAAAATCTTCTCCAAGCTACCATTTTTTAAAGAAATACCGCGGAATGAGCTCATCGATGGATACAACCATTTTCACAGACTTACAGTCGTCAACCAAGTGACTCCTGTTGATGTTATACAAATTTTAATTGCAACGAAATGCTGCTACTTTAAATCTGAAAAGGCAGCTATACAAAGCCTCTATAGTCCCGTTAACGGTGTAGATGCTGAGAAATATTTTAGTATTTCCAACATAGTAATTAAGGACAGAAGGCAAAGACTTAATTAAGAGAATGTGGAAACTACTGCAATGTTAGCCTAAGAATTTTGATACTGACCTATCCAAGTAAGTAAAATTGTGATTTTTTTTTAAATAAATGCGAAATTTTTGAATTTCTATTTTATTTTGCGAATAAATTCGAAACTTCATATATTGAACATTTTTTTTTTTTTTGCGAAATTTCGATACCTTTTATGCAAAATTTACGTACCCCTACATATCATACATGGTCATGTTAGTAGGTTTTTAAACATCGATTGCCAGATTGGAATTTCTTGTGCCCGAGGAAGATTCAGCGGCACGTGCGTTAAGGGCAAATATAAAATATGAATTAAATTACTTCTAGGTCCTAGTTTAAAAGAGGAGTTATGCTTTGTTAAAAAAGAGAATTTGGAATACACGTTGGGTTAAAGTTGGGAGCAGACATTTTTCGTTATATATATATATATATATATATGTGTGTGTGTGTGGGGGGGGGGGGTGTATGTATGCATGTATGTACGTATGTATGTACACACAAAGAAAGAAAGAAAGATAAGTGAGAGAGACAGAGAGATAAGTGAATAAATGTTAACAAGGAAAAATGTATCAGTACCACATTACAACTGGACGCTTCAGTTAGAAAGTCCAAAAAATATCCAATGTAATTTACAATTCAATACGATAGGGCAAAATTTCGAATTAAATAATCTCTGATGCCATAATATTTTAAACCTAACAAAATTCGGTCCTTATATGGGAGTGTGATTGTAAGAAACTCAAGGAGTCTACTCATGAGGTCCACGTGTGGAAGTATAAATATTTGGCTTGCATTTAATGTCTCTAAGTTAGCCGAAGTGACTTCAAAAGTGTTATCACAGTGGGATCAATATTCCAGTTTTGCATTAAACTTTCCGGAATAAAATCACGACTTGCAATTATAAAGACGGATTTAGGATTTTAAAGATGGAAGAAATTTTCGAATCTCTTTTTTTTTTTTTTTTTTTTTTCGGCAAATGGAGCATGCCCCCCCAAAAAAAATTGCACCTTGATACATGTCTCTAAATATAACATACGCTCTAGTATTACTGAATTTTAATCAGCAATTTTTTGTTCGTTTCTTTTTATTTAATACTGAACCATATATCATTGACTGCTCAAATATAACAGTAAATGGGATGTCCCATTTACAAGTGCATTTATTTATAGTGATTCGTGCATTATATTCTACAGTAAAATGCATTAATCTGCATGCATGCATAAAGTAGAATGACTACAGCCAGGAATTAAAATTAATTCTCATGCCATTTCAAAAAGTTCACCAAATCCGCTTTTTCCGCCCAATCTGGCAGCTCCGCCCGCTCCCACCTGTTTTTCTCTCTCCGTGTCTCTTGTAACCACGTGACTAAACTTCAGCATCCGCCATCTTTTATCCCTACTACCGTAAGTAATCTTCCTCTATAGGAGGAAAAAGTTCGAATTCTCCTTACAGTATCTTCGTCACTATCATTTGTTTGTCGCAGGATGACTCGCTATTCGGCGTGCGCATTTTATCTTTTGCTTTTTTTTTCGCAGGGAGGAGATATGAAAGTGTTTTCTGGTTTGACAATTTAATGCTGAAATGAAGAATGGGGACTCGTGGAATGAAGCCTCCTTTTATGAATAAAAGTTATTCTTGTAAAGAAAGCGATCTCGTAACCTCTACTCCCATTTAGAAATATTTATAAATTTACAATGCCTCATTTTTAAATAATGCTTGGTGATGTTGAGAGGCACATAACAAGTCCCAAAACAAGCACAAACTGACAGGAGTACGACTGGTTGAAAGAAATAATTAAATAGTAAAATTAAGGCTGCTGTGTACTAACCCTATAGGATTCGTTCACATCAATGTTAACCTATGGAGAAAATATGTCCAAGAATTGCTGACTTGGATTTAAATATTATTTTTCTAAAAATTATGTTCCGTAATAAAGAAATTTTACACCTTGTGGCATTTTTCGTTTAACCCTTCAGCCCGGCGCGCCCGTGTACAAAGGGCAACATTTTCGCAATTTTGAATGGTTTGCTTTTACATATAAGGTTTGAATGTTCAAAGCAGTTTCTATATATAGCTACACCCTTTCTAATCCAGGTCTGATATTCTAATTCAGGTCTATATATATATATATATATATATATATATATATATATATATATATATATATATATATATATATATATATATATATATATGTATATATATATAAATATATATATATATATAAATATATATATATATATGTATATATATATAAATATATATATATATATATAAATATATAAATATATATATATATATATATATATATATATATATATGTATATATATATAAATATATATATATATATAAATATATAAATATATATATATATATATATATAATATAATGGAAAGGACCCTTGTATTCCTTTCCATTCATTGCTAGTCGTGATTTAACCGTGGTAAACCAGCGATTATACTGGATTACGACAAAATCAGGAGTTGATGTAGTCAATCAAATGTGCAGCTATTACACTGTATCCCACATATCACGAAGATGGACAGTCTCGTTGTTTTTTAGGTTTTGAGATATCATACGAATCCATTTTCAAGTTGTCCTTAGATCCATTAAACCGGACGGTTTTGAAATAAGGTGATTGTATCTGCATTTTTTGGCCTTTAATTAAATATATTTCAATATTATCAACATTTTATATATTGTCATAAAACGCAGAATTATTATTTTCAATTTGAAAAAAAAAGTTTATTACAAAAAGGAATAATCAAGGTTAAAAGAGACGTTGCACTTTGTGCCACGCGCGCCTGCTGGTGTTCCAAAAATTGTGCGCGCCCGCTGAAGGGTTAAAAAAATTAAATAATACTTTAAAATTTAAATTATTCGGGGAAACAACCTGATATAGTGTGTTTTAAACGCTCCTAAATTCCTTTCGTTGATGAAATTTATAAAATGAACCCTGTTGCAAGGTGCAGAAAAGTTCAGGCTATCTGAAAATACCATTTTTATTAGATTGTCAGCATTTATGTAGCTATAAATAGTAGAAAAATTTTCACCATAGGTAAACATTAAGGTGAGGGAATCTAATAGGGTTAATACATATCAGCCAAACAGTACGAAGAGACAGGGGTGTGAAATTGGAATTCGTGAAAATGATTCAAGCGTCGACTAATACAGAGCAACGCATATATGACTTCCTTTTCATTTGTCAAAAAATCAGAGTTACAGTTCACAGTGCAATATAGTCCCAACAAATAAATGTTGAACAATTTCGAGGTGAAATTTCCGGTAAAAGTTAATTGCAACTGACAATAACGCCGTGGAAAACACTTTGGGGATCGCCACACACGGGTTCAGAACACGTGCCGGTCATCGCAGATTTTCAACCACCATGTTAAGTTAGAGGAAATTTCCTTTGGATATTTTTGGGATAACTGACAAGCAAATGCATGTTTTTGAATTTTGTTCTATGAACATATTAAGGTTAAAGTTAAAATAAAGGGTGTATAGTATTAATTTTTTTTATCTCAGTAGTTATTATTTTGCGGGGCAGAAAATTATGGTCGTCTATCGCTACAAAATTTAATTTTAAAAAAATTAAAAAGATTAACGGTTTGGTTTGGAGCGCTACAGTCAACTTTATGCTACACGAGGGATCATTAGACCGGGACCTACAGTTTAAAGCTGATACAACGAACGGCTACAAACATCCATGCCAACAGTGAGACTCGAACCCACAGGATTTGAACCGACTGCAAGCGCCCTAGCCATTCGGCCATCACCTGGCAAAGGTTAACGAAAAACATTCGTATTGTAATCAAGTTCATTTCTTTTAATGCTGGAAACAGAATACAAAAATACGCATTTGGTAATTCGTGACAAGAAAACTAATAAGAGGAGTATTCCCCATTTAGCTTAACAAAGGGATAAATAAAATTTCAGGTTGTCTCTTCTAACGAAACTACCACGGGTTATTAACGTAGGAATACTTATCGTTGCTTACCTCTTTTGTATGTATATATGTGTGTATGTGTTATGTATATATGTATCTATATATATGTATATATGTGTGTACGTGTTATGTATATATGTATCTATATATATATATGTACGTATGTATATATATACATACATGTGTGTCAAAATTTTGACGTATTTTGGTACTTTTCTGTTTAACTGTTTACTGCTTGTCCAAGCGATACAGACTGGGTTTAGCGCGCTGCCAAAATTATAACTCGCGAGGTACGGGAGGACGGTTTTCGCGTCTGAAACGTAATCCTACGTTAAAATCTGAGATGTGAATTGACTAGCATGCGCATCGATTGCAACGAAATCTCGAAAACTATTATAAAAGTCCGGCCTGTTTGCAAAAGTTAACCATTTTATAGAGCTTTAATTATTTGCTAGAGGATCCTTTAATGTGTTTCTAATTCGAGCTTTTCACAGCCTTTTCGCGTCAGAACTGTACGTGTAGCCTAACATGACAACAGTGCTCTGAAACCTACCAATGAACCAACTAACCAATCATATCAGAACTGATAAAAGTAGATTTAATGTTGAGGGGGGATATAAGTCTCGCTTTAATTCTCGGCTTCGAATCTTAAGATTGTGACTACCAGAGGCAATTACAATCGATGCATTAAGTATCAGCCTGTGTCATATTGTGAAAAATATTTTGTTTTTTTCTTTACCCAATTTAAAATGCCTGTCTATATACATGTGGAAGTTTTGTAGGGACGAGAGGTTGGGGGGTTTCACTCGGCAAATAGTAAAGGTGTTCGCTTCACGAAAAATGTCTGGAAACACTGGTCTAAGGGTTTTGTTCCTTCGTCTGTGGCAACAAACCAAATCATCAGACCCAAGGGCTTATCTTGGAGTAGTAAGATCAAAAAGCTCTGGGAAAATAAATAGACTGTAAACGAAAGCACCTCAACTAAAACACAATCTAAAGACAATTTTATGATTTAATACAGAATTTAGGAAGATTTCTTCTGCAATATGCTTCTGATACTGGGATCTACAAGATACACAATTATGGCACGCACAGATTAAAATATTTTCCTTTTTATTTATTTATTTTTGGTGTATGTGTGCATGCGGCAAGCTTATATCCTGAGGACTTTTGTCCATACATACAGAGATTTTTGTTGGTGTCATTATTATGGGAGCGTCCATGAGTGGACCAACAGTACAGGAATCAAGCCGGAATTCAAACCCGAGTGGAAGCTTGTGACTTCAAACAATAAAAAAAGAGCAAAAAAATGTAATTTTACAAAATTAATTTGAAAAATAAGGTAAAAAGTTGGCCGGTCCCATGTATTTATATTAGTGAACATATTTGTATAAATTCAACACATTCCAGAAATGTAGAGGAGAAAGTTCAGGCCATGTAATAACAAAACTAAATAGTAACGATACAGGTTTATTTTCAGTCTAAATAATCTACAGGTGTACAGACGTTTGTCTCAAGAATTATTTTAATTCAGAGGACAGTGGAGACAGGAGTATTAACAGCATAGAATTCCTTAACTGTGTGACGAGTTTGAATGTGGTTTATTAAGAATTTAAACCTCGTATACAAAGAGGTGTGCGACGAGATTGTCTCGTGAAAAGAAAAGGAGGATTAGCATCTGAATACATGGCAAAAACATCAGGGTATAATGCAAGATCCTTCTTCAAATAGCAGATAAAATATAAGTAGGCTTTTAGTTAATGTCTTAGGACTTGACTTTCTTACAAGCTCAGAAATAACAGAAAAATAGAGAGTGGTGAGGAAATCAGTTTAGATATCTCTCATGACAGATAACTTTTAAATGCTAAAAAGGATAGGGATCAAATTTCGCCTAGTCAGTGAATTTCAATTCCTGATGAAGAGTTAGATCTTTGGGAAAATTTGGAAGAGATGACGATCTGTGTGAGGGATATTTGAAAAGCGATGGAAGTGAATCTAATACTTATTTTTTGCTGTAGTTAGAGGAATTGGAGTTCGAATTAACTTAGGGGAAAAAGAGTTTCGCAATAAAATATGTAGAGACAAAGGATATTATCTCCCTCTCTCTCCCTTTATATATATATATATATATATATATATATATATATATACGGGCAAGCACAACTATTTCCGTTAAAGCTACGTTATTTACCCGATACTGGATGATTTGAATGCAAATCTGCATAAGCATGTTGAAGAAAACATGCAATTCGAAAGGAGGATTTGCAATCTAACATGCATTAGAATCTACAACAAACATACTTTCGCCCTATCATACACCTCCAATGATGCCGTACCATGATGTATATACCGAAGGAAAATAAAGTAAGAAAAAAAAAACATAGGAAAATTGAAAAAAAAAATTTTGACAACACAGATGTGTTAGTTATATAACTTCTGTTACCTTTGAAACACCTCAAGATAGCATGATATTTACTAATCGAGGGAGAACGTTATGTTCATACACATGCACGTAAATGCACGTTGCAAAATAGATGATCCATTGACATTGACAGTTGATAAGCAATAGCTCAACGACTGACTTGCAGTACGGAGTGCGTATTTCTTTGTTAAAGATAATTTCACCCAGCCTGAAATAGGATTAACCGTTCTCCTTATCATGCACGTATGTTTTGTTCGGTTTACTTGATCTGATAAGTTCCCTAAGTGAGAGGCGGGAGTTCAAAACATGAGGTTCTGGTATCATTTCAAGTATCCCAAATTAGGCATATAATCATGATTCTTCGTATCGCCTGAAAGAAAAAAAACAAACCATGGATTGAGAATCTCTATATTCTGAGAGTAAATGCTTAATCTCTTATCCATCTTTAACTAAGATATAAATCCTATCTTATTAACGGAAATAGCATATTTTAAAATCCTTAAGTTCTTTCAGAAAAATTCTGATCAAAATTCCTTTATTTCTAGTTTGTGTTTCTTCACTAAGGGTTATAAAATTTATATCACGAGAAAGATCATAAAAATTCTTTTAAAATGAAATCTTTTTCGAATCTTTACCTCCATTTTCTGATTTTTGGTGAATTTTTAAAGATTAATTTTTAGAATTTAATTTATTAAATGCTAATCCCGTGTTTTCTTTCCTTTTAGTTTGCGTCACGTGCATAACAACGAAATAGACAAAAAAAAATTTTTTTTGCTAATGCGGCAGACAATTGGACATTATCCAAAAAAATATTAACATACAGCAAAAGAAATGTTCCTCAAACTATACAATATTAACTGTACTATATTATTTAGTATATTCTATTAGATTTAATTTGAATATTTTCTTCTACATTATTTTGTCTATAAAAATATCCGTTACAATTTTTTTATAAATATATTTTTTCGTTTTTTTTACATCTATTGCATACATTAATCGTTGTATTTATTATAAATATATTTATACATATTTTTGGCATTAATTTCATACATTGACAGTTGAATTTAATTTGAATGTACTCCGTAGCGAAGTACGGATTTTCAGCTAGTTAAAAAAATAAAATAAAATAAAACAAAATTAGGGAATGACCCGTGCAACCGCTAAAGCCTGTGTGTTAATCCGGGAACAATGTATAAAGATTTTTTCTCTGCACTTAGTTATTAGGTAATGATTCTTTCTAATTTCTCAACATTTATTATCACCATGTCGTGTAATAATAAATTATATAAATTTATATAAATTTGTTTATAAAACCAGGCTGTTGTTGTTAGCTATTTACTTCAAACTGATGACATGGTCCTTGAGGGAAATTTTACAAGTGTCCATGCTAGAAAGCAGCCACGTTGGAGAGAAATCTGCTTACAGAGTATAATATTAAACAGTAAAACTTAATTAATTTTCTGAAAATTGCGGTAATCGTTAGATTATGAGGTTATTTTAATTGTAATATATTTTACTATCAGAGTCGCATTCCTCCAGGACAGATAAAAATCTTAACTATTTCATTCCTCAGTCTGTGGTCAGATCTGTGTAATGGTTCCTCATACATATTTGTCTTTTTAACAATGAAAAATAGCACAAAAGCATCATTTTACACCACGATTTCTAACATTTACAATTATGTTGATATTACGTATGAGAACTGAACACGAAAAAATATATCTGACCATTATGGCACTGTTGTATAATTTTGCTTTATTTTAAAAGCAACTACCCTCGGTAAAACCATATGCTTCAAAATGTTTAAGTTACGATGTTAATTGAGGTTGATTCCTCTTTCTGAAACTCGACATTTCTCTGTTTTTATGCCAGTTAATGAGAAATTGCTTGTTTAACTTTTCCCTTCGGTATACTTTATCTCATTTCCTTTAGTCTGTGATATATATATATAATATATATATATATATATATATATATATATATATATATATATATACAGTTGGTTCTCTGTTTAACGACGCTCTACTTAACGACGATCTCTATTTAAAGACGATATTTCCCGGTCCCGGTCCCTCCGACGTAAAAAAATTCTATTTTAAGACGATTTTGTTTCTATTTAACGACGATTTTTTCTTACATGATAAACTTTTTCTTCAACATTTTATCTACTGGAGGGTTACTTTCTGTGGGGGAGTTTGGTTTCAAAAACAGACCCGGATTTTCCTTTATGTTTGTTGCAATCATAGAGTTGTTGCAGTGGAAAAAACCGGGGGAGGGGGGGGATTACTGTTTCTCGGAAGATCGAACATTCTTCCCTGGTGGATCGAATTTCTTAGTGTGGGTGGAATCACTCTATTGTACCTACCATGTTGTCATGTGATTTACGAACTGTACAAAAGCACCCCTCTCTCACTCCTTCTGGGAAGCACGTGTTCATGTTTAGAGAATTCGTGGTTGGGTGTAGGAGCTCATTCCAGTACGAATACGAGGTGAGCAGAGCAAAATGGCATCAAAGCGAAAGCATCTTACGCTACACGAAAAAGGGAAAATTATTGAAAACTGGGAAGAAAGTGTTGGAATAACAAAAGTCCAATTCGCAAGACAATTTCAGCTACCCGAGTCTACTCTCAAAGGCATTTTAGCAAGCAAAGAGAAAATTCTTGAAGCAGCACAAAAATTTGGTTTGAGATCCAAATCCAAACGGCAGAAAATTCAATGTGGCCGATCAGAAGAGTTTGAGAAGGCAGTCCTGCAATGGTTTCATCAAGCAAGAGCATCTAACATTCCAATTTCCGGAGTGATATTTAAAGAAAATGCTATTATTCTGGCAGAAAAGTTTGGAATGCAAAATTTTCAGGCTTCGGCTGGTTGGCTAACAAAGTTCAAAGAAAGATACGGGCTTGTATTTATAAGCATATCTGGCGAAAGTGGCTCCGTAGATGAAAAAATAGTGGATAAATGGAAAATAGTGCTGAAGGGGAAATTAGATGGATATGATGAGAAGAACATATTCAATGCAGATGAGACGGGCCTATTCTACGATATTGTAAACGAAAACACAGTGTCAGACGAAGAAGATGAAGTTGAAGACACGGAAAACGAGACACTGCCACCGTCTTACACAGATGCAATTTCTGCTCTAGATGTTCTCCGACGCTATATTACATCGAAAAGGGAAGGTGACTCATTTAACATTTTAGAAAATCTGGAAAAGAGAATAACGAAAACAAGGCGAATGAAGCAATCAACACTTTTTGAATTTTTTAAAACGTAATTTATTGTATTGTTTGTACTCTTTTTTTTCAATGTAATTTAAAATAACTTTTTGTGAATAAAATAATGATGATAATAAAAATAACATTTTTAAACACGCCAATATATTAAGAAATATATTGACAGCCCTAAACCTGTAAAGTGTGAAGGGAAATGTTATTTTTTCACAAATTCTGTTTAAGGACGATCTCTACTTAAGGACGATTTTTCCCGGTCCCTTGAAAGTCGTTAAACAGAGAACCAACTATATAATGTAAAATTACCTGAAAGCGTTCGCTTTCAACTACTACACTACCTACCAATAAGTATTTAGACACCCATACAAATGACGATATCTGCGGTCCTGATATACGTCACGCCCTCTGCCGTTAAATATCGTGTAGGAAACAACATTGGCATTAGTTGCATGCAAGATGTCACGAAGTGCAGAGTTATCTTATTCCGAGAAAGGTGTAATCGTCGGGTATCGCAGAAATCATCGATCCTTAAGGGACATATCTAGCGAGCTGAATTACCCAAAATTGATAGTGGCCTATGGGATTCAGAAGTGGAAGGTGAGCGGTGATTGTCGAAATGTGCCCCGAGTCGGCAGACCCATGAAACTGGGAGATAGAGACCAATGGGTACTGTCCAGAGAAATTTGGAAGGACCTCACCCAACCGATGGCCCATATACTCCAGGAATTTCAACAGGCATCCGGGAGTGTTGTTTCGATGAATACCATCCGTAAGGAAGCACATCTGTTTAGTTTTCCTGGTCGTGCTTTTGATCACAAAGTCCAACCACGCTGCTCGGTTAATGTGGTGCAAAGCACGTCGAAAGAGGACCACAGATCAGCTGAAACGGATTCTCTGGAGCGACGATTCAAAGTCACCCTTTAAAGTTTGGATGGCAGGGCTTGGGTCTGACGCCTGTCTGCCTGGAGAACGCCTCCAGCCAGAAAAGTTCAGCGAAGGTGGAATTATGGTCTAGTGATATTTCTCCTGGTATGGACTGGGATCCTTGGTCCCAATTCATGGTAAGCTCAAAGCCGATGCCTACTGCACCATTTTGGATGACAGTGGGCTTCCTACGTTGTGACAGTTTTAGGGGTTGGACCCATGTGACTTCCAGGACGACAACACCAGTTGTCATGTTGCGAGGTCCATCGTGGATTAGTATGGTGACAATGAGGTTAACCGAATGGACTGGCCTGCCCAGAGCCCAGACCTGAACCTTATCGAGAACCTGTGGGACAAGTTGTATCACCAAATTAAGGGGTGCAACAACCGTCCGAAATCGGGGAAGGAACTTACATGTATTTCCAAGCCAAGTGGAAGAAAATACCATTAGCCATCATACAATGACTTGTGGAAAGCATGCCTCGGAGTTTGAGGCTGTAATTGCCTCTCGTGGCGGCTCTACCAACTATTGAATATGGATAAATTTTGTTTTTCTTTTCTATCACAGATGTCCAAATACTTATTGGTAGATAGTGTATTTCTAGCATTTAGTCGATATAATGTGTTAAGTGAACGCAGATAAAAAATAAATCTAATAAATATGGTATTGTTCAATAAGTTTGCACAGTTTTAAAGCAATTTCCTCTTTAAACGACCCTCATAAAAGTATTACGTCATAGCGCATTTCATGAAGATTCCTTAACTGAAACTTCACAATCTCTCTTTGCTCGTTCTGAACGTAAAACGATGGAATGTAGTTTACTCCTCTCTTAATAGCAATATACATCTCTATTCTGTCGGATGAATCCTCATAAATATCTGTTTGCTCTTTTTTTAAATGAAAAGTTGCTCCAAATCTTTTATTTGAAATTAATATTTCTAGCACTTGGTTGATGCAATGTATTGAACAGGGTTAAAGTAAGTCTTTTAAATATGCTATAGGTCTATAAATTTGAATACTGTTTTAATAGCAAGTTTTACCCGTAAACCATCCATTTAAAAATTTCCACATAACAGTGTTTGAATTTGCGTGACTGTATTTTCACATAACAGTCACGCAGGTTCTTTTCCTGACACTTTCCGTATTCTCTCTCTTCGTTGCGGGCCAGTTAATGGGCAAAAGTTTACTTTTCAACGTCTGATTCACTGCAGTCTGCATAATGGCTCCCCATAAATGTATATTACCTTTTCACAAGTGAAAAATGATTAGCATAAAGTTATCATTCCAAACCCAGTTTCAATCACTTTGCCGATGCAATGTATCGAACATGGGGGAAAAATAAATCTCTCAAATTTCGCATGGCTGAATAAATTTGCATCATTTTAAGGGGACAAGGGATCTTCGATATCGAATTTTTTTAATTGTCGTTTTTTAACTCTACATACAGAATGATATTAATTAACATTCTTTTTCCTACATTGAAGACGCTTAGAATTCTAACTAAAGATTTTTTTTGGCAGAATAATGCCTGTTTTACAAAGAAATTTTCAAAAATGCTAGCATTTTTCAAAATGCTTCATACACATTCCTTATCATTTAAAAGCCTTAAATTTTTTAATATAAGTTTACCATATATTAAAAAGACATAATTGGGAGATGAATTTTTTTTTTGTATTTGTATTTTGTATTATTTGTATTTTTGTTTTCTATTTTTTTATGATTGTGCGATTTTTCACTTTATTTCATGGTCTATAAATTTGAAAAAATATTTCTGATTTCAAAAGATTATGCACATGGAGCATATTAGAAAATTCTAGCTTTTTTGAAGAATTTTTTGAAAAGCAAGTCTTATTCTTCCACAAAATACTTATTTGTAGATTCTAAGTGTCTTCAATGTAGGAAAAAAGAATATTAATTATTCTTATTTTGTATATAGAGTAAAATATGGAAAACTTCATAAAAAAGGCGTTGAAAGTCCCTTGTCCCCTTTAGAGGACAAAATAAGAATTTTTTGGCAGAATAATGCTTGTTTTTCAAAAAAATTTCAAAAATGATAGCATTTTTCAAAATGCTCCGTGTACACTCCAAATCATTTAAAAACCTTAATTTTTTTACTAAAAGTTTACTGTGTATATAAAGATTATTGTGCTTTGATTTTTTTTTTGTATAAATCTAAAACCATAAGTAATTAACTTTTTAAATATGCCTGTTATTTTTTTATGTTTTCGCTTTATTTCATGGTCTATAAATACGATAAATATTTGCGTTATCAAGAGAATTTTGCGCAGTGTTGTGGCAAATTCTTCAGTTAACAATCTTGAGAAATTTAGAAGGAATTAGAAGACAATGAATGCGAGTGGGCATTTTTGAAACATTCTAGCATTTTTGAAGAATTGTTTGAAAAACAGGTCTTATTTTTCCACAAAATATTTATTTGGGAATTTAAAGTGTCTTCAATGCAGTAGAAAATAAAATTAAGTATTCTCATTTTGTATACAGAGGAATATATTTAAAATTTAAAATAAACAGGGTAAAGGTTCCTGGTACCTTTAAGGAAAAAAAACCCATCCTCGCAAAAATTTCACATTGCAGCGTATTTCATGCACATTCCCTTGCTGAAGCTTCCTTAGTTCCGTGTACTCGTTGCTGCTCCTGTATAATACGATAGAGCCTCTCTTCCTGTCAGCTTCCAGTTCTGGCTCCCTGCTTCCCCGCAAGGTTGAAGATCGAAGAGCCGACTTCCTTCAACACAACGCACGCCATGTTGATTCTTAATTACGTCTTCTCCAGCTGAACCAAGTTCTCCCTCTTTTCCCGCATGACAGGGGCGTTGGCTCGCCCACAAAGGGAAAACTGTCGTTTATTTCACTGACTTTATAAAGTCAAAAAGAAAAATAACCGGTGGTTTTCATTTCGCCTTCGAATAGTTTAAGGCGAAGCGGCATTATTTTACTTATTTCTTTGAAGCCCGGTATAAAGGGCTTAAGTCAAAAACAGTGACTTTTAGATATTTGTTAGCATTGATGAAAAAAAAAAATCTTTTGACTGGTATAAAAGCCTTAAGTCTATCAATTTTATATACAAAATTATTATAGTTCTGCGATTGGTATAAAAGCCAATAACTTGATATATTTAAATCACTCTTTTTGACTTAGCCCTTTATACCGGGCTTCAAAGATTTATCAATTTGAGCCCCTGGATAACAGCCATGGAGAAGCAACAATATATTGCAAAACCATTGGATTTGGATTTATAAAAACTTGATATCTCGCTTAGATGGCTTGCTGTTAGAAACTGGAATGAATCTTCTATGTGTTTAAAAATTCAGTTTTAAATACCATATTTTTTGGACCACAAAACGCTTTCTACATAAAAATATCGACTTAAAATTGGTGTGCGTCTTATGGTCCGCAGGTAACATTATAATAAAATGAATATATAATGAGCTGGTCTTTTAGTAATGTGCTGGCTTTCGCTGATGAGGATGCTCGGATCGAATCCCGGCGCACGCAAAAAATACCCCCGTGTCTAGTCCGGATATGGGCACGTAAAATCCGTAAACCGTAAAGTCGCTCTATGAAGGTGAGAGAGGGTGGGAGAGGGTACGATCCTCCCAGATGTCACCCGTAGGGGGTGCTCGGTCAAAATTGAGGAGGCAATTCTCCAAGACGTACTCCGACAATTATGGTGATATTTAAAAAAACTGGAGCCACACACTTCAGCCCGTAGCCTATACTGGACATGGTCTGGAACTCCCAGCCCGGGGGCATAAGAAGCAACAACAACAACGAACATTTTAATATATATTTTATATATATTTATTATATACATATAAAAGGGCGCGGGTTCGATTTCCGCATAAGACTTGGTTGTATTTTGGGGAACCGGTCAGTCTTCCGCCTGCAAAAGGAGGCCCCGTCTAGAAAGAGGAGCAACCCATCGTCCATCGCTGGTGTCATAGTTTGTTACTAAAAATTCTTCTGTCATTGTGTGATTTGTGTTTCTGTTTCCTTGTATTCATATGTATACCGCACTGGGGTGTAATGTCGTCAGCCCCCAGGGACATTAGCCCCCCCCAAAAAAAAAATTATTCATTTATATATATTTATTATATATATTTTTTTAATACATATGTTTTTTTTATTTTTATTAAGTAAGAAATTAAAAATGTCTTTCTAGACCTAACAAATACGAAATATTCTTTTCTAAAAATCCTCCCATAAATTTGAGTTGCGTCATACCATCTGGTGCGTCTTATGGTCCAAAAAATACGATAATTTGTTTCATAATTATATCAACACTGACGTGATTATGTCCTATTCGAAAGACTCTTAGTTACATTAAAACCAGGCAAAGTCTAACGTAACAAATAAGTTTTTGAAAGAATACCTTTTGGAACAGGTACCTTATTCGATATCTTTTCTCCAATCTTTTTGCTCTAAAATAAATCAGTATCTTCGTAAAGCAAATTGAGTATACTCATCAATTTTTTAAATCAACATGGCAACTGTTCCAGAGATAAATAAAAACCCAGAGATCGTAGACGCTGAATTCGTGTACACTATCTTATCAGTAATATCTAGGCACTACTACATTATACGAAAACACGTCTCTGTACGAGTTAGAAATATGCGCACAAAGGATTAGACAGAATATTTCTAGAGGTAGTATGCATTCGTCTCGTTGATGGCCATAGTAGCAAGGGTACGTAACACTTCAATCATTCTGAAGATTCCAAAGCACACAGCTTATGCAGTACAAATAAAAAATTGAAAGACATGGTGGTTGAATCGAGGAAGATATTTTTTATAAAAAACCTCCTAAACTAATAAAAAGAAGAAAAAACGGCGCAAGCTAATCCTATTTTACCATTTCCGTTATGTCACGCAAACCTTGTTTGAGAGTTCTCTGATTACCGTTGGCACGAGTGCAATGAAAAATAGTCTTGCGTGCAATAGATTACTGAGGTTATGCAGCTGATTGTAAGCCACTGATTATCCCAACAAATATTGGATGCCGAAAGAATCAATGAGTTCAAATCCTTGAATCCCCACCATTGGTAATCAGTGCCGTGGACAGATAAGTTAAATTTCATATCTCCCAAACTGGACGGACATACTTGGTAGAGTGAATACCAGAGGTCCTTTTCCTTCCAAAGTGTATTAATTGCCTCGGTGATGAAGTTTGGGGAGGACAATATCATGGTGTGGGGCAACCATATTTATTTTTTGGCTTGAGTTTACTAGCTATTATCAACAAACTATCAAAGCTATGCAGTTCCCGAACATGATAGTCTATTTTGCATTGCGAGCATGATGGAAATTCCTTTTGGACAAGTGGTTCCTTCTACCAGATCGAGACAAAGCACCATGCAGTATTATGTTTGATTGGCTGGTTTTCAAAGTGCTGCGGTCATCGCAGCACGAAGCCTAAAAAAATCCAGGAACGCTAGTTTTAAGCCATTCCTTTTGGATACATGTCTATATGACAGCGGCTGAACTCCAGACAATGGTTTTCTAGATCTAAGGAGTGCGACTCCATACTGCTAGAGCCAGATGATGGCCGAACGGCTAGGGCGCTGGCAGTCGGTTCAGATCCTGTGGGTTCGAGTCCCACTGTTGGCATGGATGGGTGTAGCCGTTCGGAATCGGCTTTAAGCAGTAGGTCCCGGTCTAATTAACCCTCGTGTAGCAAAAAGTTTACCTTAGAGCTCCAAACCAAACCAAACCTATACTGCAAGAATTGTTACGTAATGGTTTAAGGACATGTGTGGATAAAAAAATTTGAATTGGTCAGTAAAGAGCTGTAATCTAACTCGCATGGAGTATTTAGACTGGGTACATCAATGATGCCACAGGTTATATATTCAAGTTTTATAAATTTTATTTTTAATTTTCTTGGTGTGAATGTGTATGAGAGGAAGCGAGTAGAGAAAAATTTTAGAGACCATAAAATTAAACGATGAAATAATTTCGTAAAATAACAAATCTGTCCTAAAAAAATTTCAGTTTCAAGTCAAATTTCAGTCCCGGAATCAATCATACTTTTACTTTACAAAATCCATACGTTTTACATATTCTACACATGCCGTGTACACTAATAGCGGCTGGTGCATGTTAAATCTGTCGGGGCTGCAATGTCCTCCAAGTTCTCAAATTTACCTCTGGAAGTGCGGGGTCAAGTGTTCCGGTCTCGTCACTTGACACCGTTCTAAATTACGGGATCGGCTTGCAGGGGGTAATGCTGGCCACCTATACCGTGTCCCCTTATATGAATGGCCAGCAGTCTCGGCAGTGTATAAATTGTATGGATTAAGTTCCAAAAACAACTGCCATATGTAACAACAACATATTCTACGTATTTAATGGTTTGGGCTTGTGGCGACCCAGTGGTACAGCGCGCTGGTTTTCGGTGCTGAGGGTGCTCGGATCGAAACCTGGCGTCGCACAACGAAAAATGTCTCCTTTCGTGTCGTCCCTTCATAGGGGGTAATTCTGTCCGCCTGTATGGTGCTCCCTCAATAAAATGGGGAGTAAAATTGCGACGTAGTTTAGGCGAATGTTTGACGACAAGTGCCTCCGCATTGGGGAAAAAAATATTTAATGGTTAAAATTGAAATTAAATTTATTTACAAAGCAAGAAGAATAATCGAGCATATTCTCAAGAATCATCTTAAAATCTTTGGATGACAAAATATTCGAGAGGGAAATACAGGGTATAGTTGAACGCACAATACTCAAGTCGAACGCAGCCTCGGATAAAAAATCTTGAAAAATTTTATTTAAATAAAGAATGTTCAGCAACAAATAACTTAGGTAGTATGTGTTTTTATGTGACAACGGTTGTGGGAGAGTGAGACGTGAAATAGAAAAAAAAAATAAATAGTGAAATTTTGAAATTTTGAGTGGTACTCGTGTTTATTCAACTGGACAGGTTGTTTGGTTTGAAACGCAGTAATGATCTTTATCAACGCGATGATTCGGCAGTGTTTGGGTTCCTGTTTTGGGCGGAAATGTATCTGATATTATACCATATCGCAAACGTCAGATCTCATAATTGCGACGAAAAGGATAATTTAGTTTTAAGATACTTTCTGACCAACATGCCAGACTATTTTGCGACATTGCAGCTCCGACTCAAGTGCATTTCAAAAAAGCACATTATTTTCTTCTAAACAAAATGAAATTTAAGCTTATTAGATGGTGTTGTCATCGTGTGGTAACACATCGTCGCAAGCAAAACGTGTAGAACGGGCCTACTACGAACATTTTTCTAAATTGCTTCGAGTGTTTGCAACTTTGAAGAGACATCACTATATATACGTCAAAGTCACACCAATTCACCTAGAAATCCGAGTTGACGTATCTGGTATTTCGCCACCGAAGTCGTAATTTTATTATGACGGTTAGGGAAGCGATCTTTCAAAATTTTCTTATGTAGGCTATTTTATAAAATCTATTATATTTCAAAGATGTTTTCAAGTTCACTAGCGGTAGAAATTTAAAACTATGCGCTTTTTCTCTTCCTCAAATTATATTAAGGCTGCTATGTACTAACCCCATTGGATTCGCTCACCTCAATGTTAACCTATGGAGAAAATTTGTCCACGGATTGCCGACTTGGATTCAAAGATTTTTTTTTTTAAATTGTACTCCGTCATAAAGAAAGAAATTTTATATTTGAAGTACATTTTTCGTTTTTTTAAAAAATGCAACTAATATTTTAAAATTTAAATTATTCGGGGGGAAATCTGGTATAGTGTGTTTTAAACGTTCATAAATTCCTTCGGTGGACGAAATTTATAAAATGAATCCTGTAGAGCTTTGCAGAAAAGTTCAGGCTATCTGACAATACCAATTTTATTTGATTATCAGCATTTATGTACCTGTAATTAGTTGACAAAAATATAATTTAAATAAAAAAATTTGGGGGCAGCGCTTAACCCCCTAAGAGAGAGAGCCATTACAATCCCTCAAAAAGCCAATCCTAAGGGGGGGGGTGGAATTCTCGAACTGTCAACTGGACTCCTCCCACCACAAGAGTCTGCAAGAAGAGGAAAAGGGAAATAACGGGGTTTTTTTTCTTAGTACATGGCAGCCTTAAAGATCGAGAATATCCCTGAAAAGTTTATCGCAGTTTGGTTAAGTTAGCTTGAAAGGCATTTTTTATTACATGACGAGTATATACTTATCTGTAAGAATAGCTTACAGATAGGTACAAAGAGATAGATAATAGATTTTGTAAATCAACCGGAAAAAAGAAGCTTAAGATCGGGGTTTCCAAAACCTCTGGGTGAATCGTCAACGAAGGACTTGCGATACTTGAATTTTGGCAAAATTGGGCAACCAGATGAATGGTTATGCAGCAGCCTGGATTCGGTTAGGAGTTCTGGGCTAAACATATCATTTACGGTAAGCCACAGCGCTGTAGTGGTAAGATTCAGCG
The DNA here is from genome assembly GCA_907164885.2 of Dolomedes plantarius. Taxonomy (NCBI): domain Eukaryota; kingdom Metazoa; phylum Arthropoda; class Arachnida; order Araneae; family Dolomedidae; genus Dolomedes; species Dolomedes plantarius. The sequence goes on along the minus strand of OU015491.1, from coordinate 92,292,066 downwards.
AGCGATTCATAATAGTGCAAAAAAATGTGGGTCCCGGTCTAATTAACCCTCGTGTAAAAACGAAAAAAAAAATTCAGGTAGTCTCCTCTACCGAAACTACTGCGTAATTAACGTAAGATTACTTATCGCTGCTTATCTCTTTTGTATAAGTATATATATGTATGTATGTGTTATGTATATTTCTAATGTACGTATGTATATACAGTCGAACCCGGTTATAGCAAACCTGGTATATAACGAACTCACGTATATAACGAACGATAATTTTGGTCCCGCCGTTTTTCTATTGTAAGTAATTTAATTAGTATGGTGTCAGTTTAATGTAATCGATTTTAGTCGATTTAATTCATTAATGATCATTTTTAATAGATTTTATCATTTTATAATACATCATTATTGAATACACGTTGCAACTAATGAGTTATACATTTTGTGAACTCTAGCATTTTTCTTAACGGATCGGATATAGCGAACCACCGGATAAAGCGAACAAAATCTTTGGTCCTTTGAAGTTCGTTATAATGGGGTTCGACTGTATATGTATGTCAAAATTTTAACGTATTTCGGTACTTTTCTGTTTAACTGTTTACTGCTTGTCGAAGCGATACAGACTGGGTTTAGCACGCTGTCGAAATTATAACTCGCGAGGACGGATGGACCAACGGTTTTAGCGTCTGAAATTTTGCTTTCCGAAGGACCATTATGGAGGAACGTAATCCTATGTTAAAAAGACTCTCAACTGAACCTAATAGCTCAAAAGTCCATACGTATCAGCCTACAAGATGTACCGTTATTCGAGCTCGATACCGCGTTTCTGCGTACAGTGTTAGAGCTTCAACCTGGGTTTATTTATTATTTATTATTATTATTATTGTTGTTTGGGCACTCTGGACTAAACGTTTCTTTTACCTTCACAATGATATTCCCGTGAGATTGAGTTTTAGGTCCTAGCTGCGTGATATTCCAACTCTTGCCAACAGAAGATATCTCGTGAAATCTCCCTGCCAGAATAAATTTCTAAATGAGCTGATGAAATCTGAAGAGGCAACTGGCCAATCATTTTACCGGCACGAATATTCCATAGACTACAAATGAAAGTGCCTTTCATGAATTCAAAAAGTATTTTCAATATTTTTCTATTAGTCTGCTCTCATACACTTGCATAAAATGCAGATTAAAATATGTGAGAAGAAAAAATATACTAATGCGATTTTTTAAAACGAAATAAACATGAATAAAAAAAATTACGCCATTCTACTGTTCTCCAGGTGACCAGATCTTAAAGCTGACCAGAGATGAATCATCCTTGCATTTCAATTTCAACCGCTCCAGGCCTTTTTTTTTTCTTCCTCCGTGAAAACAAGGAATTACGTAAGGCACGGCAGTCCATTAACGAAGGTCGAGCAAACAATGGCTGTTAAACCGTCCCGCAAAGTCGTGGAGCAACGGAGCATCCTGCGAGAGCAGTTTCCAGTTTCAGCTGCGGCACATTTCTGTTTCTTTTTTTTTTTCTCTCTCTCTCTCTCTCTCCGGGCGAAATTCAGCAACATTTCTCGGTCACGGACACGCAATGAGACGAGGAGAAACTCTTACACTAGCGAAATTTCAAAAATTTTTATTCTTTGTAGGTTAGCGGCTATTTTGTAGCTATTTACATTTGAAAAAGTGTTCGTAAGGGCAGTTTTTCTGACACAGGCGATACTTTTGTTTGCCCCGACGTCTCTTTATTTTGTTGTTTTTGTTTGGAAGGTTTAAGAGAGCGAAAGTGAAAATAACGTTGATTTCTAGAGGTTTCATGAGCTCTGTGTCATACTAAGGTATAAAGTACTGTAACATTCGTAAAAGAATTCGACTTTCGCTTCGACAAATTAAATTTGAAGGCCTTAAAATTGCAAATGAATCTAAATATTACGCCGAAGGTACGTGTTAAATGCTCGAATTATTTTTAACATAGAGAAATTAATAATCTTCTGAAAAGCTTACAAAACTTGAAAGCTTACAAAAGCTTGAAACTAGACAATTTGAGATTGACGCTTTTATAAAAATGCTCTTAGTATACAGGGTGTTCCCACCTATATCCATTGCATCCCCATTAACTTCTAAACGGTGACAGCTTGGGCCATGAAGTTGGTGTCTAGGTTTAGTAAAAAGGCCATGCGCTACTCGATGAGACAACTTACAACGCCATCTATCGGCAAATTATGGAATTAGCATTTTCATCTAAAAAAAAAAACGGTATGAGATACGGGGAAAAAAATCAATTACAAAGTTGTCCAGAATCATTGATTTAGTAAGATAAGACACCTTGGGTCGGATTTTCAACACTCTGGCGTCGTGAAACGCGAGTGAAGCTCGAAAAGACCACCTCACGGACTAAATAATCCAGTCGAGAGTGCAAATGTGTATAGTGGCTGATGGAGAGCATTTTCAACAACATAAATAAATGATCCTGAAGATAGGGAAGTGTCTCGGTTTCTTTCTTCCACTCTTAATGACATGAAAATTTTCAAAATCGTGACCAAACAAATGTTCGTTTTCTACATTCTGTTTTAAGTATAATGTTCGCAAGGTATCTTTTCTTACTAAATCGATGATTCTGAACAACTTTGTAGGTGACTTTTTTCCCGTATCTCGTACCGTTTATGAGATAAAAATGCTAGTTTCAAAATTTGTCGATAGATAGCGTTGTAACTTGTCTCATCGAGTAGTGCATAGCCTTTTTACTATACCTAGACACCAACTTTATGGCCTAAGCTGTCACCGTTTAGAAGTTAAGGGGAGTGTAACGGATAAAGGTGGGAACCCTGTATAAACTATTTACTCCCAGAATTATTCTAAGATAGCCGCAATTACAACAATAACTGATTCTTACCCCTTCTCCTAGGTACCAGACGCTCTTAGGAGAATGTTCAGACATACAGCCTTAAGTCTGCTGTGCACTAACCCTAATAGATTCTAGACTTAAACCTTCAGCGGGAGCTCCAACTTTTGTAACACCACCAGGCGCGAGTTGCATAAAGTGCAACGTCTCTTTAAACCTTGATTATTCCTTTTGTAGTTAACTTTTTTTTTTCAAATTTGAAATAATAATTCTGCGTTTTATGACAAGATATAAAATGTTGATAATATTCAGATTATTTATAATTAAAGGCCAAAAATGAATAAGAAGAAATTTTCATAAAAAATTAAAATTGATTTTTAAAACACAAATAATTTGTCTAATTCTCTTCAGTTTTCTTCAATTTCTTCACATCGCAAACATATAGTACGGATTTTGCAATGCGTCTCGCATGAAAAACTATTACATTTAATCACACTTTATCATGGTAGTTACATTATTTAACCGTCCGCATATATATGTTACCCGTTCCTCTTTTTTCTTTTTTTTTTTTGACGACACCTCTGGTTCTGCTGCTCGGGAAGTTTCCACTTTATATTTTAGTAAGAATCCAGTTATGTGTGGAGGAAGAGATAGAATATTTGCTGGGTCTTCAAGTGGCTTTCGAGAAGTTCTAAAGCCAAAGAATGCAGATACAATCGCCCTCTTTCAAAACTGTCCGGTTTATTGGATCTAAGGACAACTTGCGAATTGATTCCTATTATGTTCAAAAACCTAAAAAACAACGAGAGAGTCCATCTTAGGGATATGCGGGATACCGTGTAGTAGCTGCACATTTGATCCACTACGTCAACTCCTGTTTTTGTCGTATTGTAATCCAGTATAATCGCTGGTTTACCATAATCGTCATCCACTGTTGCATCATCATGCATTGTCGACAAAAGTATGACTCTCTTATTTTTTTTTCGTAGCATAGGAACGCTATGTTCCTATGCTACGAAAAGTAAAATTACTTTTAACATCGGGAACAAAATTATTAATTACTTAGTATTCAAAACTTCATCAGGACATTTATTTGATTAGCCTTTTTAAATTTATAATCATAGAAAAGCAACTTTGTAAATGCTTAGAATTATTTTAGCGAAATAACCAAAAATGAAATAAGGAATATTTTCTTACATGACTAGGCGCGCTGTGCACAGAGTGCAAGAAATAGAAGTATCCGCTGTTAGAATCGCGATTAAAAATGAATGCAAAGGTCAGAAAATCAGACCTGCATTAGAAAGGGTGTAGCTATAAATAGAAACTGCCTAGAACATCCAAACCTTACATGTAAGCAAACCATTCAAAATTATGAAAATGTTGCACTTTATACACGGGAGAGCTCGCTGAAGGGTTAACCTAGAGTTAACCTCTTGTTAACATAGGAAGAAAATTTGTCTACTAATTACAGCTAGTACATAAATGCTAGTAATCCAATAAAAATGGTATTTTCAAATAGCCTGAACTTTTCTGCACCTTGCAACCGGATTCATTTTATAAATTCTATCCACCAAAGGAATTTAGGAGCGTTTGATACACACTTTACCAGATTTTCCCCCCGAATAACTTAAATTTAAAAATATTATTTTCAATTTTAAAAAAAATGCCCCAAGGTGTAAAATTTCTTTCTTTATTACGGAGTACAAAATTTTAAAAAAACTTCAAATCCAAGTCGGCAATACTTGGACAAATTTTCTCCGTAGGTTAACATTGAGGTGACTGAATCCAATAGGGTTAGTACACAGCAGCCTTAACAAATGCACACTTCATATAGACGCCTTGACTACTGATCTCAAGTGCAGGCATGAATTGAAGAACTTGGGGTGTCGCTAACAAATCGTTCACTCCTTTCAACAACGTCATACCTCAAAAATCGTGATTTTTCAGGAGAGTGATTTTAAAGTTTAAAAGTAGAATCAAATGTATTAAAATTCAATATTAATTCTGCTCTCTAGCGGCTAAATATGGAACGGCGAGATATGACGATCTTACAGGGATAAACTACTCTTTCAGGGGATTCTGAAAACTGGCATAACTAAAAATCGCCGGTTTTTGAGGTATGACGTTGTTGAAAGGAGTGAGCAAAATGACAATGTCGTTTAAAAGTAATATAAAAAAATGTTATTCTTGTTGCACATTACCAATCCATAACTGCAGTGGCGTAGCGAGCATAACTGGCGCCCGGGGCATGATACCTTTGTGGCGCCCCTCCGCCGCAAAACATATAGTAATATAATATATAGACCTTATATTGGCGCACCACCCCCGAAGAACATATACTAATATATTATATAGACCTTATATTGGTACCCCCCCCGAAAAACATAATATAATATATAGACCTTATATTGGCACCCCCCCCGAAAAACATAATATAATATATAGACCTTATATTGGCCCCCCACCCCCGAAGAACATATAGTAATATAGTATATAGACCTTATATTGGCACCCCCCCCCCAAAAAAAAGCATATAGTAATAAAATATATAGACATTATATTTGCGCCCCTCTGCAAGTGGCGCCCGGGGCATGATAGACCCCCTTGCCCCCCCCCCCTCGCTACGCCACTGCATAACTGGTCTCTAAACTTTGTGGAGTAATTTATTTAAGGTTTGTTGCTAAGTGAAATTCATGAACCACAAAAGAGGTTTCCCCTTTCCCTCGAAATTATTTATGCACAATACGTCTCCTACGTACTCAAGAACAGTCACCAGTTTCATCCTCGTGACGATATATCACGGGCTTGACGTAACCATGAAACTGCAGAAGGCGTTGCTCATCCCCGTTTCTCTACGCACAAATCGGCTACACGGAATGTGAGTAACTGCTTTCCGATTCCAAACAAACAACAAGAGCAAAAACACCTTTGCACCGATAACGATTAAAAGTATTAATATATTTAATAGAGTCGGGAAGACAAAGGAAATCAAACCGCGAAACGATGCTGGAAAAAGAAAAAGAAAAATCCGTTCGTGCAATGCTATGAATTACCTTCTTTTGCTGATGCGTTTCATGTGTATTTTCCGATGCTATTTATACTTTACTGAACTTTACTGGTAATTGATAATTATAACTGCGCAACGGAAAACTACTGTATTTTTTATATGAAAGCTATGAGGAACTATTTTATGTTTTCTTCAAAATAATTAATTGAAATTTAAAAGAGTGTAGATGTTTAAAATTTAAATCATTTGCTCATGTGTATCACTCGTTTATCTACCTAATCTAAAGGATCATAACTCGTTAACATATTACTTATTAAGATTGCTTTGAACTGACCCTATTGGATTCGCTCACCTGAATATAAACATATGGAGAAAATATGTCTACTATTTCCAGCTACATAAATACTGATAATCCAATAAAAATGGTATTTTCAGATAACCTGTACTTTTCTGCACCTTGCAAGAGGATTCATCTTATAAATTTCGCCCACGAAAGGAATTTAGGAGCGTTTAAAACACACTATACTGGATCCTCCCCGAATAATTTAAATTTTAAAATATTATTTGCATTTAAAATAAAACAACGAAAAATGCCTCAAGTTGTAAAATTGTTCTCTCTATTACGGAGTGCAATTTCTTTCAATCCAAGTCGGCAATCCTTGGACACATTTTCTCCATAGGTTAATATTGAGGTGAGCGAGTCTAATAGGGTTAGTACACAGCAGCCGTAATATATATATATATATATATATATATATATATATATATATATATATATATATATATATATATATATATATATATATATATATATATATATACATATATATATATATATATACATATATATATATATATATATACATATACATATATATATATATATATATACATATATATATATATATATACATATACATATATATATATATATATATATATATATATATATATATATATATATATATATATATATATATATATATATATATATATACATATAAATGCATTTGTATTTGCAAGGACCACCTTCAATAGATTGAATGAACCATGCCAGTCCCTTGTAATAATGCGCAAACAGAAGTCTACTTTTAATTTATTTTAAATTCATATTTATTAATAAATATACTTTTTTCAGAGTTTGATATGACTGCATTCTTTGCGCAGTTTTACGTTTTTTGAATTTTGAGCCTGGTATTTTGAGAGTACTGCACGAATATATGTTTCTCGTTTTCAGTGGTTGGAAAAATTTCCATTAAAACGAGAACTGCTGCGGTTAGGTTTGATGTTTACGATATATTCCTTTCGTACCGTGCATAGTTGAGAATTTAACACCATCGAACGTTATTTATGGCTGGCAAATTGCTCACTATAGCCGCACTTATTTAATTAAACCCCATCTGTTTCGAATTCCGATAATCAGACGCGTCGTGAACCAGCGCCATATCTCTGAAGCGAAGCCCAGAAAAAGCCCCTTAGAGGTTTACGGACCCGGAACCCGTTCCCTCCCCCCTCTCCTCCAACCTCCCCTTCTTCCCGTCTCGTTAGGCCAGCCGATACTTTTTCGATATTTATCTCCTTTCGCGAGAAAAGAGAAATGGAAATGCTTCTTAAAATAGAAACGTTTCGTTAGGCTATCCTATCGTTATTCTAATTTTGTGAAATTTCTAATTTAAACGATGATGCAGTCGAAGCCCGTTATAGCGAACCCGTTATATAACGAACTCTCGTATATAACGAACGACAATTTTGGTCCCGCCGTTTTCCTATTGTACGAAATTTAATTAGTATGCTGTCCGTTTAATGTAATCGATTTTAGTCGATTTAATTCATTAATGATAATTTTTAATAGATTTTATCTTTTTTTAATACATCATTATTGAATACACATTGCAACTAATGAGCTATACATTTTGTGAACTCTAGCATTTTTCTTAACGCTTCGGATATAGCGAACCACCGGATAAAGCGAACAAAACATTTGGTCCCTTGAAGTTCGTTATAACGAGGTTCGACTGTAATATCAAAAGTATTTTTCTATATCCCTGAAAACAGAGACATTCGAAAGTTTAATGCGGGATATTTACTGTATTTTACAATTTTTTTGTTTTAAGTTTTGGGATGGTCCCTTATTTGTATGTTCGAAACATTCCGGGGGAGAGGGGGGTGGAGTGCCCACTGATGCAATGTGTTACATATTATCGAAATTTTACTGTTCGGCAACAACCAGCGCAGCCTTGGCGAAGGAATGAGCAACGTAATTAAGGGACGTATTTTGACAAGCCTATTTAACTTCGATGCTCCCGGCTTTCTAAAAATAATTTTCCCCTTATAACAACGTTTATTTAAACCCTCTGCGCAATGGTTCGGCTTTATTACTTTCATTAATGCATCGCCGATGACGTCAGGGACGCGCTTTTTCCCCTCTGCGGACTTTCGAGGTTCAAATTCCCAAGTCTATCGCCAAAACACATCGCACAGGAAAAGAGAAGGATGTTATCGCAACAGGAACTGGAACTCGAACGGGACACCTCAGCGAGGGATAAAGCTCGCAAGTGGTCGGATGGGGAGAGAATTTCTCTCCGTTCGGAGCGGGCGCATGCGCAGACGGCGTAGCCGCCCCAAAGTCACGTGCTGCATCGCGATGAGCAGGAGATGGGGTGGTTTCGGGATGCTGCTGATGCTAAAAGTTTTTTTTTTCGTATACATATTTACTTATATTTTATTTACGTGCCTTCTTTCTTCCTTTTTCTCCTCGCTTGCTCGGCTTCTTTTCGCCGCATGTTTCGGGTCCGGGGGTTCGTTCCATGATGCACCACGCTGCGCTGCTGCGGGTTCGTGCAGGCACGGACTGGTCGCCCTGAAAAAAGTCGGGACCTCGAAACGGTACTCGGGGCAAATGAAAAAAGCTGTCGTTTGCCATGTCTTCGAGTGGCACCGACAAGCTTTTGGGAGCACTCTCTTTCTAAACTCTTACATCACTCTTTGTATATGTCTGCGAAAACATAAATAGCTAAGTACATGGATGAATAAATGCATATCTATATCTATAGCTATTTACCTATATATATATATATATATATATATATACAGAAGGAGACAAATAGTAAGAGAGTAATGTATATAATAGATTGAAAAAATACTGAGAAAAATATTGCAGTCTTATTCGTTAAAAGAAAAAAAAATTTCAAGTAGTCTCTTCTAACGAAACTACCGCGGGTCATTAAAGTAGGATTTCTTATCGTTGCTTACCTCTTTTGCATGTATATATTTATATATGTATGTGTTATGTATATATGTATCTATATATATATGTACGTATGTATATATATACATATATGTATGTCCAAATTTTGACGCATTTTGGTACTTTTCTGTTTAGCTGTTTACTGCTTGTCCAAGCGATACAGCCTGGCTTTGGCACGCTGCCAAAATTATAACTCGAGATGTACGATCAGACGGTTTTAGCGTCTGAAATTTTGCTTTCCGGAAGACCGTTATGGAGGTACGTAATCCTACGTTAAAAGATCCCTTGGGGAAGCCTTAACCCCTAGAGGGCGCGTTCACAGGTGGCGGATCGGAGATTGCCTACACTGGAATTTCTATTGGTTGGCAGAAGGGAAATAAAATACCTTCCGCGAACCTACAGGTAGATATTCCAACCACTGTCGGGGAAATGGCATACATCTTATGTAGATAGTGAAATTTTTGACTTTTTTCTTCTATTTAAGACTTTTCCATCTATTTAAGACCTTTTTTTTATTCTGCTCTATTCGTAGACACGACAACAACAACAAAAGAAAAGATAACAATAATAAAAGGCTTAATGAAGTCGATTTTTTAAAAAATATGAATACTTCTATAGTGAGGTGCTTTGTTGAAGGATAATGTTGACACTTTTGAAAAAGAGATGTTATCCTTAAATTATCTTTAGCTGGTACTTTGATTTGGCTTACCTTCATGTATAGTTAAAGAGAGAAATGAACTGATGGAATTATAGGTAGATAGTTTCCGTTGGTTAGAAAGGAACTTGGAATTTTATACCTCCAAAGGTCTAAAAATGATTCGGTAAAAATATTTGAAACGAATACTTTCCCATTAGTTTGGGAGCATGAACTAACTAAATCTAGAATCAAGCAAAAAGCTTGGAAATGGATAGTATTTCTTTTGTTTGATCGTAGATTTAAAAAGATTGTAGATGTGAGTTCTACTTTTATAAATATTTAGTATGTCATTGTTGGTATAAATAATACCTAACATTATATTTTTTTATTAAACATTTGTTGTAATTTGTGTTTTCAGTAATACCAGTACTGAACAAAACTTACGAAATCCTTTTGTTATATGGTAAATCATTTTTAAGATCTTCGTTTCGATGAACGAAATTTATTATTATGTTAAGTATAAAATTCATCTGAAATTTGTCTAGAAGTTTGATGTGTTTTAATTACTATTTATTATTTTCTGATGTATTCACATGCACGTGTCTTTTGTAGATCTTTATGTACTGCATACCAGTTTTTGCTGTTCATTATTCTTCTCCTAACGTCAGTTCTTCAATAAACACTTTATCCTCTGTGATCAGTCAAAATTGTCACTAAGTTCTAGCTTTGCTACTTATGGATCGAAAAGAAAAATCAGCAGTTTTTTATTTTATTATATTTTATATACGAAATTAGATAGGAATTGAAATAAATCTGAATTTTCAAGGATTTTCTACTCGCTGTCTCACCACAGTTCTCGCAATCGCTCTGTTTGAAACTGGTTCCAGTCCTCTTATTGTTGAAACAGACCGATAACACACCTATTGTTGCTGCCTCTGAGCTAATTCGAAAGCGGGGACAGGTGATGCTTCGGGGAGACGGCGGACAATCCAGCGTCAGGCAATCTGGTGGGGACGCGAAGGAGCATTTTGCAATACCATGAGGCAACTGGCTTTTCCTGCACGCACGTGCATCGAGATTACGTTTCGGAAAAGGTGACGTGACGTCGGAATGGAAACCGAAGTCGCCAAAAAGAGCGATAACGGAAGCCAAATGTCGGGCGTTTCACGGGTGGCTGATTTTGAAGTGGTATTTAATTTGGTCCTCAGTTGTGTTTTTATGTAAGTAGCGGAATTGATAAAAACGCCTCGGATTGCGGATTCAACAATGGAATCTAGACATGATTCTTTTAATCTACTGCTATTCTCTTCTTGTTTGTATTTCGAAGAGATGTATTTTCCTTTAATAGAGCTGCTAGTGTGAAGAGAGTGTTGTTTAATGCTTTATCAGGAGAATAGGGAATATTCTTCCGACGTGATGTGCGCAGTAACTAATATTTGGAATCAAAATACACTCTAGGCAAACTTGAGGACTCATAGGATTTTCGAAGCGATGTATTTTTCTTTAATAGAGCTCCTAGTGTGAAGGGAGTGTTTAATTCTTTACCAGGTGGATAGAGAATATTCTTCGACGTGATGTGCGCAGTAGCCAACAATGCGCATCAAAATACACTCCAGGCAAACTTGAGGACTCATAGGATTTTCGAAGAGATGTATTTTCCTTTAATAGAGCTCCTTGTGTGAAGGGAGTGTTTAATTCTTTACCAGGTGGATAAGGAATATTCTTCGACGTGATGTGCGCAGTAACCAATATTACGAATCAAAATACACTCCAGGCAAATTTGAGAACTCATAGGATTTAATAACGGTTATCATACATTTCAAACTTACGCATATACAAACACTTCGCAGTTTATTCGCACAACACTTTTGACAGCATTGGTTCACTCTCAAAATCCCTTTATTTTGGCGAACCCACTATTTTCAGCTGTTAGTTTAGGATATCAAGAAACTACAATCAAGATAGACATCGGGCATGTTTGTAAACAATGCACAGATTAGGTACCTTTTGCGCAAGAGCAGTAGATTTTTTTACAGCATCGAGAGAACTAATGCGCAGTGATACCCATGACGTCTCTGAGCTACTGCAGAGTCGATCGACCAATGTTTCTAGTTTTATTTGACAGTTCAAAGGCGGATAAGAGACCAAGCAGCAAGCAAAGTTAATTAAGCAACTATAACGACCAAAGACGCCTAAAGAAATTTTGTCTGGGGGGAATCAGGTAAAAACGTATACTGATTCCCCCCAGAGGATACTTAGAATTGTACATCACTGAGATAAAAATCTAGTCTCATAGATGTTCCTATCAGCCCTTCCCAAGGTTGATAAGAATATAAGATAAACAGAAAAATTACAAGATAGGGAAACGACGGCTAATTAAGGCTGCTATGTACTAACCCCATTGGATTCGCTCACCTCAATGTTAACCTATGGAGAAAATGTGTCCACGGATTGCCGACTTTGATTCAAAGATTTTTTTTTTTTTAAATTGTACTCCGTCATAGAGAAAGAAATTTTACATTTGTGTACATTTTTCGTTTTTAAAAAAATTCAATTAATATTTTAAAATCTAAATTATTCAGGGAAAAATCTGGTATAGTGTGTTTTAAACGCTCATAAATTCCTTCGGTGGACGAAATTTATAAAATGAATCCTGTAGCGCTTTGCAAAGTTTCAGGCTATCTGACAATACCAATTTTATTTGGTTATCAGCATTTATGTACCTGTAAATAGTTGACAAAAATATATTTTAAATAAACAATTTGGTGGCAGCGCTTAACCCCCCTATAAAGAGAGAGCCATTACAATCCCTCAAAATGTCAATCCTAAGGGGGTGGAATTCTGAAATTGTCAACTGGACTCCTCCCACTACAAGAGTCTGCAAGATGAGGAAAAGGGAAATGGGAAATGGGATTTTTTTTCTTAGTACATAGCAGCCTTAAAGAATAACAATTGATCTTAAAAATGCAAACTTTTTTTTTTTTACGATTGATTTTTGTAGCTCCCTGAAGATTTGGAACTAGAAGTCCTCCATGGCAAAACTGTGATTACTCCACTACGGTAACTCGTGTCTAAGTATTAAGTGTTATGAATATGAGTAAACAATAAAATAAAAGAAACAAATGTCGAGGGAGTAAAGAGTGAAACTGGGAAAAAAAAAAGGAAGAAAATTATTTTCGACTTTCATTATACGCCTTCTCTCTATACCAATCCTCCAAATGAATCAAATTAAAAGAATCATAATTTATCGATTCTTTGAGTAGATGAAGTCTATAGTTAGATTTTTGGAATACTCTCTTCCTGATAGAATGTATGTCACGCGATCGGTCGATTAAGCTCCAACGGTTCTAGCAGTCTCATTTATTTAGAAGGTTCTTCAGTATACATTTAACTGCAATCTTCCATTTTCATTTAGATAAGTAGGACAACTGTAACTGAAGTAGACGTTTCAAAATTCAAAGCGGAGTTATTTTTTTATACTCGCAGAGGCAGAACTATTTTTGATAGGCCCATTTGAAAAATTATGAAGACTTTAGGATTATAATCACCCTCGGAGGTTGAAGGGTCAAACGTTATTATAGAGGTTATAATCAGCTTAAAATAATGCGCAGAAAAATGTTACTTAAGTGTTTTAATATTAAATGCAACTTATGTTTGTCTTTCCTCACCCCACAGTGATTGGAGGAAACCATCACTCACACCTTTCAGCAACGTCATATCTCAAAAAAAGTGATTTTTCAGGAGAGCGATTTTAATGTTTAAAAGTAGATTGAAATGTGTTAAAAAGTGTTAATTCTGCTCTCTAGCGGCTAAATATTGAGCGTTAGGATATGACGATTTGTCAAAGATATACTACTCTTTCAGGCCATTCTGAAAATAGGCATAACTAAAAATCGTTGATTTTTGAGTTATGACATTGTTGAAAGGAGTGAGCGACATGTGAATGTTCAAGCTCGGATTTTTTGCGGATTATATGGTTGTAAAGCGAGTCGATTTGGTTTAATGTAATTCAAGAGTCAATAAGTAGCTAGGTGAGGTCATGGCCAATCAACACGTGAAGCTGCGACCTCCTTTGTAGATCTCAGTACGACAGAATCATGCGGGTATTAAGCATTTCTGTTCAGTGATTTAAAATTGGACTTGCCATAGGCACCAAATCGGCTAGATTTGGTTCTGTATTCAACCCATCTCCCACAGCTCTTTCATGCGTATGAGCAGGCCCTGATTTTCCATTAGGCCGGGTCCTAGAGCCCCCCCCCAAAAAAAAAAAAATAATAATAAAATAAATAAATAAATAAATTTTATTTTTAAAAGAAGAAAAAAGAAAAAAAATACCTAGTTCAATTTTTTTTATTTTACTTTTTTAATAGCAATTTATATATATATCCTTCCAAATTTGATTGATTGGTTGATCATATCTATAGTTATATGTATAGTTCATCATATGTATGCCATAGTGTATATAAGGGATTAATAAGTTTTTCTGGTTGCATTGTATTGATGTTTTAATGATGAAGTTAATATGTTGTATTGCTTTTTGTTATTTGATAATGTTCTAGGCTTCTACTCTTCAAATAGCCAATTCTTGCTAAAATAGTACTTTCACAATGATTCATGATTATTTTTTTTGTGTGTCAATTTTGGAAATTTGACGCTCACATCAGTGTTAGGGGGCCCCCATCCCGAGTTGTGCCTATATTCAAGAATTTTCTAAATTGGCCCCTGCATATGAGAGGAGATGTTCCGGAGTTTAGACACTCATACCAAAATTATTTGATTTTATACGTGGCAATCTTTATTTTGGATTTGTAGGTTAAAATATCAGCCGATTTGTAGTTACTCACTTCTTTTGAAAGCATCTGTCATCTGTGCAAGTCAGATGCTTTTAAATGAATAAATTCATGCCTATCTGTGCATGCTATGCTATATCTGTTTACCTCCTGTGTATATATCTATATATAGAGAGTGCTCGATTTCTAGAAATTGAGGTGCCGGAACTGTAACATTCCGGGTGGTGTGGGGGTATTCTAAATTATATATATATATATATATATATATAATACACGGTCTAAGTGTTGAACCTAGAACCTCCTCCAAACAAGCACACAAAGTCATTACACCGCTGGGACTAGGCAACTGAACTTGTACTGGAAAACAATAATTCATGAATTTAATTCCTTCACTCTGTATTATATTCTGTTTCCTAGCAACGCTGACAGTTTGTTATCAAGTTTTTGGCAAATCTGATTAAAGAAGGAAAAATAATTACTTTTATGTTACTCTCCGAGACGTTAGCTGAGCAATATTAACCCTTTTGTATACATTAAAATTTGCAATTAAATATGTAAATAAATATTGGATTGTAAAGCAGAATATGTGCGAGTACTGTGAGTTGTCCCTAAGAACCTATTACTCAACATTTGGTGACCCATATTTAAAATCTAAAACTGATCCTATGGCGACAGCAAAACAGCAAGCGGAACTAGAGCATCTCAAACCTGAAGTCTCCAGGGTAAACATTAAAATGCCTCCACTCTGGATTGAAAAACCAGAAATAGGGTTTTTTCAAGTATAGGCTCAATTTAAAATCAACATTATCGCCTCCGAAGACACGAAGTTTAATTACCTTATTTCACAAACGGAGCCAAAGTTTGTTGAAAATATTTGGGAAGTCATTACGAGTAATAGTAGTACAAAGTACACTACTGCTAAAGAGAGATTGTTGAACACGTTCAAGGAAAGTGAAAATGTGAGAACTAAAATACTTGTGACAGGAATAGAACTTGGCGACTTTAAACCTAGCCAACCTCTACAAAAAAAAAAAAAAAAAAAAAAAAAAAAAAAAAAAAAAAAAAAAAATGAAATCACTTCCTATTAATGACATTTCTGATAGTATACTTAGAACATCATAGATGGGGAAAAATGCCCACATCAATGATTAAGAACATTCTTATTATATGTAACGAAAATCTGGATAAATTGGCAGTTATGGCAGACAAAATCAATGAACTGAATCTGACTGTTGACGTGTTTGGTGTTTCAAAGAAAAGAAATAACATTACTCAACAAAATTATGAAAAACTGATTGACAAAATTTCGATGTTGGAACAAAAAATCCACGAAATGAGTGTATGCAATCGATCCCGAAGCAGAAATCGCAACGAACTATCAAAAGGTTGTGAACAAACCCGAAGCACTTCTCGTAAAAGCCACGATTCTAATAGCGCGTACAGACTGGCACAGCGCTCTCTGCCTCTGCCAGTGATTTATGTCTCTCTGTACTCTGTTCCCTGCGCCCGATCGCCTCCTCTGGCGGTCCTTCAAAGAAAGAGAGTGGGGTCAGCGGGTCAAATGGTGTCGAGCGGGGTCGGGGGAGACACCAAGAGCGGGGGAGATCAAGAGCGGGAAGGGGGTGGTTCTAAATACCGTGTCTAATGTTACCGTGACTAAGTGATGACAGGAGAGTCGGGGAGAGAACTCTGTCCAATGTGAATGCACCATCAAGGAAAATTATGCTATTACCACTTTCGTTGCCCCCCTGAAAAATGTCTTTGAGAATTTGCCCCCCCCCCCCTGTGGCTGGATTAATAGACCCGACTCTAGCAAACAGGATGCGGGAAACTCCAGCCTGAAGAAGACGGCGGATTCTGCTGCAGCAGCAATAACTCACCGCTGGAACTTTCGTTTGTTTATTAAAAATCGGAAAACAAAATTGCAGTTTTTGAAAGATAGCGGAGCCGATGTAAGCATAATTCCGGCTACATCAGGCGAGCACAAGAAATCTCAATTTTACGCTGTATGCAGCTAATGGTTCAGAAATTGAGACCTATGGAATTAACCCTAAAGCGGGCGCGCCAATTTTTGGGCACACCAGCAGGCGCGCGTTGCATAAAGTGCAACGTCTCTTTCAACCTTGATTATTCCTTTTGAAATACACTTTTTTTTTTCAAATTGAAAATAAAAATTCTGCGTTTTATGACAAGATATAAAATGTTGATAATACTGAGATATATTTATAATTGAAGGCCAAAGAATGCAGATACAATATAGTCTTATTTCAAAACTGCCTGATTTAATGCATTTAAAGACAACTCGTGAATCGATTCCTATTATGTCCAAAAACCTAAAAAACAATGAGATTGTCCATCTTCGTGATATGCGGAGTACCGTGTAATAGCTGAACATTTGATCTACTACACCAACTCATAATTTTGTCGTATTGCAATCCAGTATAATCGCTGGTTTACTACGGTTAAATCACGACTACCAATGAATGGAAAGGAATACAAGGGTCAGAAAATCAGACCTGCATTAGAAAGGGTGTAGCTATAAATAGAAACTGCTTAGAACATTCAAACCTTACTCGTAAAAATAAACCATTCAAAATTACGAAAATGTTGCACTTTATACATGGGGGCGCCCGCTGAAGGGTTAAAGTAACTCTCAAACGGTACGGTGGGGGTCGGAATCGACCCAAGGGGTGTGTTTTCCCCCTCCCGTACTTTCCCTCTCATTGCAAATGATCGAGTTGACAAGGAACCTTACCAGACAAAATTGCAACAGGTGTTGGGGCGTTTGCAGTTATAATCTTGCAGTAAATACGAGTGTCTTTGTTGAAAAACGCTATTCATGATCACTAGTTTTTGTTTTTTTTAAGATTTTTTAAATTTTTTAATTTCGATTTTGAAGACCAAAACTGTTAGTATTTATTATTTTTTACATTTTTTGCTCGGAAATTAGGTTCATTAACTTCTAACACTAGGTACAAGACAAAATTACATATTTAACCTAATATAAACAACATTCTATATAAATGCCAGAGAGATTTTCTTTGTTTAGCAAAATTACAATTCGTTGGTCATTTTTTCTACAAAAAGGTTTTTATTTCATGTAAAATATTATCAATAAATGTTATAATACAATACAAATGCTTATTGTGTACTTATTTCTACCAAAAACCTCATCAAGATCGGGTCGGATCCGACCCAACCGTACCATCTACTATTTCGTCTCAAACCACTGTACCATTTGAGCGTTAATAAATGTGGATTTGGGATTCAGGCGGGATATATAGTTGCCTTTTATTATCGCGAAAGTGTCGAAAGGAATTCGAGGTGCTGATTATTTTAAACAAATTCAATTTATTGATTGACCTGAATAAAAGAAAATTGATTGATGGGGTAACGCAGCTGAGCGTATGCGGTGATGTTGCTTCTGTTTCATAAGAAAATAATATCAGCACAATGAACAGTAGTACAAAATTTTTCCAAGCTAGTATCGCAATATCCTGAATTAAAGAAACCGAACTTTCTTATCACCTCAGTTAAACATAACGTGAAACATTGTATCTCAACCAAGGGACAACCGCTTTCCTCGAGACCTCGTCAGTTAGATCCTAGAAAGTTAGAACCAAAGAAGAATTTAAATTAATGTTGGAAAATGATATAATAAAGCCTTCTAGTTCGCCATTGGCAAGTCCATTCCCTTTAGTTAAAAAAAAAAAAAAAAACTTCGCCCATTTGGAGACTACAGGCGGTTAAATGATCAGACAATACCCGATCGGTATCCCACACCAAGAATCGATGACTTTCATCATATATTAAGAAATACAAAGATTTTCTCTAAAATTGACCTGTTCAAAGCAAATTATCAGATTCTGATTGCTGAGGAGGATACATGCAAAAGAGCGATTATCACTCCTTTTGGGCTGTACGAATTCAATGTTATGAGTTTTGATTTGAAAAATGCCCCAGCGGCATTACAACGATTTATTCACGAAGTTTTCCAAGGACTTAACTTTGTTTTTCCCTACTTAGAAGATATACTGATAGCGTCAACTAGTGAAAATCAACACGAAAAACATTTGAAATTAGTTTTAGACAGGTTAAATAAATATGGTCTACCAATCAACATCTCTAAATCTACACTTGCACTTCCCGAAATAGAATTCTTGGGTTATTTAATCACTTCTGAAGGCTCACATCCATTACCTGAAAAAGTCAAAACCATTTTGAATTAACCGTTACCTAATACTATTAATTCCATTCTTTTAGCTTAAAACTTTTTATAAAACTTATTGAGTAAACAATAGAATTGAACAATATTATTGAGACTTCAAGCTGGCAAGTTAGAAGTCGAACATTACCAAACAAGTATAATTGATTCGCTTAGTCTCAAAAAACTGAGACATTCAATAGAAATTCGTGAAAAGACATGTAAGAATCTTAAAAGTACGAGACAAACAAGTTTGATCATGAAGCATTAAAAAAGCTTCTTGGGATATTATATAATAGGATTCTTTAAATATGAGTTAAGCCTGTTGTTATGCAACCCAGAATCCTAACAACAGTAGAAGCTAGGACAGAACTGGTTCAAAGATAGTTAAAGTACAACGAAGAGAGAATTAAATATAGAACAAGCACGATACATCGACATCATACATTCAAACACTTTCTTCTGTATTCAAATTCATTGTCCTTAAACCGCAGTCATGTCAAGGCTGCTGTGTACTAACCCTACTGGATTCGCTCACCTCAATGTTTACCTATGGAGAAAAATTTATCCAAGGATCGCCGACTTGGATTTAAAGATTTTTTAAAAAAAAATTGTACTCCGTAATAGAGAAGGAAATTTTACAACTTGGCGCATTTTTCGTTTTTTTTTAATTCAAATAATATTCTTTAATTTAAATTATTCGGGAGAAAATCTGGTATAGTGTGTTTTAAATGCTCATCAATTCCTTTGATGGTCGAAATTTATAGAATGAATCCTGTTGCATGGTACAGAAAAGTTCAGGCTATCTGAAAATACCATTTTTATTGGATTATCAGCAGTTATGTACCTGTAAATAGTAGACACATTTTCTCCATAGGTTAACACTGAGGTGAGAGAATCCAAAAGGGTTAGTACACAGCAACCTTAAGCAAAGGAATGGCAAACTTAAGGCCGTCTGCACACGGAGCAACTCACATGTATTCACATGTAAATTCACATGTATTCTGTTTTCAAAATCGTCAAACGCAAAATCTGTTTTCAAAATCGTCAAATGGAGCCACGCACACGACGCAACCAGTTGCGTCGTGTGCGTGGCTCCATTCAATTACATAGGTTAAGACTCATCACGGACTGGTTTGTGATTTGAGTCAGTTATCAGTTTCTTTTGAGTTGTTCCGTGTGCAGACGGGCTTAGTCCGATCTTCTCGAAATCTAATGCTCCCGAAGGAATGAAATTTATGTAGAAAAGCACTCCTGGACATTGTATTAAGCATTATAAGTGAAAAGATGATCAAGGTATTTTAATTTGTCTTTTAGCCTCATGATACCTGTTACGATATGCTGATCCTCCTTTATTTTATACCACGCTTTTATTAACTCGCTTTCTTGTTTGTCCAGTACAAATCTTGCAATTGCTTTTTAACTAACTTCCCGAGTAACTAGACATTTGAAACGTTTAGAATAGCTCAGAACACGATGACAATGCATTCTTTTAATACTTTTAGCCATCTTTAAGCAGAAAAATCCGCAAGGTGGCTCTTCGATCGAATTCAATGCTTGCACTTTTGCGTAACGGCGTTTGACGATTTTGAAAACAGAATACATGTAAATTTAGTTTGTTTACAAAACTATTGTGCGAAAATTTTTAAAAAATTTAAAAAGCTATCAGTTTATAAAGTCTGTGGATAGTGGAAACGACTAAAAAGTGATTAAAATTAAACAAAAGAAAGTGAAAAAGAATAATTATGTGAAGGTTTGTGCAATTAAGAGAGAAAAGGAGAGAAAAATAAAAATAAATACAAGTGAAAAATAAGTAAATAGGCAAATATTAAAATTGTGATTTGGTGAAATATGAGGTCTTTCCAGTAAATTTGGAGCAGTCAAACTCTTCGATGCGCAGTCCTTCCAAGGTTCTAACTCGGCTTAATACGACGTAAGCCTGTCCTTTGGCGAATAGTTTTTTTTTTCGAGGTACAGAACTGTGTGGTTCACGGTACATCCTTGCATTTTGTGCACAGTGCAGGACGATCATTTTCTCTCAAGTTGCTGGGATAATTCATCAAAAAAAATTTAAAAAGGTATTTATTAATACATAGAATTGTCAAGTTTATATGATTCAACAGAAAATTTAAAGACGTGGTATATTAAAAGTTCTTTTTACCTTGTAATTATTACTGTTAACTTCACGTAAACACGTAATTTTTAACGATTCTTAGCACACGGAACCTGAACTCAGGATCGTGTCACAGGACTCCTAACAGGCGAAGTCAAATAAGTGTCTCGTGCCCCCTCTACTATCGTATATGTAATGAGGTGTGTGTGGGTGTAACTTTTTTAAACACTTCTTTAACATCGAATGCAGTCAACATAATTCGAGCGAATTTCATTATTGTTTTTTCTCCTCAATTTTATCTGATGTCCCTCTTTTTTCTAGAACCGTTAGAAAAATTCATTTTGGAGATTTTTTAATTCACGAATAATAGGGTAACAGGTATTACTTTTAATATAAAGTGTCACAAATCATGATCTGTATATAGTGTCTAGCTTAAGAGGGAAGTCACTGGAAATAGCACCTCCTCACGCGACCAGGAGAGTTCAGGTAATAGAGTACCGAACTCAAAGTTTAAAGATCTGGTTTCGAATCCCAATTCTGGCAGGCGGTTGCTATAGTACAGCGCTCGAGCAATGATGAATCTTTGCCATGACGAATATTCTTCATGGAACGGTAATGCAGCATCGATAATAGACTAAAACGAAAATATACATAAAAGTGATCGAAATAAATCGATATTTAGTGGCTAACATTCTGTGTCGTTGACCTGGAAAAGAAAAAGAGAATAGGATAGGGAAGTAAATGAAAACAACATTTTTTTTTTCTCACACGGCTAAGATAGTACATTATGCGGAACACTGGCTAGATGTTTAATGGTAAGGATTCGAAATCTGTTTCGAAGGGTGGTCGTTACGATCTTATTTTCCTACCTTATCATACGTATTGTTTTACCTTAGAAGCTGATATCGAGAAATGATTCGGAAAAATGTTATAATACCACGAGTAATAATTCGTTTAAATAAGACCCTAATTTCCCCAAACGTGCTTTATTCGGATATATAACTATTTTTTCTGGGGAAATTACAATCTACTCAATTCTGTAAAAAGAAAAAAATTGATTTCTACACAGTCAAAGAGTTTTCATGGAATACCATGAAGAAAATTAACATATCCTGAGACAAGGAAACAAAATTTATATAGTTTGGTTTCCAGTTTTATGATTTGTGCCCCGTTATTACGGTAATAAACGTTTTACATTTATGTCAAGGGAGATTTAGGGACGGTTGTCTCAGATCTCATCGCTTAAAGGGCGTCAATTCTTTTTGCTCAGAATTTTTTTGTCCTAATTATTTATTTTTGTGTGGGGTGCCAAATTTCGGCCTTACTTCTGCGCCAAATCAGCTAGATTTTGGTCTTGTATCCAACCAATCACCCACAAACCTCGCTACGGCTGTGTACAAAAGGAGATGATATACCGGAGTCTAAACACTCATTCCGAATTTAATCTCTTCGGCTATAAACCAATTTTCGAAATCAGTATCGTACGGCATTAGGCAAATTGCCGTTACATTATTCATTCGAAAACATCTTCTGGCTATCTCGGGATCCCCTCCAAACAGGTGCTTTGAACCATAACACCAACCGGATTCCTTTCCTCTCCCTGACTCTCTTGTACTTTTGAAGGAGACCTGTAGTCTCCAAAAACCGTAGTCCACACATGGATTCAATTTAGGTCTTCGAATTTCCACCAGTTGCATCCTCTACGCATAAGTTTTGAAACTTGTTGAATTTCACTCTACGCTCCTTCTAATATAATACAAGGGTTTATCAAAATAATAGAAACACTGACCGTTTCTGCACAACTTTTTGTTAATAAATTTTAGATCCCTCTTTGGTTTGCAAAACAGTATGAATTCGATGTGAGACAGAGTGATAGTGACCCAGTTGGCAAGAGCAGCAGGCTTGAGATCTGAAAGTCAGTGGTTCGATACTCGTCGCTAACAAATCCAATTCCATGTTCACTAATTGCAGCTGGTGCACGCAAAATCTGTCGTGGCAGCAATGTCCTCCAAGTTCTTAAAATGACCTCTGGAGTTGCGGGGTCAAGTGTTCTGGTCTTGTCACTTAACTCGGTTCAAAATTACGGGACTGGTCCTTTGGGCAAGTCGAACTCCAACCCTTGTGGTGCTTAGGACTTGATCTGATGTTGCTCTCGGTCAAGTGGCATAAGCAACAACACGAGATATTTGAATTTGGTATCCTTCCTGGCTTCACCCTGCAAAGTATGTCGGGGTGTTGAAGGGCGATAACATGATCGAACCTTTCTCTCCAAATGTTCTTACAAATGTTCAGTAACGCTAAGTTCAGGCGACTGAGGTGGACAGGAAAGATTCTGTATCTCATCTTCATGCTCTTCAAACCTCATGTTGACAGGTCTCGCACGATTCACAGATGAGTTATCACGATGGAAACACGGACGGTTATTTAGAAATAACGTCTGCGCTATAGAATGCATAAGGCTCGCCAGAAGGATTTCGCGGATTTCCGATGTCACATAACGCTGATGAACAATTAAGGGTCCTAGGCAGTACCGAGAGACAGCACACTACAGCATCAGAGAGCTTGGCAATGGGCACCAGCAGTCGGCACAGTATGATTCGGAAGATGTTCTCCAA
Organism: Dolomedes plantarius; assembly: GCA_907164885.2. NCBI lineage: Eukaryota > Metazoa > Arthropoda > Arachnida > Araneae > Dolomedidae > Dolomedes > Dolomedes plantarius. The sequence goes on along the minus strand of OU015491.1, from coordinate 92,268,632 downwards.
ACGTTATGCTCTATCAGCGGTAGAAAATAATGGGAAGTTCAACTCATCCGATCAAATGGTACGTAACCAGTCATCTGAACTCCAGTTTTTGTGCTCGTGGAACCATCTGACACGTTTTCTTTCACTGGCGTCAGTAATGAGAGGCTTCTGGATTACAACGCGATTATAAATACTAGCTTTAAGCAGCTACCGATGAGCTGTTATAACTGAAAAAAAAAGAAAGATCACTGCGACTCTATTCACCACTGCTGTCATTTGCTGTACCGTTATCTTAGGTTTTTACCGTACAATCTGTACACCAATTTCCATCTTTTTATTGCTGGTATCTTCGTGTTATGTTCACACTTTTTGCTTTTAGAGGCAGCACCTTGTTAATTTCATTAGCGTCTCAAATTTTTTGATACTGTGCCTCGTGATACCCCGACAATTTCTGCCGTTTTAGTTATAGAAGCACCCGTTCCAATTATCATACCTTTCTGCAAGTCACCCAGATCCTAAATAATAAAGATTAAAAATTTGGGAATTGAATCCTGGCATAAACTAAATTTTTTCGTATGAAATCTACTTTAATCATCCGTTTGTTTATTTTTAAAATGTTATAATATATAGGCGAGCTTAACTGAAATTATAGACTGTTGCTTATGTGAAATTTATTTGAATGTAGGCCCAAATATGGAAGGCCGTTTTTATTTTTCAAACACTCTTAAATTTACGTGTTTGTTACTGGTAAAACAAAGCCTTTCTTCCCTCTTTTTTCGGGTTTTATTTCTTTCTTTCTTTATTTATTTTTTGCGGTCAGAAAAGATGAAAAGTTCAGGAAGGGGTTTTAATCTATAATAGCGCATAGTAGCAGAACATATTTATTGGAATACCAGAAAAGTAATGTAACAATTGTACGTGATGTACTTGATGTATTTTGCACATTAATTCCACAACAGTGGATTTTCCATTGATTGTACTACTACTGTGTGATAACTGACACTCGTACTTAACGTATTAAGGTACTTGTAACAAAACGTTGTAATGTAATGTATCACGATTCAACAAGAGCATTCGTAAAGAGACATGGGTAACACTTGTAATGCTCGTCACGAGCATTTCATTACAATGTTACGTCAAAAGTCAGTCACCGCCTTTGTATACTTCTGTTCACCGAGAACGCTGTCCTTGCAATTTGCTTACACAACAGTGCCTTTTTTGAGCGGTGTTTCCATCATTTTAATAACCCTCAATACAGGGTTACAACCTATATCCGTTATACCCCCCTTAACTTCTAAACGGTGACAGCTTAGGCCATAAAGTTGGTGTCTAGGTATAGAAATAGGCTATGCGCTACTCGATGAGACAAATTGCAACGTCATCTACCGGCAAATTTTGGCATTAGCGTTTTTATCTCATAAAACGGTACGAGATATGGGAAAAAAGTCAATTACAAAGTTGTTCAACATCATCGATTTTGCAAGAAAAGATACCTTGCGCATATTAATACTTAAAACAGAATGTAGAAAATGAGCTTTTATTTGGTCACGATTTCGAAAATTTTCATGTCATAAAGAGTGGATGTTGCACAATGTGCAGAGAGAAATCCAGTCCAGGGTGCAAATGTGTATAGTGGCTAATGGAGAGCATTTTCAGCAACATAAATAAATGATCCTGAAGTTAGGGAAGTGTCTCAGTTTCTTTCTTCCACTCTTTATGACAGGACAATTTTCGAAATCGTGACCAAACAAATGTTCATTTTCTACCTTCTGTTTTCAGTATAAATGTGCGCAAGGTGTCTTTTCTTACTAAATTGGTGATGCTGAACAACTTTGTAATTGACTTTTTTCCCGTATCTCATACCGTTTTTGAGATAAAAACGCTAGTTCCATAATTTGCCAATAGATGGCATTGTAAGTTGTCTCATCGAGTAGCGCATAGCCTTTTTACTATACCTAGACACCAACTTTATGGCCTAAGCTGTCACTGTTTAGACGTTAAGAGGGGCGTAATGGATATAGGTGGGAACCCTATATAGTCGAATCTCGCTGTATAATTTCTGAAGGAGTTATACTGTAAGGCATTAGACTAATCCCGGTCAAAAATATTCCAGTATTGACTTCCTAAAATAATTGTTTAGTGTATTTACAAGCAGTTCGGGAAATATTGTTATAAAAACAAACACGTGCGTATCTGTTTGCGCAATGTAAAAAGTTCTATAGACTCATATAAATGAATTGTAAAAGAAAGACTCTCTTGCATATTCGGCATTGGTCGTGTTTTTCAAAAAGTACTGCCCAGAATCCTTTGCGCAAATGAAACAATTGATACATCACGTACGATTGTTACACTACTCTTTGGTATTCCGATCACTAACACTATGTTCTGCTACTATGCACTGTTATAGAATGAAACCCGTTCCTGAAATTTTTATCTTGTCTGACCAGAAAAGAAAAAACCCCGAAAAAAGGGGAAGAAAGGCTTTGTTTTACCAGTAACAAACAAGCAAATTTAAGAGTGTTTTAAACAGAGAAACGGCTTTCCATATTTGGGGATTCATTCAAATAAATTTCGCATAAACAAGTCTATAGTTTCAATTAAACTCGCCATATTGATTATAACATTTTGAGAAAAAACAAACGGCTGATTAAAGAAAATTTCATAAGAAATATTTAGTTTATCCCAGAGTTGAATTACCAAATTTTCAATCGTTATTGTTTAGAAACTTGTAAAATTAAATTAGTTCAACATTTCCCCCTTCAGCAAAGCCTCAGATTAAGGTTATAACTGAAGGATTGTGTGACCATGGTTACCAGGCGCCATTTGTCAACATTTCAGTCACGTTTCTCGGCCGGACAAACTGTCGCCTGCTCTTCTCTCAGATCACCATCTCTGATTCCTGAAAACACAGACAGGAAATAGCCCCAGGGGATATTCTGGCTGTAAGGAAATCAGTGAAAAATAGTTTAGAATATTTTGCTTCTAAGAATTTTCGAAAAATTATCTTTATCAGAAATTAATATATAAAACATAGGAACGAATTATATGATTGAAAAATTTAATTCAGATATGAAACTCGAAAAAAATTTTACCGACTAAATTCAGCATATTTAAAAAATAATAAAAAGGGCATGGCCTCGCATTACTTTTGAAAGAAAGTTCAGTAAAATTCAGTGAAATTCATCGAAAATGGTAGTTAATCGACGAGATAATGTCCATACATAATGCTTCGAACAAAAAACTTTTTAGATGAGAGGACAGTCATATAACAAAACTATGAAGTAGAATTTCAAATTATCACACTGGCAGCTTAAAAGTTTTTGTGAAGATTTGACTGACGTTAAAACCATTAAACCTTTTCCCTGAAAAATCAGCTGAAAAACCAGAGTAAGTACACTGAGAAACCTTCCATCGATTTTAATGAAAAAAAATTCCTTAATTTTTCTAGAACCTACCTTCCCATGCATATGTTATTTATTTTTCTAAAATAAATACAGAGGCTGTTCACACATTTTTTAGACGATGCATATTGTATTCACAAAACTAAATTACATAAAATTCTTGTGTTTTAAATGTTCTATTTGACATCCCTTATTCTGAACTATCTTTCGACACCGCAATTTCCAGGATAATAATGCCTTTTGAAGTGTCAGAAGAGGTATTCTATCCCATTCCTCCTGAACAGCTTTCCAGAGTCCTGTAAGGGTTTTGGGACGAGAATTTTAACTAGTGAGAAATTCAAAGTTTAAAAAAATTATTCTTTATTTACACGTTTACCTCCATATTTAAAGAAAATCAAAATTAAAAAATATGCCATTACTAATCTGTGATTTGAAAAAACCGCGGGGAAAATTTCCCATATAATGAAACATGGGTTTTGAAAACGTAAGAGGTCAACTAAAGCGCCACCTTATTGAGAAAAAAAAAATCGTGCTATGGCTAAATTCAATGTTCCACAAATCGTCAGTGTTCTGTAAAAAGGGCGAATCCAACAATTCACTACTTTTCAGGAAAGTATATTATGTACTTTACTTTGTCTGGAAAATTCTTTTTTGGGTGAAAAACCTATAATATGTTTATATTTTTGAGAACGTGCTACATATCCTAATTGTGTTTCACATAGTTTTAAACTTATTAGTATCAATGAGTATTCCGTTAAAAAATTATTTCATTTGGATTTGATGTTTTTTTTTTGTCATTGTTACATCGGGGGATATCAGTATTAATATGAAACTTACAGATTCGCTGATTTTACGCGTCGGTAGCTATTGACGTCATGAATCTAAAAAGGCGAAAATCCGAAAATACCCAATTTGTTGGATTCTCCCTTTTTACAGAACACCGACGAAATGTTTGTCTCCTTACATTTACATTGCTATTAAAAACATTCTAAATTCTATAAAAACCAACTCATTTGCAAATTCTGTGCTGGTGATAATGTTTAGAGATATAGGTTAAGACAGTCACGGAAAATTGTCTTCTTTTATTCGGCATCTTTCAAAGCCGGGCAGGTCTTCGAAAGAGATTCATCGAAAGAGCAAAGCTCTTTAATTTTAAATCAGATACACAAGTAGATAAGAATGATCAGATCAGATACACAAATAGATGGTGAGATGTACTGTTACAATAATCATGTGTGTTTTCAGATATTCCAGTCACACTTTTAGATCAGTCAATGACCTCTATCTGATCTTCAAATCCAAACATAGCAATGAAAACGTCTCTCTCACCATCTTCATCCACCTGTAATAATAGATGGTAGCATAATATTATCACCATTTCTATAAGATATATGTATATTAAGAACTGACTTATATATGCACTACTATTATGAACGTACTAATATTTTTTTATGAATGTGCACACGAACAACCTAAATGGCGTAATTTCAGTTTTGATTCGTAAACAAAAAATCTATTAAATAAACTTTGTTCAATGTTTACAATACGCACCAAGGTGTTATTGATTAAATTCGTTATTTTTTCTTGTTCTTTCAAACGTCGCCAAGCCATTGCTTAACACTTTTATTGGGAATTTTGGAGAATTCGAAAAAAATCAGAAAGGCAAGTCTGTCAGCGTGATAATAGCACCCTAGGGCTATAATTTAAGATAAAAACAGTAAAAAAACTTGGTCCGATCTTTTCAATACAAACCAAGGTGTTTTTAATAAAATTCATTACCTTCTCCTTCCACTGTTAAACGTCGCCAAGGCATTGTTATTTTCCCCCAAAGGCTGGGAGCTAGCGATACTCTTTCCCCGGGAAAAGCCAGAAGTGTGTGACCACTTAACCGCATGCATTGCATGCGTTGTCCCGGGTACACCAGAAGGGGTGGGTTCACGCTACACCCGTACCGGTCCCGTAATTATGAACCGAGTCAAAAGACGAGACTGGAACACTTGACCCTGCACCTCCAGAGGTAATGTGTGGGAACTTGGAGGACATTGCAGCTACGACATATTTTCCCCTGCACCAGCCGTCATAAGTGTAGACGTCGGCGGTTTTGTCAGCGTCGGACATCGAACCAGCAATTTGCATATCACTGGCTCGACGCCTTTGCTGACTGGGCCACCGCGCCCTGCAAAGGCATTGTTATATAATTTGCTTTAGAGGAAATTCTGGCAATTTTGAAAAAAAAAGCAGAAACGCAAATCTGTCACAGTGATAACAATAGCACCTTAGTGATAATAATATACTGAACTCTCTATTGTCAACGAGCGAATAATCCAAGTAGTAATTTCAAGAAAAGGGTTTCAAATAAATTACCAATTCTCAGAAAAAGTTTCAACTTGGCTCTAAAAAAAAGAATAGAGATAAAAAAAAAAAGCTCGTTGGTACCAGTCAAAACATGACGGCTAGATAGTAAATAAATCTTTTAATACACAAATTATACTCAACACATCATTGCCAAATGTTGAAAATCGTAATTATTATTGATCCCAATAAAAAAAAAGGGTTTCTCAACAGCGCGAAATAATCAATTTCCGTCGGGTTTAATTCTGTATCTCACAAACATAATTAAAAATAAAAATGGCAGAGAGAGGGTTAGACAGATTTTAAATTAACGTGTTAAATGCGTGTAATGACGTATAAACAAATTAACGTGTTTTTACGCCTCGTACTTAGTAAGTATCTAAAACCAGATTTAACCATGTCACTGAGCATGCGCAGAAAGCAATTTTTAACTGTAAATTATCGCTCATTAATAGAAATTGCGGTTACAAAAACCAAATTTGACACATCTATAGATTAAAATCATCCGATTAAGACCAAACTGAAGTAAAAGAATGCAGTAGTTTTCTCTCACGGGCTACCCAAAGAATCGACTTAGCAACTTAAATACAGATGGTCGTTCGCACTTTATAGAAATGAATTTGTAATTTATTTTTGTAATTTACATTTTGAGATAAAAACTTGGCAACTTCAGAATAATCGTTTGCTACTGTTTTGTTTTGATTGGAATGTAAAATAACAAATTTATTTTGAAAATGGTTCCTAAAATTGATAGATGGCTCGAGGTTACGTAACTGCGCTTTCCGAGGAGAAATATTCGTATCAACGAATTATAAAGCGGCGTAAAAATCGCGGTTAAGGCATTTCAAAAAAAGGTATTTATAATTTATTAAATTTGAAAGGGAAAAAAAATCTAACTGACAGTAAAAAGAAAACATGACCGCGAAACCTCATCCTAAGATTGTTCGAACGCAGGTAAATATCAAGAAAGTGAAGTCTCTGATCCTAAAAGAAATTCTGCCGACTCAAAGATCCATTGCATCGAATCTATAAATGTCTTCTGGCACTGAAAGATTTGAAGCTAAAAAAGATGTTTAAACCTAAAGTTCGTCTGCTTTTGTCAAAGCATATTGCTGAAAGAAAAACAAATTGTAGAAAATTATATGAAAAACACCTAACTGCTAAAAAATGGAAATTTGTGGTAACACTCGATGAGGCATGGGTGTATTTAAGTGACTGTAATAAAAAAAAGATCAATTTTCTATTGCTCAACTGACGGGAATGACCGTACGAAATGGTTTCGCCAGTGTACAGAAATGTTCCCAAAGAGATTCATGATAGTTGCAGGATTTTGTTACAACGGTAAATTAAAAATAAAAAAAGT